>JALBXZ010000113.1:0-129209 GCA_027580255.1 Therioaphis trifolii
ATTATACAAATAACCGTAAAATACGTAAACAGTATTTAAATAATAATATATCATATTACACTGAAGCTTTGCTCAGAATCGTTTTATACTAAAGAAATGAGTCATCATTTCTTTAAAACTTAATACATTCATTACCAATATCTTGTCCGAGAACCGAAGGGACGAAGGACGAACTTGTACCACCATCATCTCACTTACCAGCTTTTTTTATTTTAATTTTTGTTTTTTTTATATATGATTTATAATATTTTCTTTGATGTATGGGGGATCAACAATATCACTTTTCAGCAATCGTTTGTTATGTTGAGAATCAACTATTTCGGGTAATAAACATTCTTCATAAAATCTGAAAAAACATAGTCGAATCAAATCAAAAATCGTTAGTCGGGATTATTTTTTTTACGCGTTTAAATTTCAAATTTTAACAAAAATCATAAATTACACGTAAATTAACGATATTTTTCAAGAAAAACATTATAAAGTTTAGAATTGTGAGCCCGGTAAAGTTTTTTTTTGACCAATAGATTTGCCACATATTTTTCTATCAAGTGATTTAGGTTTCATAAATATTGACTCAATTGACCATTTTTTACACGAGGTTAAAAGTTGGGATCATGAGTCATAACTGAAATAAAATGGTGTATAAACGGCAGCATTGTCGCTTACTATTATTATTTAATTATTATTATTCCAGTATTTTTTACAGCAACTTAAAATAGCATCAATTGTTAAATATTATTAGATTTTTCAATCACCGTACTGTCACATCGACCACAGCGCGGCGCGCGCGACGTCATGAAAAATATCATAAAATTGTTCACAAAAATTTCTACATGTTTTGCGCGTTCTAATAATATGGATTACGGAGTAGTTTTAGCACAAAAATACCTACATACAAAATTTTAGAGAGAACTTAAATCTAGGTACGTAAGAAGTCCGATTTTCGATTTTCAAATCTCAAATACTAAAAGTAGGTATTGGAAAAAAAAAGTATAAAACAGTATTATTCATCATGCTATATTCCACGAAGTTTGTAATATGGATTACTGAGTGGTTTTAGTGCAAAAACACCTATTTACAAAATTGTAGAGGATGTTCAAATCTAGGTACGTATGATGCCCGATTTTTAATATCTTTAAAGCTGCGTGAAATACACCATGTTGAATTACACTCTTTTTATCTTTTTTTTCGATAGCTTTTTCTAGGGCTTAAAATTAAAATTTCAAAAATCCGGCTTCTTACGTACCTAGATTTGAATGTATTCTACAATTTTGTACACAGGTATTTTTGTGCTAAAACCACTCAGTAAGCCATATTATTGGAACGCGCAAACGTGTTTTTAAAGGAATTATTACGCTCGCGCGGCTCGGTGACACGTCCTCTTAATAACAATATTTAAAAGTTATCATTTTTATATGAGATTTGTCGGTTATCACGAATTTGAGAGGGAAAATTGTTTAATGCTAACTTGGGACATTGTCCCAAGTTAAACGTAGTGTCCCAAGTTAGTTTTAATATTATTTAATATCACTCATTCAAACTTTTTTTCGGTCTTTTTTCGGTATTTATAATTAAGATTCAAAATGGGAAAATATGTAAAAAAAGTTGGTGGAAAACCGAATCAAAATTATTCGGAAGAAACTTTAAAAAAAGCCGTAATTGTTAAAGAGAAAAAAATAACTTTTCGGGATGCAGAAAAAAAGTACGAGATATCAGTCTACTCTGCAGAAACAAGTAAATAATAAAAATATGATGAGTGGGCAGACCAAATACTTTGTCGGAAAAAGATGAGGGAAATCTAGTTAAGGGAATATATGTAAATGGGGATTTCCTTTTACATCTATGAATATCCGGTTATTGGTACAACAATTCCTGAATAAAAATGGTATTAAGGAAAAACGCAGTGGCGCATTTAGGAGGGGGGGCAACTGGGGCGAATGCCCCGGTCGGTGAGATTTAAATATAAATTTTTCTTTTCCTGGTTGAATCGTGAATTCGTGACCATCACATCGGGTAGAGTTTACTTTCACAATACATACAGCCAGATGTATCAATATAGTGATCAAAATGTAGTAGTGGTATATTTTCAGTCAACGTTTTTATATGTAACTTGACAGTTCGACCCATAACAAAAATAAAATAAAATATTGATGATAAAATAATATATTATAAATAAATGCAATTTATTATCGTGTAGCGTAAAATGGGAGCTAAATGAATTAATAATAATTAAGTATAATATTGCCCGGACACGGGGATTCCCCAAGATAATCCGAGCACTGGCCTACGATACTGAGTAAACAGTGCAGTTGTATTCTTGTATTTTTATCTATAATCGTGGTAAATAGAACACAGCAGTCAGCATACGCCACACGATTTTAAAATGTCCATAATCTTTTTATTTTTTCAATATTCAACACACATGATATTATGATACCTACAAAGTACAATACATTGTATTTCTTAAATGTGTTCACACTCCACAGTAGTAGTTGCATTTCAGTCGTTATTTTAATATTTGCGTGTGTCTGTCGTCTGATTGTTTATTCTTACTCTGGTGTACCTATATCTTCAATAGGTATATTATATAATTTATTTTTATTTATTTATTTATTTATTACAATATACGGGTTTCCTCTTTATAAAGTACAGAAAAAGTATACATTAGAAAACATAATATTAAGTACAGGAAGTAAATATACAGAATAGTTATTACATTTAAACAGTTATAACATTTTAACAATAAAGTATTTAAGAATTAGGAATTAGACATCAAAAGAGGGGTCCTCATTGGCAAGTGACATGATCCGCCTTAGAGGCTCATTTTGCAAATAGTTAGTTTTTGCGGAAGGAATATGGAAGGTTACTGGAGAAAGAGATGAGTGAAAAGGGACTTTGAAATTGACTTGGTATAGTAGACATGGGGAATCAATTTGGTTTATTATTAGACCATGAATAAACTTTAAGTTTAAAGTTTTTCTTCGTTCGGCAAGAGAAGGCAGACCGAGTAAGTAGCTGATATTGGTATAATTATGAGCTAAATGGGGAATGCCCAACACAAAACAACAAAATCTCAAAAATCTATGTTGGACACGTTCTATTTGATTAATGTCAGAAACAGTGTAAGGATCCCAGATAATGGACCCATACTCTAGAATTGGACGTACTAAAGAGCAATATAAAGATTTTAAAGATTATGATAGCTTGAAGTCTCTAGATAGACGCATAATAAACCCTAGAACTTTAAATGCTCTACTAGAAATCATAGAAATATGGGGACTTGGACTAAGAGTTGAAGATAATTTAAAACCCAAATCAACGATTTCATCAACGCGTGCAATTTTTAGATCCGATATATTGTAGTCAAAAAGTATAGCAGAGCGAGAGCGAGTGAACGACATGACTCGACATTTCGAAGCATTGACTTTAAGGCCTATTTTAAAACCCCAACTAACAAAACAGTCAAGGCTACATTGGAGATTAGCGCAGTCAACAGTTGATTTTATTTCCATAAAAAGCTTCATGTCATCAGCGAAACATAGTAACTTACAAAAAGGCAAAGCAATACGTATACTATTGACAAAAAGTGAAAATAAAATCGGTGATAAATGACCCCCTTGGGGCACTCCAGACGTCGGTGAAAAAATTTTAGACTTGACGCCAAATAATTTTACCCATTGTTGCCTGTTCGTTAAAAAAGAGCGTAACCATGAGAGAAGAGGTTCTCCAAAACCAGATGCTTTTAGAATATTCAGTAACACTTTATGGTTTACAGTATCGAACGCTTTGGCTAAATCAGTATAAACAACATCTAATTGAGACCGGTTTTTAAAAGACTCGAATACAGAATTGGAAAAGACTAAGTTGCACGTAGTAGTGGATCTTCCCGGACGAAACCCGTGTTGTTCATCAATAAGAATATTATTTACTGATCGTTTAATACAGTTCAAGACCAAAGATTCAAATAGTTTTGATAGGTGAGATTGAATAGAGATTGGTCTATAATTAGTTATATCTGATTTGTTACCTGATTTATGGACGGGTGTGACAGAACTTAGTTTTAAAATTGTAGGAAAAATACCTTCATTAAGAGAACGCCTGAATAGTAAAAATAGAGGATATGCAATAATAGTACGCAACTGAAAAAGAAAAACTCCGGAAAGACCATCAGGACCTACATTTTTAGCACCGGACAACTTTGAGAGATTTTGAAAAACATCATCAACAGTGAAGTATACATTATTTGGTAGGTCAAAAGATTGAATCCGTAAATCTGTAACATCATCACTAAAGACTTCACATGAGTAAACAGATTTAAAGTATGATGCAAACATGTCAGCTGCATCCTGTTCATTAGAGCTGATAGCATCATTAAGCGTTAATGTTTTAAGAATATCAGAATTATAGCGTTGTTTTTTTATAAATTTCCAAAAATTGGTAGGATTAGTATTAATTGAAGCTTTAGTTCGGCCAACATAGTCACGATATAATTTTTTTGATTCATACTTATAACGTGCCCTGAAAAGTGAAAAATGTCTGAGCTAAATGTGGATTTAAATTTTACATGAGCTTTTTTCTTTAAAAATAAAATTTCTTTTAACTCACTCGTGAACCAAATAGGAAAGGTTGACTGCTTAAAGTGGCGTAGTATAGATATAACGTAGTATAGATTGGTGAAGAGCATCATAAAAGGTATTAAAAGCTGACTCAAGACTGAAAGCGGATAAAGTAGAAGACCAATCAAATTTAGAAATAAAATTATTAATTTTAAAATAATCTGCTTTGTCAAAGTCAAAGAAGGAGTGTGAGCTATTGAAACAAGGAACATGCTTATAATTATAAAGATTAATAAATAGAGGTGGGTGAAAGAGATCGGGTGGCACTAAAGAATCTAAGGATACGGTGACTGATAGTGAATCAGCATTGCTAAATACTAAATCTAATAAGGAGCCATGTTTATTAAAATTGTTATTATTTTGAAAAAAGCAATTTGAGGCAAAAAACTCGGGGATGCATGGAGCGCGACAGTTGGAGGACGAAAAGATTAGTCCAGATTCATCATTATCCCATAATACTTCAGGTAAGTTATAATAACCACAAAATATATACTTATAATTAGGGAAAAGATTAAGGACATGTTCAACAGAGTTAATATGAGATTGATAGACAGCGAGTGGAGATTGAGGAGGAATATAAACACAACTAAGTAATAAATAAATTTTATTATAGGAAAAACGAACAAAGATTTGTTCAACATTTAGATCGGGAACGGTAATAAGAAAAGAAGGGATATTTTTTCGAACACCAATGAGGACACCTCCACCAAGAGAACAATTGCTAGTAAGAGCGGATCTATCACATCTAAAAATATTATAATTATATAAACCAAGTTCGTTATCAAAAATACCATATTATCTAATTAATATTATATTATAATATATAATATAGATCGTAAACGATTAAGTGGTGCTAGTTATCGGAAAAGGACTCAAGAAAAAGCACAAAAATTAGCAGACATGGTTGCAAAAACTAAAAAAATAAATAATTATTTTTCTACTTCAAATACTTGTTCAGAAGTGACATGAGTTCCTACTAACAAAGGTAAGCTAAACTAAGTATATTTATACTTCATACTTTTTAATTTTTAAATTTTTTATGTGAGGCGTAATGTGTTTTAATGTCGGCTTTTTATTTTTACATTTAAAAAAAAATCGTGTTCACGTACTTATGGAAATTCTATGTAAAATTGTTTAATAAATTTATTTTTTATTAAACGAATACTAATTATTTTCCAAAAACATGACTTTTCTATCATTATTTTTTCAATAAAAACATTTTAAAATAAATGTTTCATATAATTTATTTGCCTACACGAATGTCACAAACTCACTAATTATGTTAAATATCTATAATCAACAAAAATAGTTTTATCTCGTAATGTATTAATTTAAATTAATACCTAATTCTCTTTTATTATTTAATAGATATTGTTCCTGAGATAAAAGCTGATTTATTATCACCATCTATGAATAAAGAAATTAATGATGATAACCCTGGGTAATTCATTTTTAATTAATATTTAAGTTTAAGTATTATCTTTTTATTAAAATTAAAAAATAGGTTCTATATATGAGTATATATATATTATTTTAATTATGATTTTAAAATCAAAATTAATTATTATATATAATAGTACTTATTTTTTATAGATGAGATCCTGCTTTATGGAAAATAAACAAGTTTACCATAGAATATTTATGTAATCATGGATTTTCTCAGGATATAAACAATTTAAATTTTGCCAAGTCAAAAAGAGCTCACACAAAACTTCACAAAGGATTTACTAAAAACTAATATAGGTAAGTAATTACTGCAAATTTAAATATTGGTGACATATTTTTATTTTAAAATTCAACCTTTATTTTTATTCAATTTAAGGTTTTGCAAAAAGAACTATTGAAATACAACACTCGCTAATGGTGATAAAATTAGACGTAATTGCATTGTTTATTCAGAAAGTAAAGGTGTAGTTTACTGTATATTATGCTTGTTGTTTGGCAATATAAATTCGCCTTCATTTGCTTCCAAAGGATTTTCAAACTGGAAAAAAGCGGATGAACTCATATCGCAACATGAAAATTTTTTAATACACCGTTCAAATGTGCTAGCAATGATAAAACGAGGACAAACACTTCAAAGAATTGATCAACAACTTATACAACAAATTAATAATGACCGTGCCTACTGGGTTAATGTATTAAAAAGAGTAGTTGCAATTGTTAAGTCATTGGCATCAAGAGGTTTATCATTCAGGGGACATACCTCAAAAATTGGATGTCCCCATAACGAAAACTTTTTGATGGCTCTTGAGTTACTGGCCGAATTTGACCCTTTTATCTCCAATCATATCGTCAAATATGGTAATCCAGGTAATGGGCATACTTCATATTTATCATGTAATATTTATGAGCAATTTATTTTATTAATGTCTAAAAAAGTAGAAAGTACTATTGTTCAATATATCGATAATGCTCGATATTTTTCAATAAGCGTAGATTCAACACCAGATATTACCCACAGCGATCAACTATCCTTAGTTGTACGGTATGTTGATGAGAGTGATCAAGTATTTGAACGTTTTTTATGTTTTATTGATAATGTTGGACATGAATCTGAAAATATGGCAGAAGCAGTGATAGCAATATTAAAATAATACAATTTGAATATTAAATATCTACGGGGGCAATCATATGACAATGCGAGAAACATGTCTGGCAGTTATTCTGGTTTACAAGCAATATTACAGCTTGTAAGTCCATTAGCAAAATTTGTTGCCTGCACGGCCCACTCATTAAATTTAGTTGGACAAAACGCTGCCAATTGCTGTAAAGAGGCTATATATTTTTTTGACTTTCTTCAAAACTTGTACACTTTCTTTTCTGCATCGACTTACCGCTGGCAGATTTTAAGTGCTTTAGTTAAAAGTTTATCGAAAACAAGGTGGTCTGCAAGAGATGATGCATGTGATTCATTGAATAAAAATTGGTCATCAATTGAAAATGCTTTAACTAAAATTGGAAAAGACGAAAGAGAAAATCCAGCTATTCAATGTGAAGCTAATGATTTACTCAAAAAACTTCTATCATAAGAATCATCTTTCTTGTCAATTTTTTAGGGAGATATATTACACAGATTTAATGCAGTTAGCAAAAAACTTCAAGATGTTAATACTGATTTGGGTGTAGTTATTGAGTTTTATGATTCATTAATTAATTATGTTGGGGATATTCGTACTGATGAAAACTACAAAATTTATGAGAAACATGCAATGGAAAAATGTGGAATAAAGATGTTTAAAATAAATAAACAAAGACAAATTAAAAGGAAAACATTTAGTGATGACAGTTCAACAGAAAACATTACTACTGATTTTAAAGTAAATACATATTTTTTCATATTAGATCAATTAAAGTCAGAATTAATGAATAGAAGAAAAGCATATGACAACTTGATGAAAAATTATTACTTTTTTTTGAAAATAACTGTAATGACCTCAGCAGACATACGGAAATCTGCAGAGCTTTTGAGAAATGAATTCAATACAGATCTGGGAATTTCATTTTCAAACGAATGTATTCATTTTGCCAGCTATTTAAAAACAATTTCAAATCCACCCAAAACCATTCAAAATTTGTTAATATTTATAAAAACAAATGAATTAAAAGATATCTACCCTTATTTCGATATATCATTAAGAATGTTACTATGTACTCCAGTTAGTAACTGCTCAACTGAGAGATTATCTGCATTAGCCATTATGAACATTGAAAATGACATAACTATTTCTATTAAATATGATGATATTATTGAACAATTTGCGCAAGACTATGCTAGAAGAAAATTGTAAAACCATTCATATATTATTATGTTTTTCTCATTAATATGTTTAGCCAATATGTGTTTAATAGTTTTTTTTATACCTGCCAGAAGTTTTAAATATATTGTTAACATTTTTTAACTAAAATTAATATTTATTATTATTATTATTGTTATGGTATACTTTCTACTATTATATATTTATAAAATTTTTTGTTAAACTATTTGTATGGTTGAAAGATTCTTCTCATTAAGGATACAATAATTTTTCATATTTATCAAAATTACTTATGGTGATTTTTCAAGGGGGGAAGAGCGTCAATATAATTTTGCCCCAGGGCGTAAAATGTCTAATTGCACCACTGGAAAAATGGTTTACAAACAATTTACCCGGATATGAATGGTTCAAATATTTTTTAGATAGACATAAATCTATACTAAGTGAGCGATTAGCCTAAAATATAAAGAGATCAAGAGCAGAAATCAACCATGAATCTATAAAAAAATATTTTGAACACTTAAAAAACTCGTTAGCCAGAGTTCCTGCAAATTTAATTATTAATTATGACGAAATCAATATTACTGACGACCCTGGGAAAGCTAAGATTATAACAAGGAAAGGCTGCAAACATCCAGAACGAATTTTAGACTCGTCTAAATCTAGTGTATCCGTTATGTTTGCTGGAACGGCCTCCGGGTATTTATTACCACCCTATGTGGTATACAAAGCGGAAAACTTATATGATAGTTGGACAGAGGTTAGGCCTAAAGGAACTATACTCCGTTCCAAAAGAAAAGACACGAAGCGGCGACCGGTTTTCGTTCGGCGGCGCGCATCCCCCACTTAGTACCTACCTACCTCGATAAACGCACGTATGCTCACTGGCGCCCTATCGCCAAGCTGCAGTGACTAAAACCGTTATACAGCGCGCTTCGATTGTTGACATCTGACACCTGACGATTCCTTTGAGGTTACAGCACGTAGTCACGTACGCACGTTGTATTCTGTGTTGTCATTTACTTTTTGTGTTTTTTAGGTTACACACTTTTAAAATCGTTTTTTTTTAAACGCAAAATCTGTTAAAATCATCTTGATTATTTTTTAAAAACGCTCAACATCAATATGGAAGAATCGTCCGTGAAGAAGAACCCTAAAAGAAAGGTATGTTATGAATTTTTTTTTTTTTTTTTTTATTGAGGTTCATCCATTTTCCAGCTTTTTATTAGATTTTATCCAACAATCTTTTTTATTTCAATTATAAATGACCAAACATTTTATGTTTAAATAGAGTTACCTAATGGTGCTAGCAAATATTACATATTTAAACTAAAAAATCAATCAATTTATGATTAAAAACCAAATCATAGTGACATACTGATGATAAATAATGATAATTAACATGATATTACCTACTAAAATTAATACATGATAAAACTTAGGATATTTTTTTAAATTTTTAAGATGGGTATAGTAACTTCTTTATTCTAAGCATTAAGTAATAATATTATTTTACTCATAACTAAGTGTAATACATTGGAATAACAACATTGTAACAAATTGCACTGGCAAGTAATATAAAAAAATTAGGTGAATTTGGATAAAAAGTGACCATATTCCAGCTCTGATGTTCTGCAATACAATAATATAAGTGTTTTAATCATTTGAATGTAAAATACAAAAAATATATTTGAAAACATATTGTTACGTACGTCTACGTAACAAATAATAAAATACGCAGATTGTTTCTAACCACTATAATTTATTAATTTGCACTCAAAAAATAATGTAATTAACAAGAAAATGAAATAACATAGGTTCTGACAGAGGGTCTGATAGTTCACTGGGTCTCACACTACACTACTCGACTGGTGCTAGACTCTCACTGTCTGCCGGACGGGGAGGACGAGACACTGCTGTATGTGTGTTCGGAATATGCCGCATCGGCATAAAGGGTTTGCACAATACGACACAGTGTCTCGTTCTCCTTACAATCAGGGCCGGATTTAGGATTTTTAGGCCCCTAAGCTCAATTGTGGTGTGGGCCCTACCAGAAAGTTTTTAGAAAATAGAAAGGGCATACACACAAATAGAGAAACTAAGCCATCTCTAAAACATTTTCAAGTTTCAAATCATTTAATAAATCGAGGGTAGTGCAACTTTCTAACTTCCAGTTTTTTGACCGAAAATAATGACATTTAAAATTTAATATTAAAGTGTGGATTTAATTATCACATAGTAGTTAAAAAGGTATTCAACGCTCTTTATTAATATTGCAACTGTAGTAGCTAGTAATTAAATTCACAACATAATAATTATAATATAGCTTAATAAATAATAAAAATTAAATTTAAAGGTTTAAACTTTATTCAGTTTACGTCTTAACTTTGTATTAATGAAATCACTTATAATATCGTCATGATTAATTTGTCTTAAAATGTTACACTCAATGCTAAGTTGAACCTTTCTTCTGTCATGAATGTTCGGAGATGGTTTTTGATCAACTTTAATTTCGAAAAAGATCTTTCTCCGCTGCTGTTGGTGACCATAAGTGACAGGTACATTCTTAAAGTTACCTCAATATTAGGAAAACAATCTTTTACATTTTTTTCGATTAGAAGCTGGTACATCCATTTAAATAATTCCATTTTTTTTTAACCTAAATCCATTTTTTTTTTTAGTTGTATGATGGTGTGATGGGGGCCCTGTTGTGGTGCGGGCCCATAGGCTACATTCGTTTAGTTCGACGTAGTGTAAATTAAAATATCAGTGGTTCGTAGACCCACTAAATATAGCAGTGAAATAATGGTTCACAACACCCCCCAGACTAATTGAAACTTGGGGGCCTAATGGTCACCACGTTTCAACTAACTCTGGTTATCTGACTATTCGGGCTGAGAATGTTTTGCTAAATCCTTTACATTTTGGGGCTCTGCTATATCAGGCTGATATACCTTCGGTATATTACATTTATATTTCACTAACAAGTACACCAATATTACTAATATGGTGCTTACAATGGTATACAACATTACAAAATGATGGTCTGGTTTTACAAATGAATTAGTATCCTTGTACCTTTCTGACAACTCATTGATTTGTTTGGCATCTTGAGCCAGCTGATTGAAATCCCTATAGTGTTTATGAATAACTGTTTTGTGAGTATTGTATTCATTTTTTTGTTTAGGTAAATTTAATATGAATTCGGGAATTAGAGTTTCTGATACGTAATCCCTTCGAGTTTCTGATGTTAATTCTCTAGACGGTGTTAGTATGATGTTATCTGTATAGATGACACATTTGTCAGAGATAGTAATTTTTCCTATACCAGTTAATTTAACCTTATAAGTTTCTAGACCACATGACACTGTTATCGTCTGTGAGGAAGAATAGTAGAGCCATGAGTTCTGTAATGATAACTTATGCCAAATTGTTGAGTTTAAAATAACTGAATTAAATTTACCACTTTCCATCTGATGATCTGTCGAATGGTACAAAGATACCTCACAACCTTCTTTCTGAGTATGTTTTTTCACAAATTCCGGACTTATGCATAACTTAAAATTAAACAAGGTTTTACATTTATTTTCATATTGATTCTCTGTTAAGGTGAAATAATACTCGTTTGTATTGCTGATCGCTAGATACGTTGTCTGAGGTTCTATAATGATAGTGTCCCCTTTGTCTGTTGGTATTGGCAGAGGGATATTATGGAATAAATTGAAATGAATATTCGATAATAATGGAATGCGGGTTACGAATATTAGGAATTGTCCCATAAAGGTTACACTTAATGTGGATGCTCTGAAAAATTCTGGGATGGATAACTGAGATTCTGCTATAGGAAGTTCTAACGTTGGTGGTAATTTAAGTTGAATTCCTTTTAATTCATGATATAGTTCGGCTGGTGGGTATACACTAGTGTGCATGAACCCATTTAATGCAGAGTTAACTATATTTTGAAGATTTTGTGTTTCCCAGGCAAATTGATTTAATAAAGCGACTAGCATGGTAGTATGTTCTTGGAAAAGGTTCTTGAGGTTTTGGATGTGGAATTCTTCTGAAAGACGTGCTGTCCTTTCAGAGAGCAAGTTTATATTATTTTGCATAGTAAGAGATTCTGATTCTAAGTCATGAATTGTGATATTTACGTCCTGAACTACTGACTCAACTATTCGCAGTTGGTCTTGTGCGAGGAATGACGCTTTTTCACTAGCACTTTTCATGCTGTGAATATTATCGTAGAAATATTTAGCGTCTTCGTCAGAACAGACACCAAACAGGACATTTGCTAATCGACCTATACCATTTATTAAGCCCCTCGCCGGTCGGGATAATCGTGTGGGAACGGTTCTACTGGGTGATAAAACTTTCATAACCGCGTTAAAATTTAAATGGATTTCAGTGATAAATGGGCGAGTTATTTGTACGAAGTTAATACATACATCATCTATGGTATTATCTGATCGCTCTTTAACCAGGAGGCAAATATCATTTGTTTCTTTGGCGTATTTATTGAGAGTCTGAAATTTAGTCTCGTAAGAGGTAAGGTTTAGATACGTTACGAAATCCCAATTAGTGAAAGATGTTCTGAGAGGACTTATTGTTTCGAAATACATGCCAGATGTACGTTCTATTGGCGTGATATTGAATTTTGTGTTCTGGATTTCCGTGTTTCCATAGGTGAGCAAAATAGTTAATCTGGAACATAACACTTATGGATCTATGAATCGTCTTAACATATTTTTATGTAGTTTTATAGGTTTGTTCCGTTTAAGAATAATGACATTTGGAGAATTTGTACAGACTTCCGTTACGGGAAAAGGTCCTATCCATTTAGGTGCAAGTTTACCTTTGCTAGCTTTTTCCTGAACTAATACTTTATCACCTACATTGAGAGTTAAAGGTGTGAGTTTCCGATCGTAATGTTCCTTAGATTTTTGTTTGGTCTCAAGCTGGTGTTTTGTTACCATTTGATGAGTTTCTTGCATGAGCCTTTTCATTTCAAATTGGTAATCTTCGTAGTTGTACTGAGGTTCTGGAGGGCTAGATAGAGAAGTAGGGACTGTTAGAGGATAACCATACACTACTTCATGCGGTTGAAATCCTGTGGATGAATGTATTGACGAGTAATGGCAATACATAGAAAACGGGACGTACCCATCCCAATTCTTTGGGTTTTTACCGGAATAATTTCGTAAGTATTCACCGAGAGTCCGATGGCTACGTTCCAGACTACCATTGCTTTTCGGATGGTAGGGCGTAGTTGATGTCTGAGAGATTTGGAGTATTTTACAAACCTCCTTAAAAACTTTACTGATGAACTCAGTTCCGCAGTCAGTTACTAACGACAGCGGCGGGCCATGTAGGCACACAAACTGGGTTACGAAGTGTTGAGCAACTGTATTTGCTTCATGGTTCTTCATGGGCGTAGCCCATGCAAATTTGGAGAAATCGTCGAGTAAGGTCAAAATGTATGTATTTCCATTGTAAGATGTTGGTAAGGGTCCCACAACGTCCATGAATATCTTCTCGAAAGGTCTGGACGCCGTAGTTGTGATAACCATCGGTTCCTTGATTGTGTGATTTTGTGATTTATTGACTTGGCAGTCGGACAGCTTTGGATGTACTTGCGTATTTGCTTTCTCATACCCTTCCATTGATATTGTTGCGAGATTCTATTGTATGTGCGGGTATTTCCTTGGTGTCCTCCTAGAGGATTTTTATGAAATTCTTTTATTATTTGCTCTTTGTTTTCTTCCGTTAACTCATCCTCAGTATATACTTGGATATATACGGGAGAGTTTCGGAAGATATACCGCAATATGTTACGTACTACTTCCCACTTGAGCCCATCTAAACCACAGCCTAGGCGAGGACAAGCGAGTTTCGTGACCTCATGTTCCGTACAAAGTGACTTGAGGTTCTGAAGACATAGGAACAAATCCTCGTATGAGGGTTTGTTATTAAAACATTCCTTGGTTATTAAATAGAACACATAATGATTTTCAGACTTTATGAACGCTACTTCTGTGAGTGTTTTGTGTTGTTGTTGGAGTTCTTTTATTTGTCCATATTTACGGCGGATCTGCAAAGCTATTCCTTTGCTCATTTTAAAGTCAGCTGATACACAGTGAGCTAGTGAGAATTCTGGATCGATTTCGAATATGTTCCCTATTTTTTCTATGACATTCTGAGTTGGTCCTAATTTACTGGATTCCGCTTGAAGGAACATTTGATAATGTTGTGGTGATTCTTTTTGTAATGATAATTCGAGAGTTTCTGGCTGCTCAGACGTTTGAGAGTTCTCTGGAGTTTCTTGGATTTTGTGAGTTTCTTGATGATCTGGAATCTCTTGAAGGTTTTCCGTGAACGTTTTAGATCGGGTGGTTACTGTGTGGATACGGCTTAACGCGTCGGCGTTGGTGTTGTTCACACCTGGTTTGAAATGAATGGTATAGTCATATTCTTCAAGTTTTAAACGCCAACGTGTAAGACGGGATCCAGGATCTGTAAGATTAAACAACCATACCAAAGCACGGTGATCTGTTATTATATTGAATCTTAAACCAAAAAGATATGGTCTGAATATTTTTATGCCCCACACAATACTGGTCAATTCTTTCTCTGTTGTATTGTAATTCTGCTCGGCCTTATTTAACGTCCGCGATGCAAACGCCATGGGTAAGTCTTTGCCGATCAGTCCTTGAGAAAGCACGCATCCGATTGCGTAATCGCTAGCATCGCAGGTTAGATTAAAAGGTTTTGAGAAATCGGGATACTGTAATATGGGGGCTTGAGTTAGAAGATCTTTCAATTGTTCAAATGCTTGCTGACAAAGATCACTCCATCGATATGGTACATCCTTTTTCAGCAAAGAAGTCAAAGGTTTTGCAATTTGTCCGTAGTTTCGAATAAACCTCCTATAGTACCCGGATAGCCCCAAGAAGGATTTTACCTCCTTGACATTCGTTGGAACGGGGAATTCTTTGACACATTTTGTCTTTTGAGGATCTGGTTTTACACCTTCATCAGTAATCAGGTGTCCTAAATAATTTACTTCCTTCCTAAGGAATTCACATTTCACTGGTTGCAACTTCAGATTGTATTTTCTGAGTCGATCGAATACCTCTTTTAGCTTTTGAGAATGATCCTTAAGATCTTTAGCGTAAATGACTATATCGTCTAGGTAGACAAATGCTTTGAGTCCATTTAGACCAATTAATACTCTGTTCATTAATCTCTGGAAGGTTCCGGGGGCTCCTTTTAGTCCAAAAGGCATGCGTAAAAATTCATAATGCCCCTTGTCAGTGGAGAACGCGGTTTTTGCCCTATCTGACTCTTTCAAAGGTACTTGGTGGTACCCTTGGGCGAGGTCAAGCGTGCTATAATATTTTGACTTGCCCAATTGGTCTAATATATCAGTGATATTAGGTAGAGGGAAAGCGTCTCCTGTGGTAATTTGATTTAATTTTCTGTAATCCACACAAACCCTATATTTGACTTTTCCACTAATATCCGGTTTCTTTGGAACTACGAGAAGAGGTGCGTTCCATGGTGAATCGCTTGGAGCTATTACACCTTCCCGTTCTAGTTGTTCCATTTGTTCCGTTATCTCTTGTCTGTGGCGTTGAGGTAGTCTATATGGTTTCTCGTTAATGGGATGTACGGCATCTGGAGTTCGAATTTCGTGAGCCACCGCTGAAGTGGCTGTTATGACATCACCTTCGAGTGCGAATAATTCTGAATATTCGTCGCAAATGGTCAATAATGATGTCTTCTCTTCTTCATTTAAATGTTCTGTTCTAAGGACTTCACGTAGCAGTTTTAGTCGGTTGCTATCAACACGAGTAGTTGGATTATCATGAATGTGCGTAGCATGTACTGTTGCTTCGTTAAATTCCTCATAGTTCAATTGTTCCAAGTTGGGAATTTGTATCTCAATTGATCGTTCTGTGGGGTTTATTAATGGTATGAGGACGGTATGATTACTTACAGTGGCAATACAGTTTCCGCAAAGTACATCTTCCACAATGCTCTGAGTATTGATTAAAATATCTGAATGGTCTGTGACATTCGGGGCCGGCACAGAAACGATTGTTTCCGTTCGGGGTTGCAGCGTTACTACTGAATTGTCAGTTACTATCAATTCTTTGGTTTGGTAGTTAATGATCGTCTTTCTTCCGATTATGAAAGGTTTTCCTAGTATCCCTTCATTTGGCACAGGGAAGTCATTATGCACTACCTGAAACTCCGCTGGATATCTCTCGGTACCTATTTGGAGTTCCAGAGTAGCCGTTCCAAGAGTCTGTACGCAATGTTCTGTTATCCCTTTTAACTGATAAATAACATTGTCATATACCATGACATCATCATTCAGGGCTGATAGTTTTATCAAGTTCAGATCACTACCTGAATCGAGTAAAAGTTGAATGGTCTGCTTAATAGTCTGAGGACATTGACAAATGACATGGTCATTTGCGAGTGTTTGTAGTATTGATGCAGTTAAGACGTTTCTGCGTATGAAACGACGGCGGTTTTGATGCTCCCGGCTGGGCGCCCGCCTGCGGTTCCAGCCTGTGACGTGTTTTTTGAATTCGAAGGTGTTGTACTTAATGCATTTGCTGTGCGCTGTGAGTTTACGTATTTTAGCTTGTGGCACTCTTCCTTGGTGTGCCCGAGTTTCTTACAATATCGGCAAGTAATTGTACGTACATCTTGTTTTTGGAAATTTGTGCTATCTTTACTTCCGCTAGAAGTCGGTTGAGTTTGTCTTGACCTACAATCCCTAGCCCAATGTCCTCCTTTTCCACAATGGAAACATGGGGTGGAAGGTTTTTTTGTGATTGACTTAGCGTTACCGAGTTTATGGTTAGTTTCGAAGAATCTTTTGGACTCTTCGAGAGAATTCCTTACCCTTTCTTCTTCTCTAGCGGCTTGGATGGCTTTTTCTAGAGTCGGTGGATTTCGGGCTTTGATGAAATCCTTTAATTTTCCTAACCCTTCTATGAATACTTGAATTGTCTGGGCCTTGAGGCTGTTTTCCAAAGCTTTAGCTACTTCCACAGATTTGCCATTGGTTTCCTGTTCTAATATAAGTGTCTGAAGTGATTCGATACGGGAGGAATATGCCATAACATCCTCTCCAGGTTTCTGTTTGCTCGAGTATAATTCAAGGTACAAATGAGTCGTGGTTCTCTGTGGTTCTAAGGACGTCTTGAGGGTCTCCTTGAGTTCAGTCCATGATTGGATTGAACGAAACTTGACGGCTGCCCTTGCTTTTCCGGTGAGACGTATGATAATGCCCTGGAGTAACCGCTGTTTGGCTCGATCGTTCGCGCATAATATCGCGAATTCACATTGTTCTAAAAACAATTCGAGATCTTCGTGATTGGCTCCACTGAAAGAGTGTGGCAGTAATTTCAAGGCCGCTTCTAAACCGATAGTGTCTACTGATTTGCTCGAATTTGATAGAGGTTCTTGTGAAAAATTTGGGTCTGGATTTTCCGGTCTAATTTCGTTAGATGATCTGGAGGTTGTTGCCACTGAATGTTCTCCGACGGGTATTTGTACGTTGTCTGCCATGTCGATGGTCAAGTCTAATAAGTTATACTGCAAGGAATGGTCAGTAGTTTCTAGGACTATATCTACTTGTTTTAGGGTCTGATTTACGGTCTGCAATAGTGCGTCGTTATTTTGAGTCTGGTTAACAAAAAGGTTATCTACCGAAATGTCTGCTACTGGCCGTTCTGAGTCGGCGTTTTGTGGGTTTGCGAATCTAATAGGGAGACTTGTACGGGGGTTATACTGGGTAGAATGCCTCCCGAATTTTCCGAATTTTCTAGGTTCCTATCACTGCCCTCCGTATCACTCATGAACAACGAAAAAGGGAAATAAAATAAAAAAAAAATTTACAATTGCTTATATTAGGTTCTAATGTTGCTGTTTGAACTACCTAATTTATAATATCTTATTTCTAAATTTAGTTTTTTTTTTTCTTTTTTTTTCTCTTATTACTATTACTCACGCTACTATTATCCTTGAGATGAACATGTTGGTTCTCTTGATCTTCACAATGTTCCGGTATGGATGGTCTGCTACTGATGGTCTGGACTCGGATGTTGTATGAATGCTTTGATGTTGATGGCCCGTCTAGAAATCGGTCCCACGAAGGCTTGACGTTACTTCTTAGACGGTCTACGCTCCGGAACTGCTGGCACGGAGACCAATTTAAATTGATTTGGAAAATCAATTTATAATTGGGTTTCACTAATAATACTGAAGGTGGCACTAAACGTCACGTCTATTTAACGTTTACGTATGGTGTCGTACTCGTATTATTCAAACTTCAATGGTGTTTACGTATGTATTGTGTGTGTGTGTAAGTACACTACAACAATAATACGTATTCAGCGTTGCGCGTATCTTACGGCGGCGGCAACGGCGGCGTCACGTGTGATGCGGCGGCGTCGACGGCGGCGGCAACTCACGGTCAGCAGCGTGTGCAGTGACGTAGGCGGCGGCTCTCGGCGGCGGCTGTCGTGACGTCGACGGCGGCTGCAATACTTAGTAAAATTTTTTTTTATGTTCTGAATGTTCTGGATGCTCTGGATTTCTTGATCTTCTTGAATGTTCTTCTTGCCGTGAAGTGCACTGAATTTTCCTGTTGTTTCCGATATTTTCAATGTTGTGCCCGATTAACAATTTTATAGATTTACGTTAGTGTGGTAATGCAAAGCGTATTGGTACTGGAATACTAACGTATCCCACCGCTGCCACCAAAAATGTTACGTACGTCTACGTAACAAATAATAAAATACGCAGATTGTTTCTAACCACTATAATTTATTAATTTGCACTCAAAAAATAATGTAATTAACAAGAAAATGAAATATCATAGGTTCTGACAGAGGGTCTGATAGTTCACTGGGTCTCACACTACACTACTCGACTGGTGCTAGACTCTCACTGTCTGCCGGACGGGGAGGACGAGACACTGCTGTATGTGTGTTCGGAATGTGCCGCATCGGCATAAAGGGTTTGCACAATACGACACAGTGTCTCGTTCTCCTTACAATATACATTCGTTTAGTTCGACGTAGTGTAAATTAAAATATCAGTGGTTCGTAGACCCACTAAATATAGCAGTGAAATAATGGTTCACAACAATATCTATACTCTATTCCAAATAAGACCAGGCTACGGCGGCCAAGTTGTGCGCATGGGCGTGGCTTCACAACGAGCACGGACCTCGAACTTTGCCGCCGCGGCCCGACAGCTAGAGCGACCACCGCGACGTAATTAGTCTATCGCAAACCAGCGACCTGAACAAATAACTTAGATTGCGTTGTATACTCTGAAACAGATGGAGTGCGTAGCGGTACGTCGCGATGTATTTTTCCGTACCGTCACTCGCGCAGTCGCGCACCACATAATCACTTACGTACGTCAGTACACGTTATCAGTAAAATAGGTGGAGCCTGACCGCCGGCCGACGAGATCTGGTCGCCGCCGTAGCCTGGTCTTATTTGGAATAGACTATAGCTATTATAAAATGTTCAATGTGATCATAAAATTTAAATATTTGATCAGCATTTTACATTTTCTATATACTAATAACTAATTAGTAACTAATATCATTGATTATAGAATAGATAGATAGTCAACGCAATGTTAATATTTGGCGACTACTCGTAGGATGCAACCGCTATGGAGCGCTGGCGTCGCTGGGATGCAAGGAGGTGGTACCTCTCTCATAGGTAGATGAACGACAAACGCGGTGGGAGCTAGGAGCAAGGTGGTGGTACCTCTATCATAGGTAGATGAACGACGAACGCGGTGGGAGCTGGGATGCAAGGTGGTGGTACCTCTATCGTAGGTAGATGAACGACGTACGCGGTGGGTGCTGGGATTCAAGGTGGTGGTACCTCTATCATAGATATTTATGAAGTATGGGAAAGCAATCACGCGGTCGGCGAAAAATACCGTCGTTCTATTTATAGAATTATTTTTCATGTAACCATTATATTTATTCCCATTATAATCGATAAAATAAGCGATTATTATATTATTATCATTATTTCGTCTATATTTTACCGTTTACTCTGTGAACATACGAATTACGATTAGTCTTCAGTCTTCACGTAAGTATTCTTCTCTGCAGTTGTCACTTGTCAATGAAAAAGGTTCTTGCTTGTTTTATATTCATTTGTTATATATTTATAAAGTATTTTGCCTTATTGTTATTTGTTACTTACTTTATTTTTTATTACTTTTACGTCTTGTAAGTAATTTTAAAAATGTCTGGTAACAAGTGCCAATTTTTAAATTGTGGAAAGTCGAAGAAAACATTTCCAAACTTGAGTTTTTTCCGTTTTCCCAATGATGAAAGAAGAGAAATTTGGATAATTGATTCGGGTAAATAAATGTTTTAAATTTATAAAAAGAGCTCAGGTGTTATTTTTTTCGGTTAATTAGATTTGTCACCAAGTTAGCTATAAATCCCTTTTATTAAGTGATACGTTTTTTTAAAAATATTTCGGATAGCAACTTATTTTGTAATTTGTATATTATTTATCAAACACATATAAACTGCTTTTTTGTTTTGGAGTTTTGGTGTAGATAACTATAATGAACAATTTAGGTAAATCTATATAAAAAACTATATCTCTAAGTTCATATTAAGTACTAATTAATTAAATATAAAAAACAAATGCCTATTTTAAATTTGTTTTAAATATTTTTGTAAAAGTATTTTTATAATGCTTTAATACATAACCAAAATAGTATTATTTGTTACACTGGAGTAATAATAGATAGATACTTTATTTTTTTTTCTTGCTTGATTATCAAAACATTGTATAATTAGTATGGTCATTACACCAATACATTTCCCTAATATGTATGATTATTTTTAAACAATTATTATATTTTGTTTATCTCTACACGAAACTCAAGTTTGTTCTCAATTGAACAGGAAAAACTTCACAATAGGTACATTTGTCAAGAGCATTCCCCCCCCCCCCGAGCTTTACAAATATATTTAATAAAATCCGTTTAATAAGCACTGCTTTTCCATATAAATATAAATCTGAGCAAAAACAACAACCATCTACATTATTAGGTTTTAATCAAAATGATGCATCTGAACAAGAATGTCTTACAATTTCAACTCCAGTAAATACTTATACACACACAAAATCAGACATGGTAGAGTTAGTTTTTTCTAGCCCCTCTTCATCGTTATCTACTCCTAATAAAACTAAAATTACAGATATAATACAAATGCCAGACTCAAATTTAAAAAGGAAATGTGATTTGATAGAAAAAGATACTCCTAGAAAATTAATTTTAAAACAAAAATTAAAACAAATAAATAAAATTATTTATAATAAAATCACACATTTCAAAATTAAAAAAAGAGGTGGATGTTTTAATCGCTATAATAATTTTAAAAATTCAATAAATTCACATAAATTGTCATAAATTAACTCCAAAGCAATTGTGACTATGCAATTAAAAGATAGACAACGTCCATGGACATTAAATGAAAAAAATTTAGCTTTAAATTTATATTATAAATCACCCAGTGCATATAAATTTTTACGTTCCCAAAAAGTAAATTTACCAGGACTTTCAACAATTCGTCATTGGATAGGTCAATCAAAATTCTTACCAGGTTTTAATCAAATATTTTTCAGTCATCTTAAAAAAAATTTGAATCAACTGATTATAAAGAAAAAGTATGCACTGTTTGTTTCTATGGGATGTATATAAAAGAATTTATAGAATATTCCAAAGAATTTGATTTCATTGATGGTTTTGAAGACTTAGGTCAATATGGCAGGACAAATAAAAGTGCTAACTGTGTTTTAGTGTTTATGGCTCGAGGTATTTATTCACCGTGGAAATTTCCAGTCGCCTATTTTCTTTCTCATTCCAGTGTTGACAAAATCAATTTAAAAAATTTAATTTAATTGACGTTCTTAAACAATTATTTGAAGTAGGATTGTGTCCAAAAGTTGTTGTTTGTGATCAAGGCACAAACAATCAAAGTACTTTAAAATCATTAAATATTTCAGAAGATAGCCCATATTTTTATGTTGATAATAATAAAATATTTTCTATATTTGACGTTCCTCATTTAATTAAAAGTGTAAGAAATAATTTAATTGAAGCCTGTTTTATTAAAGGTGATAATATAATCTCATTTGATGACATAAAAAAAACTTATGAGTTAGACATAAAAAATCATAAAAGTAGGTCTCTCATTAAAATAACAGATGCTCATATTTATCCAAATTCTTTTCAAAAAATGCGTGTTAAATTAGCTACACAATTACTAAGCAATTACTCAGCAACAATCCGAACTTGCATACAAACAGGACAACTTCTAAGTAGCACTGCTTCAAACACTGCAGATTTTATTGAGTTCATTAATAATTTATTTGATTGTTTAAATAGCCGGTCTTTATATAGCCATAATCCATATCTCTGTGCATTAACTGATTCAGGTACTGTAAAACATTTCTTATTAGAAGCTTCGCAATACTTCACAGATTTACATAAATTAAAAAAAGGAAAATTAACACAACCACCCTGTTTTAAAGGTTTTAAGCAGACCATTAATGGTGTATTGCAATTTTTCGAAGAAGAAAAATCTAATGATATAGTATTTTTAATGACCAACCGTTTGAATCAGGATGTATTAGAAAATCTTTTTAGTATTTTTCGACAATAGGGTGGTTATAACAAAAATCCAACAGCCAGAACGATTAGGACTTCAGTAAGAAGTAATTGTATTTTTTCTTTATGCACATCTACTAGATCATACACTGAAAAAAATTTGAGAAGCCAAATGAAGCTAAAAAATACATACTTTTTTGAAGCAAAAAAATCGTACACTAAAAAATAGGTAGAAATCGCCCGCCAAACCGGAAAAATTTGGGTTCTCGAATGGAGCCAGAACATACATACGTTTTTTTGACCAAAATAATTACACAAAAAATAGGTAGAAATCACCCGCCAAAGCGGTAAAATTTGGCTTCTCAAAATGGAGCTAGAACATACAAATATATACTACTGTTGTCTATTACAGGACTTGAAAGTGACCCAGGAAATCCCCCAGGGGAAATGAGAAGAAATCAGGCAACAGCCGCTGCCAAAAATGTAAGAGATGTACTCAGTAATTACTTCATGACTGAGAATGGTTTAGTCCCTTGGCAGTTTTCAAAAATCTAAATATGTTTAATTATGTTTTAATTAAAATATAATAATAAAAAATATAACATTGTATTTATTCATTTCACTATAAATAGGGATCAAAATAACTAATAAGAAATAACTACATAGTAGCCTAAAAAATAGTAAGTACTTTAGTAGATATGGTTACAAATTATAATTATTTATAAATTAAACTATTAATACCATTATTTTTCGTATAAATACGATAAAAATATTATTAAGATATAAGTTTTAAGGGTTTCCCATAGTGTAATGTTTTTATTTTTCAGAAAATCAGTTAAAAATAAAGAACAATTATTTATAATGTTACATGCCAAAAATAGCTTGTACTATAATCCAATTTACTTATGAATTTGGAAAGTACTCATAAAATAATCTTAATACTCGACGGAAATAAAATATGCGATACCTACGTACTGATATCATTTTTTTTAGAGTCATCAAAATCTTCGTAGCCGTCTATGATTTCCGCACAAACAGCTTTCCATGCTTCTAACGTCTTAAATGTATCTTTATATTTTTCACTTGTTTTGTCCCACAGCTCTACACGTGCTTGGACTGATGAAATCAGCCGCTCAATATCAATGTCAATTGAATCAGACATTGCCAAATGTAAATAATAAAATTTAAAATGAGAACGAAATAATATTTTTCCTTGCCGAAAACGTGACCGAACCGAAACTTAACCGTATGTGTGTAAACGACCAATTGCTTTTGTGAACTCTGGACCCGAATGGAAACCGAACGAAACCGATTCGTGTTAGATTCGTGTCGTTTTCGGTTTTATCAGTTATCTATTACTTATTAGGTACCGAACACACACCGTATCACCGTTTCACACTTTTCCGGCGGCTACCGAAAACGAATCGAATACGCACCGAACCGAATCAAACTGTATAAGTGTGAAACGAGCCTAACTGACATGACACAAGATTTTGTTTTGACTTATCAGATCCCTATGTGTTATTATAACAATATACCATTCTTATTTTACATTGTGTATCCATTAAAACATTTATTCTTATTTTAGTGGGATGGGGGCAGTGGTTAGCAGGGCCGGCGCAAGAAGTATTGGCGCCCTGGGCGAAACCATGTTTTGGCGCCCTTACCCTCCCACCCCCTCACACCTAGTTTGAGTAGAAATAAAATCAAGTTTTTTATTAAGTTAAATAAAATTAGTATGTATTTTGTATTTTTGTATCATAATTTTAAACTTTATTACCTGATCGTACAACATTGTAATAAGGTTACCAGTGCCGTAGCTAGGGGGAGGGCTTTCGGGCTTAAGCCCCCCCCCCCGAAATATCAAATTGGAAATTCAGAAATTGTATATTTTATTCGCCTGTTACTGGTTTCACAGATTCACAGAGATCTCCATATTGATTCTGAAGTAATTATTAATATGTTTGCTTCAAAAAAAGAAAGAAGATTGTTTTTTAAATTATAAACAGTTGTCTATTTCTTTGGTTATTATTATTATTATTATTATTATTATTATTATTATTATCAAAGTTGGTAAAATCTGAATTTTCAGTAAATGAGTAAATTGAAAATAAATGAAAAAAAATTATAGGTATTAAAATATAACTTTTTTTAAAAATCCTGTAGTACCCTAGCCCTAGCAAATATTATAGCCCCCCCAATTTTCAATTGACAAAATTGCTAACGAAGAAAGTCTATCATCTGTCATCGAGGAGCGCAAATAAGTTTTTATTAATTTAAGTTTAGAAAAACTTCGTTCACCGGACGCTCAGTAACTGGAATCGTCAGCAATATTCTTAGAGATATCCAGGGGTGGACTGGCCTGGCGGGACACCGGGAAAAATCCCGGTGGCCCGTTACAATAATAGATGAAATGGCCTGATAATATTTTAGAAATTAAAAATAAAGTGTACGAAAAAACATAAAAATATATTAAATATAATGCATAAATAAGTATCGCATTATTACTTGTATCTCGAGTGATTTAAGTATTACGTATATTAATCGATAATATTATAATATTATTATGAAGTGAACGAGAGTATTCTCGATAAGCTATTATTAGCTCTATAAGCTATATTTCGTTTAAACAAAAGTGATAAATTTGTCGAATGGGTAAATAGTCAACTAGAATTGCAAGATTTGGATAATGAAATTTATCTTCAAGAACAATACGAAATCAAACAATTAAGGAAAAAAAAGCTGGTAAGTGAGATGATGGTGGTACAAGTTCGTCCTTTGTCCCTTCGGTCCTCGGACAAGATATTGGTGATGAATATATTAAGTTTTAAAGAAATGATGACTCATTCCTTTAGTATAAAACGATTCTGAGCAAAGCTTCAGTGTAATATAATATATTATTATTTAAATACTGTTTACGTATTTCACGGTTATTTGTATAATTTTTTAAATGCTTGGAAAAAAAATCTTGAGTCACGATTATTGATATTATTTCGGTATTGATAGTTTGTATAAGAGTAAACTTGTATTAAAATTTCAGAACTTTCTAACAAATACTCAATATTTCATAGAAATAAACTTAAAAGAAATCAGACAATATCGTAAAAAATCGTATAATAATTTATTAAAGTGTGTATAAAAAAATATCCTGTTTACGATTTTTGAATTTTTTTTAGGATAATTAGGTAGGTATATGAGTTAGGTCATATTAAATTTTCAGAACTTTTTGTCAAATATTTAAAATTATATTACTTATATTACATACAAACTTTCAAACAATTTGGTAAATTAAAAGTTCTCTGCTTAAGTCAATTCAAGTTTCTAGCTTCAATACTTTTCGATTTATGACTAAATACCTAAAATCTGAACAGTGAAAATCTCGTTTACGTCGGATTTTTACGAATTTTACCGTTTTTACTTAGTTTTTCGATCGTTATTCTTGATTACTGGAAAAACTATGGAGATTTTGGAAAAATGACCTCTCTAAATTACCATCTCAGTTCAATTTCTAATCTAAAAAGTTGCTGGACGAAACTTTTGGACAAGGATTTCTATACGAAAAATTGTTTACAGAAAAAAAAAAATAAAGAAAAAAAAAACATCAATGTAAAACCATAAGATCCTTCTCTTCACTCGGAATCTAAAAAAAAAAGAAAAAGAAAAAAAAACATCATTGTAAAACCATAAGATCCTTCGCTTCACTCAGAATCTAAATTCAGTTGAAGACGAATATGATTTTGAAAATTTCAATTCGGAAGATGAAAACCAAGAAACTGAAAAAACTGCCGTATTAAATATGACCTGTAAAACATGCAAAAATTGTGCTTGTTGCTGTTTAAAGTTATTAGCCAAATACAATTTGTATGGTAATTCGTATACAAATTTATTTCTGGCTTATAATTATCTTTTAACTCTACCGGTAACACAAGTAGCATGTGAGAGGTCATTTTCAACACTAAAATCACTAAAAATCTAATTATGTAAAAAAGGAATTACTTTAAGAGTTAATTTTAATATGTAAGTATTGTATTAAAATGTGTACAATGTACATTGTAACTATAAAAAAATATCATATATTATATGTAATTTTTTATATCAATATAAAATTTTGAAAATATTTTTTAAATAATAAATGTTTTTAATTATTAATTTTTGTTTATATACTTATGACCAAATCGTTCGTCCCTTGTTAATTTTTGGCCTGACAAAAAAAAAATCCCGGCCTGAAATATAAACCCAGTCCACCCCTGGAGATATCCATGTGTAAGGGAATACATCAACTAATTTCATATCGTGTATAAACTGGAGCGCTGATTTGGGGGATCCTTTGCCAATTGGTAAAAGTGAACTCAGATGTTTGAGTTCACTGTAAAGCTCTACGGAATTTATATCAGCACTATCTTCTTCCGAGAGTGCTCCATGCAGATCTTTACAGCATGCCAAAAGATATTCAGAAGATGGTAATTTTTCTAAATTTTACAGAAACACCCATAATTGCTTATGATTTTCAAATTGAGTAAATCTTTCTTTTATAGATTCTCTGACTGTGTCTACAAGAATGTAGAAAAATTCTCTTTTAAAACGTTCTTCGGCGCTAATCAAAAAATCTTGATCGGTGTTTTCATCAAAAAAAGTTTTTATGATTGGGTCTATACCTAATGACTCTGCTATTTCTCTTGAAGAGTTTGATGCATCTGCGTACCCTGTTTCTCGATACTTGTTAATATATTTGACACAATTATCTAATAATGAAGACGCCATTTCTACATTCATTGTAAACCCTTGCATAGATTTACTTACAATATTTACTTGAAATAATAAATCATACCAAACATTTAATGAATCAATACCTTGAAGTCAAGTAATTGATTACCTAAACTGCTTGCTTCATTTCTTGTACCAGCATCTGCCTTAGATGATTCCGCAACTTCAATTAATGCATCGTATACCTCTTTTGTTTGATATCGAATTGCTTTTACACTGTCTATGCGACTCTCCCAACGGGTTGTACACAATGGCTTAACCATCCCGTTAAAGTTAGGTAAGAGTGATTTTAGAACTTACCAACGGTAAACAGAAGCCGAAATAAAACAAATGTCCGTTGTACAATTCCAAAAAGAGTTATAGATTCTTTGGATTGCGAAGCTGCGTCAGATATAACGAGATTAAGAGAATGACAACCACAGTGCATAAATGCCGCTTTAGGGTTTAAAGCTAAAATTCTTGCTTGAACTCTTTTTTTATGACCTTTCATATTCGCGCCATTGTCTTAACCCTGACCACGTTCATTATGTCAAGATTGTTTTCTTTTAGCGTCTTAAGGAAAAACTCAAAAGCTTTCTCCAGTAGATTCACTAACTTCTCTAAAACCAATAAAATGCTCAGCTACTTGTAAATTGCCATTATTTTCGTCCACAAATCTTATAGTAAATGAAATTTTTTTAGAATGGCTGACATCAGGAGTACAATCTAATATCACAGAAAAATATTTTGCGTCTTGTACTTTTTGCTGAATGATTTCTAAAACTTTGGAGGCCATTAGATTTATAAGTTCATTTTGAATATCCTTAGTAGTATGGTTTATAATGTTCTGGCTCCATTTTGAGGAGCCAAATTTTACCGGTTTGGCGGGCGAATTCTACCTTTTTTTTAGTGTGTAATTATTTTGGTCAAAAAAACGTATATATGTTCTGGCTCCATTCGAGAAGCAAATTTTTCCGGTTTGGCCGGCGATTTCTACCTATTTTTTAGTGTACGATTTTTTTGCTTCAAAAAAAAGTATGTATTTTTTAGCTTCATTTGGCTTCTCAGATTTTTTTAGTGTATGATTTTTTGCTCAAAAAAAAACGCAAGTATGTTCTGGCTCCATTCGAGAAGCCAAATTTTTACCAGTTTAGCGGTTAAATTCCACCTTATTTCACCGTGTAAAAAATAAACAACATTTTGTTTTTTTTTAAATTTATACAATATTTTTTTAGTGTATGATTTTTTGCTCAAAAAAAAAAAGCAAGTATGTTCTGGCTCCATTCGAGAAGCCAAATTCATACCAGTTTAGCGGTTAAATTCCACCTTATTTCACCGTATAAAAAAATAAACAACATTTTTTTTTTCTTAATTTACATATTATTGTCTAACCGAATATTAGTGAACACATTTTAGAATCTACAATCTTGTAACACTGTTTGTTTCAATTTTTTTATAATGTGACTCTTTCATTTTATATTTTTAGTTTGATCTGTTGTGTTTTCATGTTTTCTCCGGGTAACAAGTAAAAACATTTTATTTTTATTATAAAATTAAAATATTACATTTTATTCAGTCAAATATGAACGATTATTTTCAAGGAGTTGAGTTAATTAAAAACTCTTCGACATCAAAATTTTTAGAATATGAATCATTTGTAAAGCGTTTTGAATCTCTCAAAGAATTGTCGACTACAGATAGTGATAAAGTCCTAGTGTGTCTAAGTGATATGGAATAATTCTCGGAAATTGGCTCAAAGGTGATTGTCCTTTTCGTAAACATGCAAGATTTTCAAACAAATGTCCTTTTCTCTTATTGAGTAAAGGAAGTAAATTTATAAATGATGGATGTCAATTACAGATTTAAATTTAAGGATTTAAACAACTGCTTCTTTTACAAACGTGACGGTATCGATGAAGTTGATAATTTAAAAGTGTAAATATCTTATGTATTTTATTACAAAATAAAAAAAATATTTTACTTAAATGCTTCAATCATGTTTAATATGTTCGTGAACACTGTGTTCTAACGGTTTAAGACGTCACTCTTTAAAATAAATATGTTAGGTTTAAATAATAATTTAATAGGTGGGGTAAGGATAGAATACTTAGTGTGGTAGGTAAATGTCTAAATAAAAAGTCACGTCTCAAACCATTAGAACACAGTGTTCACTTTTATTTTTTGTTGTATATAAATAAAAAAATGTTTCATTTTTATTAGTTATGTACTCGTCACCAAATGAGTTAGACTGTGTTAACTGCATTAAAATTTTAAAATTAATAAAACGTATTTTAGAAAAAAGTCATACAATAAAACGACGTACGTCTATCAGAATCAGAAGAGTACCGTTACGTTTTTGTAATATTTAGTATATAATATACATACTTTTTTTAAAAACAAATAATCAAACATGTCTTCGTCAGTTTCAATAGTTGGTAAATCAAAATTTGAAATTCATATTAAAAAATATGTTTCAGTTGGATATTTACTTGAAAAGGAAATTTCAATTGTTGTATTAATTGAATCAGGTAGAAATGTTTTCACACTAAATTTAACTAATTGGAATGATTTAATGCGTGAATCTAATTTTAATATGATTTTAAAAAAATTACAAACACGTTGCAAGTCTCCAGTTAAATTAAATGAAAATTTAAATTATTCTTTAAATGCAAAATATTCTTCAATTACACTAAGATTGAATAATAATTTTATATCATTAAGTATTATCGATCTTTGTCGTTTAAAACAAATTCAAATTTGTATAGAATAAAACATAATAGAAAAACAGAAAAAATTAATTATTTTCAAAATTGTTATAATGTATTCTACTCAAAATTAAAAGAATCTATATCAAATCTTCCAGCTAGTTGTCAATCAAATGCTTTCACATATCAATTTATACAGAATTATGGTTACGACTCAGACTTAGAAGGTATGTCTTTAATAAGCGAGATTCAACAATTTCAATATGTTAAATTATCTGATTTAATATTACAAGACTTATATCAATAGAAAAATAATTAAAATGTTAAAACAGGTATCCGATATAAATTTTATAAATTAAATATTTTCACCGATTTTTAAATATGTTGTAATTTTTATTTCATACAGTTTAGAATAATATTGATAGTTATATCATTAGATAGACATTTTTTAGTATACCATACTATATCTAATTATTAAATTTTATATTTTCATCGATATATGTTGTAATTTTTTTTTCATATAGTTTATAATAATATTGATAGTTATATCATTAAATAATCATTTTGTAGTAATCAGTATTTTTTCTTTTCTCATTAAAAATAATATGATACATATTTTATTTTTAATATAATCAGATAGGTATATTTTAAAAATTATATTTTAAATACATGTTTTCATCGATTTTCAGTTTTTCAATTTTTTTCATACAATTTATCATAATATTGATATTTATATCGTTAGATAATCATTTTGTAGTATACCCATATTACAATACTACTATCTAATTATTAAATTTTATATTTTCATCGATTTTTAAATATGTTGTAATTTTTTTCATACAGTTTATCATAATATTGATATTTATATCGTAAGATAGTCATTTTGTTGTATACCATACTACAAAACTACTATCTAATTATTAAATTTTATATTTTTTATTCATTTTCATCGATTTTCAATTTTTTCATACAGTTTATAATAATATTGATAGTTATATCATTAGATAGTCATTTTGAAGTAATTAGTTTTTTTTTCTTTCTAATCAGAAAAGAATTAAAAATATGATATCTTGAATAAAAATTTTATTCATGAAATCAGTAAGCATCTAATATACTGCACAACTATCTAATTAAAATTAGGTAGATCATGTCTAACCGAATATTAGATGCTTACTAATTTCATGAATACAATTTTTATTTAAGATATCATATTTATTAATTCTTTTCTCATTAAAAATAATATGATACATATTTTATTTTTAATATAATCAGACATATTTTGAAGATTATATTTTAATTATATATTTTCATCGATTTTTAAATATGTTGTAATTTTTTTTCATACAGTTTATAATAATATTGATAGTTATATCATTAAATAATCATTTTGTAGTAATCAGTATTTTTTCTTTTTTAATTAAAAAAATAATATGGTACATATTTTATTTTTTAATATAATCAGATATATTTTAAAAATTATATTCATTTTTATATTTTCAATGATTTTCAATTTTCTCATAAATTTTTATTCATTGTCATTTTATGTTGTGGATCAGCCATGAACCGATCCAGTATGTTCAAAATTATGAATTCAATTTAAGTAATATACGCTTTGAGGATAAATATTTTATTTTAGAACTACAACAATTTCATCATGAAAAAATATCAGATATGAATTAGAAGACATAAATACGAATAACGTTTCTAAACCATCTTCTCCTTAAATGTATCATACTAAACATTTGTTATTGCATTAACAATCAATATATACGTTTGAAAGGTATTCCTAATTAAGAAAATACTTTTTAATTATATAGAAAAGGAAAACGTCTTATATCATATAAAAAATAAAAACATAATTTAATATAGATGTTTTTTTTATTTCTGATATTTTAATAAAATAAAATATGTATATTATTATTTAAAAAATTAATTAAAGTAATTATTTATTAAAATATTAATTTTCATGTTTTATCTTTACCAAAAATAGTGCAAAAATATTTTTGAAATAAAAACTATAGAATCGGTTATTTATCTATTTTGTGTTTGGATAATTTTCTCTTTGGATCATTGACAAATCTCTCTGACACAAATTCAATCAATTTATGAAAATTATTACTTATATTTTTATCCTTACTATTTTGTTGATCCGTGTATAATTTTATAGAGCAAGACGCATATTTCCCTCTAAATAATTCATAAAATATAATTATTATAATATTTCTTTTATTGTAATACAATTTTTATTACCTGTTAGAACTAGATATATTTTCTATATCAGCCACTTTATAATGCTGAAGAACCCAATAATCTTGTCCACCAGTCATAGAATATTTGAATACCAAATTACGTCCATCTTGTTTTACAGTCAATGTATTAGTGGGTTCGTCACTTATGTCTTCGTCCTCAACAAATTTTCGTATTTTATCCATGTAAGACGAATTTGGCTAAACAAATGTTATTGAATACAATTTTTTTAGTACATTATAGTATATTAATTATAATAACAAATATGAAAACTTAATAGTTACCTTCTCTAGTTTATTTTTTTTTAGATTTATGACCGATTGAATTTTTTGTTCTTTTACCATTATTTTTATTGGTACGGGTTTTTTTTTCACAATCACTTGTTTCAATAAACTAAAAAATTAATTATAGGTAATTATGAAAAATAAGTTTATATTTTACATAACTATTTTACTTACGGTTTCGCTAGAAGACTCTTCATCATCATCCGACACTGACGTATATTTTTTCAAGTTTTCCATCATAAAATGTATAAAACTTTAAAAAAAAAAAAAATTGATAATTAAATATAACTGTTCAAGTGTAAATATGTAAATGATGCAGTAGCCGATTTTTAATTGTCTTATAAAGGTTAAAAAATAAATAAAATATAGTCAGGTGTTACATAATTATGATAATTCAGGAAAATTTTAAATATAATCATAATATGAAGGTGTAATAAAAAATCGTATGATTTTATCTAAAAAGCATATTTTACAAAATTAATTATGTTATTATATATGAAGGTGAAATAAAGAATAGCATGATTAAAAAAATTGTATAATTTTTTGAATAAAGGTTATTTTACAAATTAATAATGTTACTCTAATCTTAAATAAATATATATGAAGGTGAGATAAACAATGACATGATTACAAAAATTGTATACCATAATTGTAATACCAAATGTATTGTGGATTTCATTATATCTATAGACAAAAATATAAACAATTTTTATGTATAATTATTGATACATAAAAATATGTAAAAATATATATATATTTTTTTAATTCAATAAAAATGTTTTCATTATATACATTATATAAATATATATATATATATATATATATATATATATATATATATATATATATATATATATATATATATAATATTTCTAATTTTTCCCGATAATTAATAAATATGTGGAACACCCTCAGGAACAGAAAAATGATGAAGAGTTGTGTTCCAAGTTTGAACTAATGCATTTGACAGACCATACAAGCTTATTAGATACATATATTTTATTATATGTAATGTTAATTTCATATGAATTAAGAAATACCATAATAAAATAATCCATTTTATTTATTATAAAATTAATTCCATTTGTTTATTTATTTTATTTTTTTAATTTTTAATTTACAGAACCTGCAATTATACTTATTTTAGTTTATTTTGTTTACAGTTTTACAATTATCAATTATCAATTATTAATTATTAATTATCAAAATATGAAAAGAATAACCAAGTCCACTCAATTAGCAGTATCTGACGATGATCTAGTTGAAATAGAACGATTTAAAAAAATATCGAAAACTTTTTATTTGAAAAACAAAAACAATTTTTTAGATTATACACAATTTTTAAATTATAGTTTAAAATTTTTAATATGTAATTAAAAGAATTAACTTTAAAAACAGCTCTTAAAATTAATATTTATGTTGATAGCGTGTACGAAAATTTTTTAACTATGGAAAAAAAAGATTTTGCTTTTAAAACTAATAATGAACTTATACAAATAATTCAGGTTTTTCTAAAATTAAAAAAAAATGTTCAATAATATATTAGAAGAAGATTCCAATTTTCAAACAAAAGACAGTGGATGGACTTTAAAAAGTATTGATGGATTACAACTAAGAGTCAACCGCGTAAACCCTCTTAAGGCTTCTTCTTATATAGATTTACCAACAAAAATAAAAAATAAACAGGCTGTAGTAAATGTAAAAAATAAAGATGAAAAATGTTTTAAATATTCAGTACCAGTAGCGGCTCGTGAGTAAATATTTTGGGGAGACTTAAATTATATAACATAAATTTCATATAGGTAACAACGTACAAGAAAAACTTTTTTTATTGAAAAATGAATTATTTTAAATATTATTATTTCATTTAATATTTAGTAATAATAAATGTTAGATGGATATACACATACGTATAATAATTATTAAATAATTAATAAACCGTGAATAAAAACGTCTAAAGCTACTAAACTAAAAAAAACACGGGCTACACGGCGCAGCGGCACGGCAATTACTGTCGTGAACCCAGGTTCAAAAGCGTCTATGATACGCAGCTTATTCTCCCCGGCTCCCTCCGACCAACTAGCCATGTCATTACATGTTACGTTTGCAACTGACGGGCTTCAGTTTCACTGAATCGGCGACCGTCGTAATGAGCCGTAATGACCCGCAGATATGTCTAAAATAGTATTTCTATCGAAATAGCTATTAACAGGTTTTCGATTTTGTGACTTTCAATTTTATTTAATACAATAATAAACAATGAAAACGATATAAAATTATATTTTAAATACAAATGAAAATATTTCTATACATTATTATTTTTAATTAATTATATTATTTACAAGTAGCTAGTTTATTTTTAAGGGGAGACGCAGTCTCAAAGTCTCCCCTGACGAGCCGCCCCTGTTCAGTACTAACAAAGTTTTGATAATCGATTACATATAGAAAGATTCAGTATTAAGTATTTTAATTCTATACAATTGTGAACACGTTCGGTAGAAGTAATAATAACAATCTAATAGTTTCCAATAAACTAACACTCTTGTAAAAAAATTAATAATAATGTGAAAAAACTAAAACTATCAGTGTTACTAAAAACTAAAAATAACAGTGTTACAATATAATGAATACTAAATTTATAAAAATCGTGAATTCTTACTAAAAATGAAGTTCTATAGTTTTTTTTTTCTTAAAAAAAAACACCGATATTTTCGTAAAATTTACTATACGTGAACACGTTCGATAGACGTAATAATTGTTAGTTTGTACACCGATCTAGTACGCAGATGGCAAAGTTGCAGTGACTCTTTGAGTTCCACGTTAAAACATGTGCTACTATTACGGTTTGTAACGCATTCTAACGATTCGAATCCAAGCAATTGGTGGCTATCATGTCGTGGAATAACATATCGGTGTTTTCTTTAGAGAAAAAATCCATACATTTTAAAACTATGAAATGTTCTGTAGACTCTAATGACTTAAAATTTACTAAATACATATTTATTTTTTAAATCCTAACTTTATTATTAATTTGAAATTAAGATTTATAATTTTCTTAATTTATGCTTCGTGAAGAACATTTTTAATGTTTTTGATGATTTAAAAAATGAATTACTCCCGTATTTTGATACATCAAATTATCCGGAAAATCATTATTGTTTTAATGAAAATAATAAAAATAAACCAGGATTTTTAAGGATGAAATGAAGGGAGATATTTTATTAGAATTTGTTACATTAAGACCTAAATTGTATGCATATCGAACAAGTGAAATGGAAAAAAAGCTAAGGGTGTAAAAAAGTATGTTATAAAAAAAACATTTATGTTTTTCTGATTGTATAAATATTTTGTTGAAAAGATACGTTGTGCCGAGTGAATTTCAAATTCGCGCCATCGTAGTCTGTTCCGCCATGAACCTCTCGAAAGTTCGAGAAGTTTCATCGGCCCCCTCCCTCTACGGTCTACATACACAGATAAAGGTTTCCTAACGCCGCAACCGGTACACGGTGTCGTCTTTTGTCTGTCTCCTGGTAGCCGTCGTACCGAGGTGTGGTGCTGTTCGTGCGTGCCGTTGTTCGGGCCGTGTGCTGTGGCACTTGTGGCCATTATTGCATCCTTTGCGCTGCACGCGTTGTTTTGCTTGCCGTCGTGCCCTTTGCCGTCGTGCTGTTGCCGCCGGTCGTTGTTACTTTTGCCGTCGTGCCCTTTGCCGTCGTGCTGTTGCCGCCGGTCGTTGTTACTTTTGCCGTCGTGCCCTTTGCCGTCGTGCCGTTGCCGCCGGTCGTTGTTCTTGTTGCCGTTGTGCATGCTGCCGCGGTTGTGCCGTTCTGCTCGCCTGCTGAAGAACGTGAGGATCTCCAGCGCCGACAGGTTTTTTTTTGTTCTTGTTAAAACATCATATATACCCATTGTAATATTGCCTTTAAGGCGTTTTATTTGTCATTATTTATGTATTGTATTATTTGTCATTATGTTTTTCCCCCCTTTGGGCGCCCGTCCTAATAATGTTTAATTATTCTGATTAGTTGTAATAGTACGGCGGTGCTGATTTGGCCCGTCACTGTACATAAACCCGTGTGTTTTTATTTATATATATTATATAAGTGGTCACCTGCCCGTCCTAACGGTTCAATACATTTGTTTGGTTGTCTCTGGGTACTTGGGACATTTTATCTCGTCATTCGGGTCAACCGCTCGTAAGGAACCCGTTGACAAACATTTTTGGTAGCAGAGCGTGGTTTTCGTTTTACGTTAATTTTGTGTTATATTAAATCTTTTATATTGGTACGACCGTTAGCAGAGCCGATCAGTTTGACATATTGCATTGGGTTTTACGCCGCAAGTAATATTATAGTAATTACGTGATTATTTGGTGAATTATTATTTATATTTTATCGTAGACAGCGATGCGCGCGCGATAGGTACTTGTTGTATAGACCGTTAACTGATACTATTGTGTATTATTCTTGTGCATTATATTATCGTATATACGTGTAATTCTGAATTATTTCATTAATTGGGTCGTTCGGACCGTTTATCGATTAGGCGTTGGATCGTGGCATCGCGTACGACGCACTAATACGTTAAATATTACCTCGCGTATATTTATTATATTGTCATTATCAGTCAGTCACTAGTTATCGTATGTATAACCAAGCGGCCTGTTAGTCCATGTGTATTTTCAATTTTTTATAGTTATTCGAGTTGTATATATTTATTGTTAAATCGCATATCGCCGTCTGTGTTTTTGTACGATGGACCCGCAGGATACATCACGCATAACCCGCGTTCTAAAAAAGGCCACGTTGAGGCGCGATGAGTGTATTAGGCGTATTCGCGCGACTCATGCGCTCGCGGTGCGTTGTTCGGCCGATATCGAATTATCGGCACAATTGTCATTACTCATAGATGAGTTAGATGATATATGGACGGTTTTTACGACCGAGAGTAACACGATGATGGACTGTTTGATCGATTTAAATCGGGAAGCAGAATATTCATCTGATCAGGTCGTCGAGTTACGCGAACTAATTTCATTTTCTCGCGCGACTGCCAGTCGCTATAAAGTAAATCCGCTTGGCGATACATCTGCGCGACGACATTCCCGTGTTTCTGTTGACGAAGTCAGAGATGAAATCGAATCTAATTTTAGTATCGATGATAGTGTCATATCGCGTCCCAGATCGGTAGTGAACAGTGCACACACTCCAATACGCCACGACTATTTAATTCCTCGGAATGCGTCCATTCAAAATTCGTCCCGGTTGCCTGAGATACCCCTACCCACCTTTCACGGTGATATTTTTAAATGGCTATCGTTTCGTGATCGTTTCATGTCCCTAGTGGACCAACGCCCGACTCTATCAGAAATAGAAAAGTTTTATTATTTAACCGGATGCTTGAGGGATAGCGCGTTGGAAGCGATTGCCGGCATACCAGTTTGCGGAGAAAATTATCAGTTGGCTTGGTCCACGTTGGCGGGTCGCTTTGATCGACCGCGGTTGGTAGCATCGTCGTTAGTCGACAAATTGATTAATGCATCAAAGTCATCAAATGAATCACTTTTCGAGCTAAATAAATTTTTATTAACATTTGATGAAGGAATTTCCGTGCTTGAGTCGATGAAACTCCCCAATCTCGGGGATTTTATTTTATTTTCTATGGCTTCACGATGCCTGCCTCCTTATTCTATTAAATTATTCGAAGCACAGCTTACGACATCCGTTCCAACTGTACGTGATTTGTTGACCTTTGTGAAGGCACGCGTTAAAGTCCTAGAGTGTGTTCCTCGTGATTCAGTCCAAAAGACCATTAAACAGCCGCCACAACAGAAATCGTCGTATCCTGTAAGGAATTATCATTCAGCCCCTAATAATCTTAAAAGGACACAGGCAACATCTTTATTGTCCAACGCGGTGAAATCTAATTCGAACGTGTCATGTCCCATTTGTACAGGTTCTCATGTAGTGTCAACATGTAATCGATTTCTTAGCTGGTCCGTAGACGTTCGTGAGAAGTGGGCGCGGGATAACAAGTGTTGTTTCCGTTGTCTACGCATCGGCCATTGGGCACCAGAATGTAAGTCAACAACTCAATGCAATAATTGTTCACGTAGGCATCATCCGTTGCTTCACCCTGTCCCTACAGGAAACGGTGCAAAATTGCACAACCAACCGTGTAGTAATATGACACATGAAGACACCGCGACGCCGTCGTCTCTGGTTGGTAGTAATGGTCCTCAAACTTCAACGTCTGTCCTTTTAGGAACTGTCCTTGTACACATCCGCAACTGTGGTGGTACTTTGCACACGGTTCGCGCGCTGGTTGATTCGGCTTCACAGATCAGCGCGATCACCGCAGATTGCTCCTCCCAATTAGGCTTAAGGGTATCCCGCTGGACCGCCCCGGTATCTGGTTTATCCGGAACATCAGTACAAAATGTTCAGGGACTGGTCAATTGTGACATTCAGCCTCGTTTCGCTGATGATCCAACTTTCAAATTTATGGCATGGGTATTCCCGACTATTACAGTTCAAATGCCCAGTCATTCAATTTCCGATCATGTAGTAGACAAGTATAAGAATCTTGCACTCGCAGATCCCTCGTTCGGCGTACCGGATAAGGTAGATTTACTGCTCGGCGCCGACATATTTGCGCGCATTCTAAACGGTAAACGTGTGTCGGTGGGTGACGCGTACCCCGTAGCGTTCGGTTCGATTTTCGGATGGATAATAATCGGCCCTGTCCCACAATCGTGTAATCATCTGCCTAGTTCGCACCCTATTTCTCTGGTTTCTTCAATAGAATGTCTTATGGACAAATTTTGGCACGTCGAAGAACCAGAAACTGCCCCTGACGACTTCACTTGTGACGGGCAGTGTGAAATTATGTTCCACGATAAGCACTCCCGCAATGAATCCGGACGCTTTGTTGTTCCTTTGTTGTTTCGCCAACCAGTGGCGAAAGATACGTTTTCGGGTTCACGGGCTGTTGCGCTCAAGCGCTTTGAGTCGCTTGAACGAAAGCTTTCGTCTGATAGTCGTCTTCGGGAGGCGTATTGTGATTTCATGACCGAATATGAGTTGTTAGGACATATGTCCCTAGCCAGAACCCCAGGGTCTTACTTCATTCCCCACCATGCGGTATTTAAATCTTCCGATGTCGAAGCAAAAATTCGCGTTGTATTTGATGCGTCTGCGCAGTCGTTTACGAGCACTTCGCTCAACCAATGTTTGTTCGCGGGTCCAAAACTGCAGCAAGACGTTATAGATGTTCTCGTGCTATTCCGCCTACCACGTCATGCGTTTACTGCGGACATCAATAAAATGTACAGACAAATTTTGGTGGTGCCTGAACATCGGTGTTTTCAACACGTTTTATGGCGCGCATCCCCGCAGGACGAACTCAAAGAATATGAGTTAAATACTGTCACTTACGGAGTTAACTGTGCCCCCTTCCTTGCCATACGGGTTCTTCAACAAATTGCTGAAACTGAATGCGCCGATACTCCCGCGGTTCGTGACGCGCTGCTGTTTAGTACTTACGTCGATGACATTTGTGTCGGGGGGGACACCGTTGCCGAAGTACTTTCCCTTCAGAATAATTTAGTAAGCGTGTTAAAAGGGGCTGGTATGAATTTGAAAAAATGGTCAAGCAACACCACCGAGGTGTTAAATCAGGTGCCGTCTGAAGATAGGGCGTGCGGGGTGCTATCGTTCGATAACGAAGCTGGTGTGGGGACCAAGGTTTTGGGACTCCAATGGTCGCAACGAGACGACGTTTTTTTGTACACCGTTCAGCCCGAACATTTAATCACAACCAAGCGGGGTATGTTGTCTTTAATCGCGCGTATATTTGACCCGCTCGGTTTGTTGGCTCCAGTAATATTTTTGGCAAAACATTTAATGCAGCAAGTGTGGCAACTCGGTCTTTCATGGGACGAACAGTTGCCCACCGAAATAATTAACGTATGGAGTAGGTTCGTGGCAGATCTCCCGATTTTACAGACGGTACAAATTCCTCGATTTATCGGTACCCGACTCGGCTCCCAGGGTCAATTATGCGGGTTCTGTGACGCGTCCGAGAAGGGCTATTCGGCAGTCGTTTATCTGAGGTTGTGTAGTGATTTTGGGCAACCCGTAATTTCTCTGTTAGGTGCCAAAACCAAGATGGCTCCATTAAAAGCTTCCACGATTCCCCGGTTGGAGCTTTGTGCAGCCGTTTTATTAGCTCGTTGGATGGCGCGGCTTAAAATTACTCTCGAACGTAAAATTAAAATTGTGCAAAGTTATGCTTGGTCAGACTCGACTACCGTGCTAAGTTGGCTCAAGGTACCACATAACAATTTTAAAATTTTTGTGTCGAACCGTGTACATAAGGTGACCACTTTGCTCCCCGCTTGTCAGTGGAATTATATATCGACGACTGATAACCCCGCAGATTGCGCGTCGCGAGGTATTTTTCCTGCGGAGTTAGTAAACCATACACTATATTGGAATGGGCCCAAAATTTTGTATCATGATGTAGTTGAGTGGGTGACGTTAGTTCCGGATTTACCCACCGACGGTTTATCGGAAATGAAAACCGCTCCCTTAACGACGCTTGTCACCAATATTAAGCAAACTCCCGAAACCGAATGGTACGTACGCTTCTCGTCATACATGCATATGATCCGTGTTGTCACTCGTATGTATCGGTTTATCCATGGCTGTAAACGTCAAACTCATAAAACCGAATTTTTATGTCGCGCCGAATTGGACTACGCCATCTTGAGTGTCGTAAAATGTTCCCAACGGGTCACGTTTGGCAAATTGTTCCATGATCTTTCAAACAATCTCCCGATCGGCGTGAAACCAGTGGCACGTCTTCGCCCGTTCATAGATCAACGCGGGTTAATTTGTGTAGGTGGCCGTTTGTTAAATGCCAATGTACCTGAGACACAAAAACACCCGATTTTGTTAAGCAAATCGTCCCACTTGTCTATTTTATTGATTCGCCATTGGCACGATATCACTGGTCATGGAGGGCCAAGAATTCTGACATCCCTTATTAACCGTTCGTACTGGATTCTGTCACTTAATACCCTTATCAGGACCGTTATCAGCAAGTGCACCACCTGCGTCCGTTTAGCGTCCGTTAACCCACAACCGATAATGTCCGATCTTCCTGCGCCCCGTGTGACCGAGTGCCATCCATTTTCGCGGGTCGGTATCGATTTCGCTGGCCCTCTGGTGATGACCGAACACCGCCTACGTAAGGCCCGTCAGTATAAGATATACATAGCTGTGTTCGTCTGTTTTGTGGTAAAAGCAGTTCACCTCGAGTATGTGTCAGATCTGACGACGGAGGCATTTCTGGCGGCCCTGCAACGTTTTGTCGCTCGTCGGGGACTCCCCACCGACATACATACCGATTGCGGTACTAACTTTGTTGGAGCATCAAACGTTTTACGTACATTGGTTGATGACCCCGATTGTAAGGATCGTCTCGCGGCTACATTTCACTGTACGTGGCACTTTAACCCGCCCGGGGCGCCCCACTTCGGGGGGTTATGGGAAGCGGCTGTGCGGTCAGCCAAAAATTTGATGGTACGAATAATGGGGGAGCATACGTTCACGCTTGAGGAACTTTGCACATTGTTGTGTCGTATAGAGGCCATCCTTAATTCTCGCCCCCTAGTGCCACTCTCTTCGGACCCGTCCGAGTACGATTGCCTTACACCCGGGCACTTTTTAATAGGCCGTCCGTTGCTCTCAGTTCCTGAAGCACACGTAGTTGACTCAGCACGTCCGTTAGTCCAGCGTTGGAAGTTGCTCAATCAGTCTACGCAATCATTTTGGCGCCAGTGGCGCAATGAGTATTTACATACACTGCAAATACGTAATCGGTGGACGAAAGACACGTTAAACGTCGCTGTGGATGATATGGTGGTTATAAAGGACCCCAATTTACCCCCATTGAAATGGCATATGGCGCGAGTACAAGAAATATTACCTGGTCCCGACGGTGTGGTACGAGTCGTTCGACTACGCACTGCCACTGGTACCTTAATACGTCCGGTAGTCAAAGTCGTCAAAATTCCTATGTAAATATATTATCATTTCAATTGGCGCTATATTCACTTGTACCTAATGCAATATGTCATTTCTCCTGTGCCTATGTTCGTCCTCAATTAAATATATATATTATTAAATGCTCACTCAAAAATGTGTCCTCAGGGTTCCTTCGGTTGCCTTTAATGACAAGGCCGAATGAAATCATTTACATTATTATTATCTTAGTGTTATTTATAATATTCATTACGTTGATTGTTCTTTTTTGTTTATCAAGTATTTTAAGGTACGTCGTATTTATTATTATGAATCATTGTTTTTATTTTTTTTTTTTTTTTTTTTTTTTTTATTTTTACTTTTTGTATCTATTGTTTGTAACTCTGGTCTTCTCCAATGCAATGGCGAGATTTTTCAACTGGCGTCCACTTCGGCTTCAATGGATTTCTCACGGCCCTACGTCCTCAACATACAGGTTGTAAGTCACCCGGTGTCTTCCAAGGGGGGGAAGATGTTGAAAAGATACGTTGTGCCGAGTGAATTTCAAATTCGCGCCATCGTAGTCTGTTCCGCCATGAACCTCTCGAAAGTTCGAGAAGTTTCATCGGCCCCCTCCCTCTACGGTCTACATACACAGATAAAGGTTTCCTAACGCCGCAACCGGTACACGGTGTCGTCTTTTGTCTGTCTCCTGGTAGCCGTCGTACCGAGGTGTGGTGCTGTTCGTGCGTGCCGTTGTTCGGGCCGTGTGCTGTGGCACTTGTGGCCATTATTGCATCCTTTGCGCTGCACGCGTTGTTTTGCTTGCCGTCGTGCCCTTTGCCGTCGTGCTGTTGCCGCCGGTCGTTGTTACTTTTGCCGTCGTGCCCTTTGCCGTCGTGCTGTTGCCGCCGGTCGTTGTTACTTTTGCCGTCGTGCCCTTTGCCGTCGTGCCGTTGCCGCCGGTCGTTGTTCTTGTTGCCGTTGTGCATGCTGCCGCGGTTGTGCCGTTCTGCTCGCCTGCTGAAGAACGTGAGGATCTCCAGCGCCGACAGGTTTTTTTTTTTGTTCTTGTTAAAACATCATATATACCCATTGTAATATTGCCTTTAAGGCGTTTTATTTGTCATTATTTATGTATTGTATTATTTGTCATTATGTTTTTCCCCCCTTTGGGCGCCCGTCCTAATAATGTTTAATTATTCTGATTAGTTGTAATAGTACGGCGGTGCTGATTTGGCCCGTCACTGTACATAAACCCGTGTGTTTTTATTTATATATATTATATAAGTGGTCACCTGCCCGTCCTAACGGTTCAATACATTTGTTTGGTTGTCTCTGGGTACTTGGGACATTTTATCTCGTCATTCGGGTCAACCGCTCGTAAGGAACCCGTTGACAAACATATTTTAAAATCGTATATTGATCATAATTTTGATATTAATGAATCAGCTTATCGTACTATGCATTTTATCCAATCAAATAAACATATTGTTTATTCTAAAACAGTGAATAAGTTGATTTTAAGTGCAGATGATGACAAACGATTTATTATTTATGATGGTATACACACTCTTGCGCATGGACATTACAAAATTAAATAATTTGAAACATAAAATATAAAAATTGTGGGAAAATAATATTAATTGTTCAAAATTTTATAAATTTAATACCCAGTATTAATCAAAAAAAAAAAAAAAAAAAAAAAAATATTTTTTCTATGTATATGTGTTTATAAATAAAAATGTTTACGTACATACACAGAATAACATTAATTTATAATATCTTTTGATGAAATCCATGAATTATGACTTGAATCAAATCCTAACCATTTAACAAAAATTTTATTTTTATTTCTTTTTATAATACGTTCAACAAGATAAGTGTATGGAAAATCAGTTTTTAAAAGTTCTTGACTATAAAATCGACCTAAAACGATATTATTTTGACCATCTTTTATATTATATGTAATTGGATCTGATTGAAAAACTTTTGAAATTGTAAATAGTTCTGTTGACCACTGCGGCTTATAACCTTTATCGAATACATATTTGTTTTTTGAAATTCGAACGATATCATTAATTTTAAATTTAGGTTTATATATTTTTTTTGTTTTCATTAATTTTAATTTTAATCGTACAGACTTTGTTCGAGCTTCGTGCGGAGTATATTTAATAGTTGAATGTTTAGTATTATTATAATTATGTATTAAATCAGATATTGAATTATACCAATTATATGAACCAGTTGCTGTAAACTTTTTATAAATTTTATTTTTAATTGTGCGTATTACACGTTCGACCATTGCTGCTTTTATGCCACTGTATGTAGAATAATGTTTAATATTATATTTCTTCATAAGTTCTTGAAATTGTTTGTTATAAAACTCTGTACCGCTATCTGTTTGTAAAAATTTCGGACGATTTATTTTTAATATATTTAACATGCCTAGTGTAACTTGTTTTGCAGATTTATTTTTTAAGGCATGCACCCATACATACTTAGTATATGTGTCTATAATTATTAAAATAAATTTAAAACCTTTATTATTTTTTGAATACGATTGAATATCGATGAGGTCTGCCTGCCAGAGATCATCCTTGAATAGAGAAATTATTTTACGTCTTGGAAAAGTTTTTCTAGCTGGTTTATGTAGCTCCTCTGCTATTTTTTCTTATGTTGTCATTTTCAATGAATATAATATGAATGTTTTAAAAATTGTAAATAAATAAACAATATACATTATCTACAATTTAAATTATCTGTATTATTATTGACAAGATTTTTTTTTTTTTTTTTTTACACTATAAGTTTCCTCTCACGTAATTCTTCTAGAATAGATATAATTTCATTATTAACACCTGTATTGCCAGCATTTTGAGAAGATATTAAAAGGTTTAATCTCGTAACTAATTCATTCGGATCGTCATAATAAACTAGCTGTGTGTTAGGTATTACGTCTTTATATAGACTCGAACCTATTTGATCAGATCGTAACGTTTTCCCGAAATCTATTAAGTCCGAGCTATTTCGTAATTCTTCTATAGAATGTAATGAACTATTTTCTAGTGATAAGTCGTCAAGAGATTTACTAACGTTTAATTTATCGTTAGACTTTGAGTACTTAAATTGTTTGTTTTGAAGTGTTGGACTGATTAAAGGTTTACTTCGTTTTTTTATTTCATTTATATTATCAGACTCTTCCATATTCGGCATTATATTTTTGCTATTTAAATAATTTAAATAATTTAATTCTTTTCTGATACGTTCGTATAGAGGCTTAACAATAGAAATCCATTTATTAGCACTATTAGCTTTAGGTTTACCATCTGACTTGAGGTGAACTTTTGTAGATTTTAAAATGTCATAATATGCTTCGTAATCATCATATTTATAATTTGACGGATTTTTTTCACACAATAAAGATCAAAGACCTCGAGTCCACGGGTAGCTCTTATCCAAAACCTTTAAATTATTGTTACTGATGGTTACAGGATAATTTGATATTTTAAGTTGTTCATCTTTTTCATCATAATGTAACCCAAACGATTTGTCATAAGTTCTACTTTGAGGAGAAGCATTTAAAAAGTGTTCAAAGTCTGATGATACATCATCTTCTTCATTACTATATCCACCAATATTAATATTTTGAAATTCTGGTTCGTTGTTCATATTTGTTTTTTCTATAATTGTATTAAGGGGGTCAGTTATTGGTTTAAATGTATTGCGAAAATAATTATTAGAATCTATAACACCTCTTTTCATGTCTAAAACTTTACGTATTATGTTTTTCTGACAGGATATTAAATTATTCAATAAAACTTTTTTTTCACTCATTTTAAGTAGAAATAATTTAATGTTGAATGTTTGTACACAGTCAGTCAAATGTAGTCAAACCAAAAATACTTTCATATTTAAACATACATTTTAATTAATTTCTATAAATGTATGGCAACCACATCTGTATCTTCCTTGATCCATTTCACGAGTTTTATCAATTACTATAAATCCGTAATCTTCACGGTTCCAACATAGATGACACATTTTACGAAACTCTATAAAATATATATCTGAGGAACAATGATCGTCGAATAAATGTCGTAGATTTTTATCATCTTGCTTGAATACTATTAAAAAATTTGTGTTGTCTCTTACTAACTGTTTCGGTATTTTCGAATGTGTCTGTGCTAAGTAAAAAATAGAATTTGCACCAGAATGTCTTCCCATACTGAAGTAATCACGAATAGGTGTTTGATTATCACAAATTACATCATCGAATATAAAAATTGAATTTTTTTTAACTAAACTAGGTTTTATAACTTGATCCGCATTTGTAAATGTGTAAAAATTAATTCCTTTAATACTATCTATCAAATTTTTTAATAACACATATTTTTCTTGATTTGGTGTTTTGGAGTATAAATAAATGTTTTCAAATTTTACACCATTTCTATGAGTTATAAGATTAAACATAACATTTGTTTTTCCGGATCCTGAAGGTCCTACAAGTATTCCGCGAATACTGTCTGGTAACAACGATCCATGCCTTGACGGTCTTTTAGTGATTTGTGCATCTACGTTTTTAATGTTTAATTTATCTTTTTGCTCGATTAATTTCATTTTTAATATAAATACTATGTAATTTTAAAACATAAAACCAGTTATATATAATGCGTTCAACTCGTAAGCAAAAAAATGTTAAGACTGGTAGAGGTTTCTTAAATACTGTTATAAATAGACTTCCATTCGAAGTTCATGTACCCGGGTATCAGTTTTGTGGACCAGGTACAAATTTAAAAAAGAGATTAGCTCGTGGAGATAAAGGAAGCAATCCATTAGATTCCGCTTGTCGAACACATGATATTGCTTATGAAAACAGTAATAACTTAGATATTAGACATAAAGCCGACGTGTTAATGAAAAAATGTTGCTGGCGGCGAAGAAAAAAAATAAAAAAACGAAGAAAAATGGTAAGAGAACAATTTTAACACCGAACCAGTTGGGAGGTGCATTACCGTTAGCGTCAATATTAGCAGGGTTATCGGCGTTAGGAAGTTTAGCTTCTGGTGCTTCAAGTGGTCAAAGTCGGTTTAAAGATAAAATTATTTATTTTGATCCGTTTGGTGATCTTGCTCCTCCGATTGAAATACAAAATTATTTTAAAGGTCAAAATATCTTGTACAATTATACAAATTATCAAAAATATAATGCATATATTTGTGGACATTTGTGTATTGAGTTTTTACAATGGATGAACCAATTATTGTGAGGATGTCGGGTAAAAACGGTTCGCTAACATCAACTTTTTCTCCTGTAATAAATGTACGTGGAAGTTCTGAAATTGCTCTTGTATATTTAAAGTCAACTTATGCTTTTCCAAATAAGGATTGTGTTCACATAAACGGAACAAATAATAGTATGAGAATATCTAATGGAACTAATACGTTAGAAGTTAAAATCATTAATGGTTATTACACGATTCAAGATATGAATAAACATATTTGTGATATAATTGCAAAATCTACTTCATTTAATAATAACGTTATTATATTCAATCTAACTAGTATAGGTTATAAATGTAGAATTAAGTGTAACTTTGATATTGATTTTAATGTTGAAAACAGTTTAGCAAGCACGTTAGGGTTTGAAAAAAAAAATATCATGGTTTTACTAATGAAAATTTAAATTTATATTATCATCAATCAGGAAAAATCGAATACAATATAAACAGTACTAGTTCTATAAAAGTCATGTGTAATATAGCTAAAGGCTCATTAGACAATGGACAGCAATCTCATTCAATATATGAATTTTTTCCTCAACCGATTTTAGAAAAGAAATAGTCGAATCACCGAATAATTTAATATATTATTATAAACTTAAGACAGCAGGTATTAAAAAAATAAAAATTGATTTAGTCGATGAGGAAAATAATCCTATTCAAAACTCTGACGCAAAAGTAACGATTATTCTACATATTAGAACTATTAAATCTTTAAAAAAAAACGGTGATATGAACGAATCAATTTCTGTGAGCTTGTCTGTTAAAATTACATCTTTGTTATCAACTTATTTCCCATCGATAAATTTACAAGAAAACTCGGAAATTGCGATGTTATGTTTACACACATATAATACGTTTCCGAACGTGAATGAGACGAATAACAATATTCGAATTATTATACCTACACATAAATAACATAATTTAGATATTAAACTCCCTTTTGGCTGTTATGAGATTGAAGATATCACCCAATATATTTCTAGCAAAATTCATGAAGATAATGAACGTATAAACAGTGTAATGGGTAATAATAAAAATATTATGACCCTATAGATTTTACTATGAACACTGATGTCACTCGTATGAAATGTGTAATTAATTGTAACTATCCAGTAGATTTCACAATCGAAAACAGTCTAGCGAGTCTATAAGTTTTTAAAAAGAAATTGTATGGAAATGAAGGTGTTACACATTTTAGAGCATCGAAAAATATTGATATAAACGCTGTTAATTCTATAAAAGTCTTGTGTAATATAGCAAATGGTTCATTCGATAATGGTATACAATCTCACTCGATTTATGAATTTTTTCTTCGTGAAAGGTCGGGTGCTAAAATAGTCGAGTCGAGTTAATAAACTAAGTGAAAAAGACCACGGACTATAATTTTAATATTTTTAAAAAAAAAACTAAGTGAATTAGACCACGGACCATAATATAAATATTTTTAAAAAAATTAAGCGAAAAAGACCACGGACCATAATATAAATATTTTTTAAAAAAACTAAGTGAAAAAGATCAATTAATTTGTTTTAAGTGAAAAAGATCAATTGGACGGTGTTTGTGAGAAAGGGCATAAGTCAAAACTCGCTAGTTTTCAGGAGACACAAAAAATGTATAATTCAAAAGGGTTTTGCTTATAATTATTAATTTTTTTTTAATTAATACAGTTTATTTGTTAATAGATTTTTTTAAATCAATATAAATATTTTTAATTTATTGTTTGATTATTTTTAATGACTTGTGACCATTATCATATCGAATTTAACAATTGCATGACTTGTGCCTTTTCTCACATATTGACTTGTATCTTATCGCACACAAATAAAATCAAAATTTTTGTGATAAAGGACACATGTCATAAATATAATATTAATATTATATATGTTTTACAACATATACCATTTTTATAACTCCATGCCATTTGCAAAAATAATTAATTGGCAGGCAGCACAAAAAACATAAATTATAAAATACTTATTCCCATAAACATAAATAAAAGAACATATAATAATTAAGACTGTTTTAAGATATCAATGGTTTATTTATTAAACACTTGCAATATACTTAAAATAATATTTATTAATATAAAAACATAATTAAAAACAAAATATGTATAAGTATTATAAATTTTTTAACTTATTAGAAAACAAATAGATTTGTAATATGACAATATAATAAAAATAGATATAAGGTACGTGAAGTTGGCACTACAAAGTCTTCAAAACTTTCCAAAAACACTCCAACAATCCCTACTCCGACTTGTTGGACATTGTTGGACATTTGTTGGAATTTGTTGGAAAAGTTTAAAAAAGTTATTAGACTTTCAAGTTCATGGTGCCAAGTACATGGCCAACACTACAATCTTCTTGAAAGTTTCAAAATCATAACCAACAATTTGAATAAATCATTGTTGGACATTGTTGGAAGATTGTTGGAAAATGTTGGTCAAAATTAAAAGCTCTATAAGAAAAATAAAATGTAGTGCTGGAAGTTGGCACCACAAAACAGTATTTTGAATAAAATTAATTTTTTATCTACAGAAAACTTCCAAAAACTATTAAAAACGGTCCAACAAACTTATTTGAACCCTTTAGAATGAAAAACAAGTGTCCAACAACCTTTATCCATTTATAAATGAGCATTTTCATCTAGCACTACAACTCATATAATCATGATATACGTATGTGAAATGAAAAAAAAAATGTTAAAAATTAATTTCTCAATTCACAATTCCAACAACTTTTAAAAACGGTCCAACAAACTTATTTGAACCTTTTAGATTGAAAAACAAAGGCCCAACAACCTTTGTCCATTTATAAATGAGCATTTTCATCTAGCACTACAACTCATGATATACGTATGTGAAATGAAAAAAAAAAATGTTAAAAATTAATTTCTCAGTTCACAATTCAAACAACTTTTAAAAACGGTCCAACAAACTTATTGGAACACTTTAGAATGAAAAACAAGTGTCCAACAACCTTTATCCATTTATAAATGAGCATTTTCACATAGCACTACAACTCATATAATCATGATATACGTATGTGTAATTGGAAAAATAATTAAAAAATTAATTTCTCAGTTTACACTTCCAACAACATTTAAAAACGGTCCAACAAACTTATTTGAACCCTTTAGAATGAAAAACAAGTGTCCAACAACCTTTTTCTATTTATAAATGAGCATTTTAATCTAGCACTACAACACATATTATCATGATATACGTATGTGAAATGAAAAAAAAAATGTTAAAAATTAATTTCTCAATTCACAATTCCAACAACTTTTAAAAACGGTCCAACAAACTTATTTGAACCTTTTAGATTGAAAAACAAAGGCCCAACAACCTTAATCCATTTATAAATGAGCATTTTCATCTAGCACTACAACTCATATAATCATGATATATGTATGCGTAATTGGAAAAAAAATTAAAAAATTAATTTCTCAATTCACAATTCCAACAACTTTTAAAAACGGTCCAACAAACTTATTTGAACCCTTTAGATTGAAAAACAAAGGCCCAACAACCTTTATCCATTTATAAATGAGCATTTTCAGCTAGCACTACAACTCATGATATATGTATATGAAATGAAAAAAAAAAAAGTTAAAAATTAATTTCTCAATTCACAATTCCAACAACTTTTAAAAACGGTCCAACAAACTTATTTGAACCTTTTAGATTGAAAAACAAAGGCCCAACAACCTTTGTCCATTTATAAATGAGCATTTTCATCCAGCACTACAACTCATGATATACGTATGTGAAATGAAAAAAAAAATGTTAAAAATTAATTTCTCAATTCACAATTCCAACAACTTTTAAAAACGGTCCAACAAACTTATTTGAACCTTTTAGATTGAAAAACAAAGGCCCAACAACCTTTGTCCATTTATAAATGAGCATTTTCATCTAGCACTACAACTCATGATATACGTGTGTGAAATGAAAAAAAAAAATGTTAAAAATTAATTTCTCAATTCACAATTCCAACAACTTTTAAAAACGGTCCAACAAACTTATTTGAACCCTTTAGAATGAAAAACAAAGGCCCAACAACCTTTCTCCATTTATAAATGAGCATTTTCATCCAGCACTACAACTCATGATATACGTATGTGAAATTAAAAAAAAAATGTTAAAAATTAATTTCTCAATTCACAATTAAACAAACTATCATGAGTTGTAGTGCTAGATGAAAATGCTCATTTATAAATGGATAAAGGTTGTTGGACACTTGTTTTTCAATCTAAAGGGTTCAAATAAGTTTGTTGGACCGTTTTTAAAAGTTGTTGGAAGTGTAAACTGAGAAATTAATTTTTTAATTTTTTTTCCAATTACGCATACGTATATCATGATTATTTTAGTTGTAGTGCTAGATGAAAATGATCATTTATAAATGGATAAAGGTTGTTGGACACTTGTTTTTCATTCTAAAGGGTTCAAATAAGTTTGTTGGACCGTTTTTAATAGTTTTTGGAAGTTTTCTGTAGATAAAAAATTAATTTTATTCAAAATACTGTTTTGTGGTGCCAACTTCCAGCACTACATTTTATTTTTCTTATAGAGCTTTTAATTTTGACCAACATTTTCCAACAATCTTCCAACAATGTCCAACAATGGTTTATTCAAATTGTTGGTTATGATTTTGAAACTTTCAAGAAGATTGTAGTGTTGGCCATGTACTTGGCACCATGAACTTGAAAGTCTAATAACTTTTTTAAACTTTTCCAACAAATTCCAACAAATGTCCAACAATGTCCAACAAGTCGGAGTAGGGATTGTTGGAGTGTTTTTGGAAAGTTTTGAAGACTTTGTAGTGCCAACTTCACGTACCTATAGATATAACTCAGTAAGCTATATTTAACTATTAATATACAATATAAATCATTATTTAAAAAACTTTTAAACAACTAACCTTTAAACAGAAAATAATAACTCCTACAAACATAACAAATAAATTTAATTTTTTTAAATAATTTTTTAAAAATAATTAGAAATTAAAAATAATGTAGAAATATAATAATTGTATAAGTAAACTGCTAATAAAATAACAATTTAACAATCTCAGGAACATACATAAAAATGCACTTGTAGTTATAAAGAAATTAATGATATAAAATAAAATGAACATAAAAAAAATTAATCATTTTCTTCATCTGACACTATAGGGTCATTTATATTTTGTTTAGTTTTTAAATTTTGATAAAAATTATGAAAAGTTTCAGGAATAAATTTTAAAAGAGAAAGTAGATCCTTTTTCTTTTCTTCAGTGATAGGTAAGATGTCATTATATGCTTTTGGAATAGATATATTATTTTGAAGTGAATTTCTACGGGACATACTTATACTGTTAAATAAAGAATTTTCACTTAATATATTTTTGTAGAATACTTTATTTTTGTCTTGTTTTGTATATCTTAACCATTTGATGTCACACAATTTGAATGTTTCTCCTTTGTCATTTTTTTTTTTTAACTGGTATTTAGTTTTTAGTAAACTGTTAAAGTCTAAAAAATATGGTTGTTCTATCTCTATAACAGTAAATTTATCTTTACCTGCAAATCGAATTAACTGGGCCCAGTCATGTGGATGAAAAATTGGGGTAGAAAATCGTTTTTTTGATTTCTCAATGCGAGCGTGATCGGAGTCACACTCCATTCGGGAGTGCCCAGATACCATAAATTTATGGTCAATTACCTCAATATTTGTATTTTCTTGTTCCAAAAATATTAGACACATTGCCATAAATATAGAAATTCTGTTTTGTCCAGGACAACAGCCACTGTACATTATGACATGTTTGATTTCTGGTGGTAAGTTAGATAAAAAATGAAAAACGCATGACCCTATATCATTTCCTCCTCTTTTTGCCATCGACTCGTTCCAAACATAACATGAAGCTTTTGAGATCTTAATATTATGAACTGTTAAATTAAAGGTCCATAATTGACGTTTATAGAATGCGACAGACGATTCTAGACTTGGGGTTGGAAGGCATTGTTGCAAATCAAATGACATTACACATACCTTATTTGAAGTAGTACCTGCATCTTTTCTTTTTGTTTCGTACGCGTTTTCAGCTTCATCTTGATGTATTTTTCTTTCATTTAATAGTTCTATTTTACGTTCTTCTGTACAGCTAATATTGGTGGCTTGAATTGTTAAACTGTCACATTTAGAACATGTATCTTTTTTTGGATTTTTTATTTTAAGACCACATTCTTTAAAATATTTTTGGTATAATGTTCGACTTACTGGTTCACTTACTGATTGTTTGTACTGATCATATGCCAACTGGATAGTGTAATAATGAGGTAGATATTTTTTGGCAGTTTCTTTTCTGCAATAATGGCTTTCATATGATGGCAATTTATTTTATAAATAAATTACATACAGATTACAATTACAGACTGTATAACTCGTGGACTTTTTTTATTTTGAGGTTTAGAATGTCCTCTTTTATCAGGAGTAACTTTATGAGCAGGAGAACTACTTTTCTGGGTACAAATCAAGTGTACAAATTTAGGTGTTATGCCAAATATTTTCAAAAAACATGTTTTGCAAACCTTAATTAAGTCCTTATCTTTCGGAATATAATAAGAAAAATTGCAAACCCTATTCTTTTGTTTTTCTGGTGTACTGTTTCTTTTTCTACTTGTAATCTTACTGGTAACACATATCAAGCTAGAAATGTATGAAACTTGTCTGTCATGAGATTTTAATGACCAGTAAATATCAAATAATGTTGTTTGTAAGTTTTCATTAATTTTAGTTTTACACTGTGACCTACAGTCATTTAAAATTATTGAAGTACGAGCTTTTACAGATTTTCCATTATTTGTAATATATTCTTCTCCACAATCTCTTTTATACTTTCTGTTTTCTCTATATTTTCTAGTGTCCCCTACTTTGCTAGTTCTAATTTTCCTAATATTTGTATTATTTCCATCATTACTCAAGTTTATAACATCGTCTATTATAATATTATTTAACATAAAATTAATCATTTGTTATTATTGACTATTTATTTTTAATTAAAATGTTTACCTGAAGTGTTATATGTAACAGGTTCAGGTGTACCTGGTATAACACTTATATCATCGTAGTTATTTGTCTCTGGAATATGATTAATGTCAAGTATAACACTATTATTATCACTATCAGTACCATCAAGTTGATAAATATTTTTCAACGAAATTTCTTGAGGAATAGAAACTTCAGTCTAAAAAAATAAAATACGACAAATATTAATAAAATAAAATATATTATATAAGTTAACAATAAATAATTTTAAGTCGATAAATCGTTTATTTATTTTATAACATATTGCAAGATTGGGTTTCACATGAAACAAAACCTACAATATCAATTTAAATCGAATTTTAAAGTAAAATAAATAATACATTTAATTACCTGCACTTCATGAATTGTTGGAGGTTTATTTATAATATTGTTCACGCAAGAAATCTCTTCATCTATCTCAATATTATCACTGCTGAACTCAATATTATAATCCACTCCGTTTAAGGTTATACAACCACCAGCGTTATCATTTTCATTAAAATTGGTTTGATTAATCCAGTTCTAAATTAAAATGAACATTTTTAAATTAAAAATCTGGAAACTGACTCGGCTGTATAGTAGATGTCGGACTTACTATTGTTTTTTGTCGTTTGTATTCAGATTCAAACTGACGATTTAAATTTCGAGAAAAAGCTTTTGGTTTTGGTTTAATGTTTGAGACTTCATCAGTTTGATCTATTAATTTAAATGTTCAAATAAAATAAAAATTATATTTTCGAACATGTAGTAATATTAATCAGTCATAAGTCTGTAATATAATTAAGTAAAATAATTGTAATAATATGAAATACTTACCAATGACCATTTTCAATAACTGTTCAGTTCTTTTAGACGTCATTACTAAATGTTATTTTTATAGTAGCTATTAGCTATTTTTAATAATTATATTAAAATTTATTAATCGAATGATTAAAATAATATTATACAATTTAAAATAAAACACCATACACATTGGACTGATTTTAGTATAATGATTATGCATAATATTATTGACTTATGCCCTTTCTCACAAACACAATAGTTTGTATTTTTATTCATGTCTAAACGCACATGGATGTATTTTGGTAACAAAAACAGATGGACAATTCACAGTAGTACCAAACGACGCGGCTTGAAATTTCCTACTAAATTAATGTATAACATGAAAATGTCAAAAATTGACTTATGCCCTTTCTCACAAACACCGTCCAATTAATTTGTTTTAAGTGAAAAATATCAATAAATTTGTTTTAAGTGAAAAATATCAGAAGTGCGCCAGGTCTGACACTTATTACTACTCACACACACACACACACACACACACACACACACACACACACACACACACACACACACACACACACACACACACACACACACACACACACACACACACACACACACACAAAACAGTTTGAGGAGAGGAGGGCCATAAATCATCTTAACGTTGACGATCATGACTTAGAGGGGAGCATTAAAGATTAGAGCAAAGGGGGAGGGGAAAAAACATCTCGGCAAAGTTGATGACATTCGTATACGGCGGCGGATCATCAGGAGTGGGGGGTTCAAATAGATCGTCAACGTTGGCAACTAACGTATGACACGGTCCGTAGTGGTCGTAGGTACAATAGTACACCGACCATTACGTATCGCGTTCACTCTCTTGTCCAGCCACGCCAAAGGTCGCGACAGTGACGACGATAACCTCCCACCTACCGCCTCGATAGGCGCTGAGGTGGAGCAGGGAAGCCGCCGGCAACACACGGTGGATACGCACCGCGGACGGGCTCGCTCTCTGCCATCAACCATCACGGTGACAAGGTAGAGTCCCCGTGCCGACGCGTTTTTCTCCACATCTTGCTGTTCTTTTGTTTTCTTTTTGTTTTTTTCTCCTAGTGCGATTACTAGTGTGTTTTTATTTTGTTCTGGAATAAATCAAATAGTGGATAATTATTCGTCTTGTTCCACGATTCTTATATTTCCACTACACCACCTGCGAGCGGACGGCTGCCCACCTGCACCTCCGTCTCAAATTGGCTCCCCGGAAAAGAATCACCCGGTTTGAGGAAGATTGGTAAGTTTCGCTTTTGAATATGCCTCGGCGAGTATTTTTACAGGAAATATATTTCACGTGGTGTATTTCATTTTTGGTCGTCGTTACGTAATACCTAGTCAGTCGGACTATTAGGGAAAACCGCGCGTCCAAAAATAACAGCGATACGGCAGGTCTGTAGCTCTAATCGAACTAACACCGCCCACCACTCTTCCTTCACCTGCGACCCGCGCGATAATAGAACACCACGCCGACCGTGACCGTGAAATCGTACGCGTGCAGTCGTGCCGATCACCACCGTCGTCGTTGCCGCACCGGGTATTCGTAATCAGCGATTATCATACCGCGCGGTCGTTCAAATATCAAACTCGTAACACACACGAAACGTAATCTGGGTAAGCGGGTCATACGAAAAAAAACAACACACACAGCTGTTAACGTAAACAAACCGAATTTACGTATTTCGCGTCTTTTATTCCGCTATCACGCACACACACGTACACTCGACAACGGAGATACACCACATAGTTAGAAACAAGTGTAATTTTAATAATTATTACGGTTTGCACTATGTCGGTGAAACAAATCTCGAAATTGACGTTGTCCGAGCTACGTCAGGTGTGCGCGGTACAGGGAATATCGACGAACGGATCAAAGCCTGATCTCGAAGGACGTTTAGCGGAACATTTACGCGCAGCCGGTGTCGATCCTTCGTACGTTGAAGTGGCGCCTGTTACGCTTACACAGCTGGAGGAAGGGGTTACCGACTTGAACAAGACTTTGCCGCGCGACACCGCGGGACGAGTGACCGACGTTTTACTCGGTCAGCCTCCCGTTGGAGCTCAGACGGAACACAACCTTTTTCAGTCGACAAGTAACCCACTCGACACCTCAAATCCGACATACAGCGTTGACGTTTTTAAAGCCGCCACGGCTCAACTCGGTTCGTTACGACAGTCAATCGGACACTCGACCGACAAACCGTCGATCGAAGAACGACTGTCGGCGTTGGAAGTGAATATGATGCGTTTCTTTGAGGAACAGCGTCGATTCATGTCGGGAGTACGCCGGGATGAGCCCGACGTATCCGCTCCTCGCCACGAACGACCGAGACCACGTTCACCGTCGCCAGCACGCGAGCAGGTTCGAACGCACGAACGTCACGCGACACAAGCGACCATCGACATTGGCGCGAACCGCGCTCACGCCGCACTAAATCCACCGCAACACACGCGTGATTTAACGGGCGATCGATCGGTCCCAAATGATAGTGCGTCCCACTATCAACCATATGCGTCGCGCTTAGAGGAGCATTCCGTATTAATTCCGTACGAAGACTTGCGCGCAGCAAGGGCCTCCCTACCCGAGTTTACCGGAACGAGGGTGGAGGACCCCGTTCGGTTTCTCACGAATACGGAATCAGTCCTACAGCAAGCGCGCATACACATTTCCGGTTGGTGTAGGGCGGTCGAGCCGCAATTAAAGGGTACAGCTGCGACTTGGTGGAAGTCCATCAAAGTCCTGGACCTATCCTGGGACGAGTTTCGAGTCGAATTTTTACAAAATTTCGACAACGACGAAATCCGTCTACGATTGCGCGCCGATATACTGTCCACACCGCAAAATTCGTCTCAAACGCTTACGGAATTTATTTTGCAAAAATATCAGCTCGCGCGCCGCGTTAATACGGGACTATCCGAGTCCGAGTTAGTCCACATTATCGCCGGTTTAACACGCGAGTCATTCCGTACGCACATTCGTCTACACCGCCCGTCTACGTTCAGCGAATTGCGTAGTATCGCGAGTATACTAGACCCCGGTACGAATGCACCCACCCCACCTCCTACACGGGAGTTTACCCCACACGGTAAAAAGGGGGTGGTTAGGCTACACAAGGGCCCTCCGGTACAAAAACCGAGTGCGAATTTTCCTCAAAGAAAACCGCCGGGGCCGTGTAAGTTCTGCGGCGAATTACACTGGCATAGCGAGTGCCAGCACAACCCGACCACGTCGGGAAACGGCGGGGGAGCCGGAAGGGTTTAGTCCACCCTTACGACTCCAACACAAACCCCCCATCATCATCACGTAGTCTCGGTATTACGGGCGGGAAAAGTTTTTCGGGAAGCAACTCACGTTCCACAATTTTTTCCGCCACGTCCGCGAACACCACGTTCAACGCGGACAACACAACACCTAACGGCGCCCATTCTCAGACCCCCAACCGACACCACCCCATCACCACGGACGCATACCACCCCATTGGTGGTATGCCACGTCCACATCACTCGGCTGTAGGGGCAGCCATAGGATACGGGACAAAGGCAACAGAGAAAGGGGCGTTTACCACCACGGGTAACGGAGGCGCGATACACATCACGTCGCACACCCCCGCGTTAGGTCAGTCTGCGAAAATAGGTAGTCGGGCGAGCACAGAGGCAATCGTCACGGATGTTTTGGTTCCGACGGGTAACACCGTACACCATACATCTGTCTGCGCGGTTCAGAACCACTTGTCCCGCTCTCCGCCACTACCTACGTCTAGTAACGATAATCGAACACGCCCGGACGAAATCCCAACCCCCGCGGTTGAGCTCGAATTTCCGTCAGGCTTCGTAACAGCGTTATTAGATTCGCAGGCACAAAAATCGTATGTAAATCCGACTATAGCCCGTAAATTCGGCAAACAATTAAACGGACTACCATCAACGGTTCGATTGGCGGACGGCCACACCACATCAACCAGTGGCACCGTTTTATTCGAACCTAGGATCGGGGCTTTAAAAATTTCATTTGAAGCTATCATCCTAGACAAATTGTATTGCGACGTGTTACTAGGACACGACTTTCTCGTGAATAACGAAGTCTCTTGGGACTACGCCGCAACTACAATTCACATGGGTTCACAGATTAGGACTTCAACATGCTGGAAGGGTCAACCACAACCACCCAGTTCAAGTCCCGATTTATGTTCATTAGAAATTGGGGGCGACAAACAAACTCGCGCGAGACTTACCGCAGTATTGAATAAATATCCGGAAGTATTCAGCGATAAGGTAGGCCGCACCAAACTAATCGAACATGAAATTCTGTTAAAGAGCTCCACACCCATCGCGCTCAAACCATACCCGTACCCGTTACAAAAACAAATTGTAATCGACGATATGGTGCGCGATATGGAAATGCAGGGACTCGTCGAACCGAGCACCTCCCCGTGGGCCGCCCCAGTAGTTTTGACAAAAAAGAAGGATGGTACCTCCCGACTTTGCGTCGACTACAGACGGCTTAACGACGTTACCGAATCCGACGCATACCCTATGCCCGATCTGAATCACATGATTCGATTGATGAGGGGTGCGAAAATTTTCAGCGTTCTTGACCTTAAGTCTGGTTACTGGCAAGTGCCACTTAATAGCGAGGCGCGAAAATATACGGCTTTCCGGACGCGTAGAGGTCTTTTTCAGTTCAGAGTTCTCCCATTCGGTCTCAAAAACAGTCCCATGACTTTCGTAAGACTCATGAACGAAGTATTGAGAGGGTTTTTGGATGTGTTCGTACAGGTCTACTTAGACGACATCGTGATTTTTTCAAATAGCGACAACGACCATCTCACCCACTTAGACAAAGTTCTTGAACGTCTAAAAAGGTTCGGACTGACGTGTCACACTAAAAAGTGTAGAGTAGGTACTTCCGAAATTTCCTTTTTAGGACACATTTTAGACGCGAATGGCATTGACAAACAACCGGAGAAATTAGACTGCATCAAAAATTTCCCGGTTCCAAAAAAGGTAAAAGACGTTCGTAAATTCTTGGGGGTTTGCAACTGGTACAGTCAGTTTGTTGTCAACTACGCTGACATCATCGCCCCACTAACGAATTTACTACAACAAGGTAATAGGTGGAAATGGACAGGTACGGAACAACGTGCTTTTGATCAAATCAAAACTGCACTATACACGTCACCAAAACTATCTCCACCAGATTTTAGCGCGCCGTTTTGTCTTCAAACTGACGCGAGCGAGATTGGCGCGGGAGCAATCCTATTCCAAAGGGGTGACAGCCCGGCGGACAAGCGCATAGTCTCGTACGCGAGCAAAAAGTTTAGCGACACTCAAAAACGGTACTCAGCGGTCGAACGCGAGTGTTTGGCTATAATCTGGGCGACGGATAAGTTTCGTCCCTACCTAGAATCCCGACGTTTCGAACTCTTTACCGACAACTCAGCGTTAACATGGTTACATAGGGCGAAGGATAAAAATTCCAAGTTAACACGATGGTCACTACAACTATCGAACCTGGATTTTACCACGACACATGTCCCGGGTAAGCTCAACGAGGCACCCGACTTGTTATCGCGTGATCCTACCCCTGGCGAACCAGTAAACGAGGACGTCCTCGAGGAAAAGCTGGTGGGTGTTCCCATGACACCTTACACCACCGATCGGCCCAAAACCGATAACCTTTTCTCTACTTTCGCTCACCACGATAACGACACACCACCATCAGTCACGACATTCGCGACGTGGCAATCCGAAGACCCATCAACAAACGCAGTCATCCAAAACATTACTTCGGATATACCCGCGCGAAACACTAGAAGTTCTAACACGGGAACTGACTCATATGTCTTTTCCAACGGACTTCTACGTGTAAATGTCGGCGACAAGCAACTCGTCGTGATACCAAAGTCCAAAACACAACAAATCATTTGGAGGTATCATGACCACGTTTTAGCCAACCACCCCGGTTGGAAAGAAACGTATCGGGCGGTTCGTCAACGGTTTTATTGGAAAGGTCAGAAAAACGACGTACGTCAATACGTTGGCGCGTGTCATGTGTGCGCGTGTACTAAGCCACTCAACGCGCGCTCTGACGACCCGATAACTACCAGAACACCCCGACAACCCTGGGAAGTTATTAGTATAGACCTCATGGGCCCCTACCCTCGTACAAGTAGGGGAAAATCGTATATACTAGTAGCGACCGACTGTTTTAGCAGGTGGACCGAAGCCTACCCACTAGGTACCGCCACCACTAAAACGATAACCGAAACACTAGAACGCGAGTTTTTTTCACGTTTCGGTTACCCACGCGTGTGTTTCAGCGACTACGGACCCCAATTTGTCTCAAACGAAATGGTTAACGTATTGGACAAGTGGGGAGCGATCGGTTGGACAACTCCGGTATACCACCCGAGGGCCAATCCGGTTGAGCGCCGTAACCAAGAGCTAAAAAAAGGTTTGCGCACACAACTCGTGGAAGGCAAACACAGCTCATGGGACACAAAACTGGCTCCCATTCTTTTCTCGCTTAGGAATAGGCGTAATGAGGCGACTGGGTATACCCCTGCGGTCCTTGTTCTTGGCAGGAAATGCAAAAGACCCGGGGACTGGGCCATCGCACATTCTACGCACGTTCACATCGAAAATTTGAATGGTGAACGGCCAGCGCGTGAACAGCGTGTTTTAGGAATCAAGCAGACGGCAGGTGGGCACAAAAACTCGAAGTTTAGTGAGGACGACGTAGTTTACTACAAGTCACACCACCTGTCAAAAGCACATGAAGGTTTTCACGCCGGTTTCGCACCTAAATGGTGGGGACCGGTCCGCTTGGCAAAAAAGGTTGGAAAGGGTGTATTCCTAACAGACCAACACCCACCACGGAAAATCCATGTGTCATGCCTGAAACGCGCACATGACAACTACAGGAGGCCATAGGTACACCATTCAAATCTAACATGTACTAATCCTAAGTTGTTACAGAAATATGGCCGACAAAAAGGTGACAGACGCACCAACGCAAGCACTCACCCTCCAGCAAATCGCGGCAATGCTGGAGCAGGCGTCACAGGCCGTACGCACCAGCGGCGGCCAACAACCATCGGTGGAGGAGGTACGGGTGATGCCGGAGGCGATGCTGCGTCGGGACCCGGTTCTGGAGGCGGCGTTCCAACGAGGCTGGGATGCGTGCGCAGCAGCCATTCAGCGCACCCTCCAGACACCCGGGCACCAAAACAAAAGGAAGAGGCCTGCAACAACATCCGGGACGAAGCCATCGCCGCCGACGACTTCCGTCCCGAAACCTCCACCGGCCAGGGGGGACCCACCTGCTCCGCGATCGACACCGGCAAAGAGGGGCACCACGAGGTCGATACCGGTGGCAAAAACCACCGGCCGGCCTACCCCCACACTTCCGGTGAAGATTCCACCAACTCCCTCCGGCTGGTCAGTGGCCGAGCGGAACCGCGCGCTCCGGTTCACTCCGGGCACGCCGTACCGCCCGACCAACACCACGGCCGTCCCACCGCCATCGACGGTGAAGGCGGTCGTGGAGACCACAAAGGGGGAGTTGACGAGGAAGCAAATAAAAAATAAGGAGAGGTTCCGGGAGATGGTGGCGAGGAAGAAGCAGAGGAAGGCCAGCCAACAACATCGGCTGGAGAAGCCCTCAACCCTGGCACCACCCACCATTCCCACCACGACACCAACCACCACCGGGACACTACCGGAGGTGATGGAGGTCGACCCGCCGAGCCCTGGAGCTGCCACTCCAGTAAGCTCAAACGAGTCGGCCGCGGTGGAGGATCTGAGTAGAGATGTCGAAGACATCTACCTCGGGTCCACACTCCCACCACTTCCGGAGTTACCGGACGAGGAAGGTGACGAGGACCCTCCCTTCTTCGAGGAAACCCCGCCCTCATCGCCACGACAGTAGGCACCAGGTCGTCCACCGTAGGTCGCACACTTTGTGTGGCTTAGCGGGGGAGTATGACACGGTCCGTAGTGGTCGTAGGTACAATAGTACACCGACCATTACGTATCGCGTTCACTCTCTTGTCCAGCCACGCCAAAGGTCGCGACAGTGACGACGATAACCTCCCACCTACCGCCTCGATAGGCGCTGAGGTGGAGCAGGGAAGCCGCCGGCAACACACGGTGGATACGCACCGCGGACGGGCTCGCTCTCTGCCATCAACCATCACGGTGACAAGGTAGAGTCCCCGTGCCGACGCGTTTTTCTCCACATCTTGCTGTTCTTTTGTTTTCTTTTTGTTTTTTTCTCCTAGTGCGATTACTAGTGTGTTTTTATTTTGTTCTGGAATAAATCAAATAGTGGATAATTATTCGTCTTGTTCCACGATTCTTATATTTCCACTACACCACCTGCGAGCGGACGGCTGCCCACCTGCACCTCCGTCTCACGTATTCGGCGGCCTATTAGCGCCGGCGGCAAGCGGTGGGCGGGGAGCGGGGCACGGGAGGTCCAGAACCGTCCTTTTCATACTACTGTCAGGTCCACCTAAAAAACCACGTCTGTTAAAACTCGATCCATCCGAACGGTTTACGCGGAGATACTCACCTCGAAATGCCGGAGTCCGAGAAAATTTAAAAAATTCTGAAGAGACAAACAATATGTAATCTTCATACGCGGTTTTGAAGTTTTGATAAAAAAATTCACACACACGAATGCGTTGAAAGTCGAAGCACATTATGGCGAATTCGAAAAACAAGCGATATTTTTTTTATCACTTCAGCGTTATCACGGGGACGATAAACGAAAGAAAAAAGCAAAAAAAAAAGCAGAAATTTAGTAGCCGCCGCCCGGTACCGAAACCGGTGTGCACCGTAATGCACTGGATACTATCATTTCCTACCTAACGCCTAAACCTACCTAGCCACTACTCGAGTTGGAAGTCTGGTCGAAAACTCGAGCTATTAAACGGATCGTGATACGACGACGAGTACGCATCGGGCGGCGGACGAAAACCGGTCGAAACACGCGCCTTAACATAAACATTTTTCATATAATAAAAATAGATCGAGGCTCTCCTATAGTAAGTCATTAAAATGAATAAATATTTTTCAAATATTACATGAAAAATATTACATAAGTATTATTGAAATTTGCGCCCTTCTTAGAACTCTTAGAATCGCGCCCCTGGCCCATGCCCTCTTGCCCTGCTCTGAATACGGCCCTGGTCGTGACCAGGACTTTTCTTGCTTGCTAATTTAGATATAATTAAATTTATTTCACTAGGGGATGTTGGGGAGATACTGTTATTTTGTTCGGTTCTATTTGTTGCTTCTTCTAAGATTTCGTTTTGTGATGCGGTGTCAGCTTCTGTGGTGAAGCAAGATTCGAAGTAGTCGGCAAAGGCTTCTGACTTTTCTGACAGCATTAGTGTCATATTTTGCTATTCCGTTTTTTAATGGAGGGATAGGGAAGCGTTACTTAAGTATTCTCTTTGTTGCTAGCCAGAGGCTTGAATCGTTAGGATTAACTTTTCCAAGATATGCACGGTAAGAGTTAAATCTTAAGGTATCTAGCTCCCATTTAACCCTCCTGGTTAACTGTTTTAGTTTCCTATTAACTCCTTCACTTCTGGTTCTTTGTCAAATTTTTCTTGCTTTGTGTTTATCTTTTATTAAATTTTGCACATACATTGGGAGGGAATCGTCAGAGTGTTTGACTTTTATGTGTTTTTTAGGTTTAATCTGTGCATGGGTGATTGATATTTTTATTGTTTCAGTTATGTGTTCGATGCTCTTAGTGATATCGTCTATGTTTTGATACCGTTTTTGATTATTAAGATTTTTGTATAAATTTTCTCTGAAGGCTTCCCATATTATGGGGGCATTAATTAGTTTTGGTATTTTCTGGCTACTTTTGGTTTGTTCGTATAGGGTAGAGATGACAGGAACATGGTCTGAGTCTAGTTCATCTAGAACTTGGTGATGTAAGTCAATAGGGAGATTCGAGATTAGAGCTGTATCTAAGATATCAGGTTGTCTACCAGGTCGTTGAAAGGTTGGTTGTGAGGGGGGTGAAATTATTATCCGTTGTTCCGATGAGATCTTGAGTAGTCTAATACCATTTGGGTTTGTCTTCTGGCAGCCCCAGTTTTGATGCAGTTTTGATGAATCAAGGTCACCTAGGAGTATTGTTGGTTTTTCATTAAATAATTCGGCTACGTCTTTGCTTTGGATTCTTTTATTAGGTGGATTGTATGCTGAGATTACTTTTATTTCATGTCTATCTGTTGATAATATTATGGCGATGACTTCGAGGTTGATCATCTTGGGGATGGTTGCTTGGTGGTGTTTGATGCTTTTTTTAATTAATAAAGCTACTCCTTCAGAGGAGTGAATAGAATCTCTGTCTGTTCTATAAATATTATACCCGTTTATTTAAATGAATCAGTGTCTTTGAGGTAGGTTTCTGTGATGCAGGCTATGTCTATTTTGTGGCGTGATAAAAATTCTATTACCATAGATTTTTTGGACTTAATGCCGTTGGCATTCCAGTTAACAAATTTAATTTCATGCATGTTAATTATTGACATTATGAATATTATTTATAACGTTTGTTTGGTTGACTGATAGTTGGTTTGTGATTGAGTTAAAGATGGAGGTTATACATTTATATATTTTTATATTTTTTATATTTCATAGCATATAATAATAAAATTTATGCAGGTTAGGTTGTTTAAGTAATAAATATTACAATTAATATGTTTTTCATATATACATAGTATACTATACCTATCTCTTCAAATTTACCTTTCCTAATTAAAATTGTTTAAAATCGAAAAAATGTATACGTATATTGGCCACTTAGGTATGTATGATAATTTAAAAAAATAATAATAATTGAAAAACAAATGCATTAATATTATAAAACATTTTTTTTAAAAAGTCATCAATTTAATTTCCATTAGGTACATATTTTAAATATTTTTTTTATTTCAGTCATATCAAATTGCTCTACCATCTCCACTACTAGTAACTATCGCCGAAAACCCTTAACCCTTCACCACAAAATATGGTTGAAGAAACAAATGAAAGCTTAAATTTAGATATAGGATTATGGCCTGAAAATATGTCAGGATTAATAGATTATTGGACAAAAGTAGGAAGTTCAAATTTACAAAATTGTAATTGAGAATTATTTATACAAAAGTCAAAAAAAAATAGTTTGATGTGAAATTTCATTGAAAGATCATTCTCTAATTTAAAGCACATAAAAAATAGATTGCGTACTTCTATGGACGGAGACAGGCTCAATCAACTATATAGCGATAGTGAGCTTTGAGTCTGATATTTTAAGAAAACTTGATTTTAAAAACGTTATTGATAAGTTTGTACAAATAAAATTAAGAAAAGTTCCAGGCATTTAATTTTAATTACTTGACATTATTATTTTTATTTTTTTTATTTATTATTTTTCATTTAATTACTTACAATTAATATTATGATAATATTACCTAATATACTATAGTTATACTCGATTTGATTGTTTTATAATTATTTATTATTAAATAGTGGTTAATTGTAACTACTACTAAACATAATAATAAATATTATTTAATAAGGATTAAGGATCGGTACATGGAACATAAGAACTCTATTCAAGCCGGGTGCTATGAAAACTATTACAGACCAGATAAAAAAGTACAAATTACCAGTTGTAGCAGTTGTATGGAATGGGCCGGCCATGTATGGCGAGCTGAGGGAAGCATAATTCAAAAAGTACTGAATAATAACCTTACTGGCAAGCGTCCCAGAGGAAGACCTTGCCAACGTTGGCGGGATAGATTAAATGCAGATATAAGAATGGTGGACGAAGCAGCAAGTTTCGAGACTGCTAGTGATCGTGACAAGTGGAGAGGTTTAGTAGAAGCTGCAAAAGGCCTTAAGTGCCCATAAAGCAAAAAAAAAAGAAAAAGAAATTTATTAAGTAAAAAAATATATTTCCTTGTTTATGTATTAGGGGCCCCCACAATATATTCCGCCCAGGGGCCACCACATGCCTAAATCCGCCCCTGACCATTATTATTATTTTTATTATTATATGCTGATGAGCACGGTGACGACTTCCTTATCTTGCTCCTCTCCTGTCGTTCCGATTATCGTCTTTTGTTTGAATTATTATTGCATTTTTGTATTATTTTTGTATTATTTTTGTTCAGTATTTTAATTATTATTGTAGTTATTGCTTTTTCGCTGCACCACTTGCCGTGTATGTATATTTTGTTCATTTTTAGTTCGCGTTTGTCGATCGCTAGTGAAGCACCAATCGATTTCTTCTTAGTGTCATCAACCCGAGGGTTGGTTTGCACCTAGAAGAATGTGTTCCTCAGGAAGGGTTTGTACTGTGCAGTGGTTTCCCGTTGCCTTCTGCACAATTCACAAAAAAAATACCTTCAAACCAATCGATTTATATATATTTAATCTTTTTAATTTCTTTTCGTTATAATATTATATCCCGTAACTGTTGCGGACACAAATTAGTTGTCTTTCACTTATTATTATGAATATCGTTTGATTAAGCCATTGTGGCGTATTTTTGTCTATTCGTCTTTCATACTTGTGTATTTATGGTAATTATACCCAAATAACGTCGCTACAGCACAACCTTTAATCTACATTATTCGAGTAACATCATCATCTTGTCAACAAAACGTGTAACAACATCTTAGTGCGGTGGCATACCCCGGCCCGCTCGGGCCGCATATTTTGTATAAATATTAGTTCTCATTGTGAGTGGTCCCTCGAGGTGTCATTGAAACGCCCATACATGCAGTTTCATCAAGTTGTAATGGTATGGAAATGTTTGGTAACTAAGAATCATTATATGCATTTCTGTGGTGTTGAAAAGAAAGGGCTGCCATTTTTCGTGAAAAACAATTGAAGTCTAATGCAGAAAAAAATGAAAAAAATCATATGCATGCAATACAACTAATAAGTGCTACTGTATGGGGATCACACTCGGCTGCTATTAATGTTGTTATTTTAAAATTGCATGATGATGTAATAATCGCATTGAAAACTATAAGGTCTAGTGAAGGGCCAAGTGATGCAAGAGTTGGTGCAACTGCAAGTAGATTATCTGATAATTTTTCCTCCTACATTTTTGTACTTACTGTCATGTTATTTCAAAAAGTTTTTTTTATTCTAGCTCCTATAAATAAACAGCTGCAAGCACATGACTCTGACATACTTATTGCAACTCATTTAATAAAAAATTCCAAACTAGATATTGAAAATCTTAGAAGTAGAGGCATTAATTTAATAATAAATCAAACTTACTGCTGATGATTTTGCTGCCAATAGTTATATAGATTTTGAAGAACTGAAAATATCTAGAAAGAAACGTGTACCATCAAACCAGGTTACTTGGGACACTTTTGAACTTCAGGTGAATGCTGATCGATAAGTTTTCGAAATATAATAATAATGGTAAGGACCAAAAATTCTGGTCTTGACTTAGACTATGAGACCCATATGTTTTTTTTATAGCCCCCCTTCCCATTTTTAAAAAAATATGCGTGTCCCAAGTTACCTTGATTTTTGAGTAACTTGGGACACCCATATATTTCTATGTAAAATTCAAGTTGATTTCAATATTATTTAACTTTGGACTTAATTATTGTTTTTGAAAAAATGTGTGTAATGACTTAAATAAATGTATTAATAAAATAACTTTTAATATAATAACGAAACCTTAATAACATACTTGTTAATGTAAAATCAAATTTGATCAACTGTTACATATCCAATATCTTCTATCAGAGGAAATGTATAAATATCTCTCGATCTAACCGATTGCTTGAGATGTTTTAGCTTCAACTGTATAGGATCGGAATCATCATCTTCAAATTGAGCGTAAAATTTCTTTATTCCCTCTTTGGAAGTATTTGCATTGTATAATAAATGAGCAACTACAAAATCACCTTTGCAAAACCCAGAAACAGAAAATTCTTGAGTTGATAGAGACTTTACCTTTTTACGACTTTCTAGAGGTGATGGAGTTTTTGAAACAGCTTTCAAATCAGTGGCGCCGAGGTTCATTCCAAATCATGTTGCGAAACTATACATTTTTTATATTAACACCCACCACCTAAATTTTTTTTATATACCCACGTGGCCACGTACCACATAATATATAATATCTTCATATATTTACTAATCATACCTAGATAGACAAGCGATAACTGATGACCTTAGGGCTTAGATATTGTAAGTTATTGATTTAGAAGCTATACATACTAGTGTAATATATTAATGTATTTTTAGTAGCTTTAATCCAAAAAATACTTTATTTGGACCATAAAAATAATACATTTTAGATGTAACAGTATAATATAAATGTAAGCAATTAAATTCTTATTAAAAATTAAATGAATGTTAAGGCTTTTGATAATAATGCACTTTTTGTTGAAAAATATTGTATAATTCTTTCATTGTTTGATTTACAGTCTTGCTCACACGTAATTTTCATTAAATTTTCCAATCGATCTTCGGTCATAGTACTCCTTAATTTGGTTTTGACGAGTTTCAGCTTTGAGAATGTACGCTCAACACTGCAGCTAGATACCGGTAATGTAACAGCAATTTGTAGCAATGTATAAAGGCTTGGAAATACACTTCTTAACTGAAGTACACAAAATAATTGAAATAATTTGTTCATACTTCCTGAATTTTCATTATGAGTCTTATCAACGGCAGATGCTTCATCTTCATCATCACTTTTATACTGTTCGAAATCATCAAAACTCTTCAGATTCATCAGAGTCTTGATTGGGAGTTTTAGTATGAATATATTCTGGCAATGTTAGTGTATTTTCAAATTCTAAATAGTTTTCACAAAAATCTAAATAGTTCTTAATAAGTGCATCACGTTCTAAAAATTCTCCATATAATTCAACATTTTGTTTGAAAGCATCTTTTGGTAAAGAATTAGGCAAGAGTCTAACTTCAAGGATTCTTTTTCTTGAAAGAAGAGATAGATCTTTTAATAAACCAGAAGACTCCTCACCAAAACGATAATTTAATTCTGTTTGTATTAGATCTAAAGCTCCATAATAACATTCTATTTTAAATTTTTTAATAGGATCATTCATTGGATTATCGTTGACCAATTCCCCAGATTTTTTTGGAACGCGTCTATATCGAGGAACAGAAAAAGAAGAAAAGTCTATAATACTTTTTATAGAAAATTGTTCTGCATTTTTTATCACTTCAGAGAAAGAATCATTCTCCCTACAGTTTAATTCACGTATTTTTGATTTTTTGCATTGTCCAATTAAGAAGTAGCTGCTAACAAATCCATGTCCCGTGTTTGTAATTTTTTGTTTACAGGTTCTAATATGCTAAAAATTTTTTTAAATACAAATGCAGTAATCAAAAATCGAAAGGATGTAAAATAATGAAATAAACCACTACAAGTCGCATTAACTTTAGGGTCACCTGGTCCTTCTTGTGTTTGAATTGTTGTTAAAGTATTTACAACAGTCTCGTGTGTTTTTAGTACTGTATCTAACGCTACTGAATGTGATGACCACCTTGTAGTGCACACTCGCTTTAAAGCTAATGGTTGATGACTTTTTGAAGAATCTTCGGTCTGAAATTGACGAAATATAGCAACTCGTTTCTTAGCACACCAAATGAATGAATACAAAGTTTCCAAGTTACCAAATAAATCAGCAGAATTTGAATAAGACGATACTATTTGCTTCACAATAAGATTAAGTCTGTCGTATGCCTTTGTAAGGCCTACAACTGATAATATTTTAAAACTCGCTTTACTCGGGACTGCGATTGTTAAAAAGGCTATGCCTCCCCCATCTACGTGGTTTCAAAGCTTGAGTTTCGTGTGAACAGAAAACGTTTCCCTGTTTGATAACTTGAAATCAAGTATCAGTTCGGAAGAACGATTGTTAAAAAGGCTATGCCTCCCCCGTTCACGTCTACCTCAAAACTACGAATGTTACGTAGACAGAAAACGAGTCCCTAATAATAACGTTTTTATAATATTACCTTTTTAAAAATTAACGTCTTACTTGAGGAAACTCTGTGAAATAAATTAAATAAACAAAAAAGCAAAATAATTATGAAACTCCTTATAATATTATCTTTAACACAACAAAAATATAAAGTATGAATATTATCCGTGTCTACTTGCACGGTAATACATATATTAATTTACAATCGAAATATTTCTTATTCGAAGGGAGCCTCTAGCCTGGACTGACGAGCTGAGCGTTTGCCTTTTCGCTGCTCGACGTCCGCCCCCTTCTTTTCTAGTTAACATTTGTTCTTTTAGTCTCCACATATGTGCATCATCGACACTTAATAGCTATTTCCCAACACCTATAGACTACATTAAATTTTAATTCCCACGACATATGATACTGATACCTACATAAATCGTGGCATCAGCATTTGAATTATTTATTTAACAATGGACTAATATTACTTAAAAAAAATATATGCTTAATATAAATAAATAAATGTTTATACATATTAACATATCATATATGTGGTACACATATACGACAGTCCCTTTGCTTAAAAATAAAAATGCCCTCATTTTTACTACAATAGGTGGTAAAATTAAAAGAGAAATATTTTAATATAATACATAATAATGTAGTGCGAATTGTTCGTATACAATTTGAGATAACAAGGATGGAAATGTTGTAACGAATATAATTTTTATTTGCAGTAATAATTTATTAATAATACTTAATGTATATAATACTCTTATTGAGTATACATTTACTAGAGTATACTACACATTTATTTTTTTTTTATTTATTTTTACCTACTAACTTTTATACATTAATTAATATGTTTGAAGACCACTTATGGAATTGAAATTTGAAATTGTAAAATACTTAATATGTCTTTCATGCTTATTTTCCGTCTAGATTTGTGTTTTTGTTTTTATCATATGTATTTCATATGCATGATTAATTCAAAGCTATTTACGTGTTGAACAATAAGGATGTTGAATATATATTATACATATTACACATAGTTTACATATTGTTATATAAAATATTATCGTGTCATCGTTTTCGATGTGTGGCTAGCGCTGATCTCTAATCTCTTTTTTTTTTTTTTTTTGAGCATTTTGCATATTACAGTGTTTTTATTTAGTGATGCCTATTCATGTATTAAGTATCTCATCATAGTTAGACCACCTTACGGACAGTCCGGTATTGCTATACAGTTGTATTTTAAAAGAAATATTGATGCATATTCAATTTCATAATGGTGCTATACAATTAAGTGTTGTAACAATATATTTTGTTTGTTGTTTGTTTGTTATTATTATTTTTTTCTTTTATATTTATATATATTGGTTTAAAATTTTTCTTACAATACATATATATTTTAGATGATTATTGTTGAAACTTTTGCTTGGTGCTTATTGATGTTGCCATGTGGTTGACCATTGAATTTCATCTATTTTTGTTGGAAATGGATTGATGGATTGGTTGCATTGACATGGATTGGATGTTCCTGTGCTGAGGAGTGGATGCTGTGTGAAGCTTACAGTTTTTTTTTTTTTTTTTTTATTGACAACTTACGTTGTTTACATTCTCTTGAAATACATAGGTAGTTAGAATATTATTATTTAAGCTTATAAGTTTTTGGGTGGGATGGGCGGTGGAAAATTCATAAATTCAGATTTAATGATTATAGGGTAGATTTTGTAACATATGAAAGCCACCATTATTGTGAGGATTGTTAACCATGTTAGATAAATAATATCGCCTAAAAATTCGTCTATAAATGGCTTTGGTATTTTTTTTAATATTAGGTCGTTGAAATATTTATCTGGATTTTTAATTTGTTTAGCAATGTGGAAGTTAGGTATTTCTTCGATCCGGTTTTTGTTTAAAATTTCTGTTATATTAGTAAAATATATATTTTCTTTGTTTTCGAAATTATTTATTTTTAAAGATTTTATATTTGTCCAAGATATAGGTAAGATTCTTGTTATGGATAATTTATTTACATTATTTGATTCACATGGATACATTTTTGGAATTAATATTAGGTTGTCTTTTAATAATTCGTAATTGCAGGGAAAGGTAATTTTTATCAGTCCGGGATAACTATAATTTAATTTAAGTTCTTGGATGGTTATTTCGTTTCCTACTTCTTTTTTTATTTTTAAGGTTGGTTGTGGGTTTGTTCGAGTATAAGTATTAATACCTTTTAGTTTAATCATTATTTCGTCATCTTCATGTTGTTTTACACATTGGAAGTAACAATATCGGTTTATTGTTTCCAATGGTAAGTTTTTAAATATTGCCTTTATGCAATTTGGTGATAGCGTCATATCTGATGCAAATTTTTGGATATAGCATAAATCCGTAATTGGTGGGTCACAATGTTGTAGTCCGATTCCAGAGATCGTTCGGTGTTCATTGTTGACTGAATTTATAGCGATATATGTTTTTTCGGAGTAGATTAAACAAATTGAATCGTGGTATTTGAAATGCGCTGGTATATACTGATATAATTTCCATTTAGCTAAATTTTCTTGAATTGGTATTTTTATTTTAATTAATATTTTTGTTCTTGAAAATTGACATTCTGTAATAGGCAAATTGTAGTAAGCTGCCAAATTCTCTAATGGTATCGGTAATTCATAACCGTCTTTAGAAATTGATTTCTCTAATTTTTTTAGGTCATTTAATAATATGTTGTGGTCAACTATTCTAGGTGGAATTTTGTTTAATTTACAATGTAAATGAGTGCTCGTATCTCTTTCATAGTTTGTGAACTTTAATAAAACAGTTAATAGATTATAAATAATTTCTTGTATTCCTTGAATTGTGTTCTCGTGATTTATTGTCGACAGTAGATGGTTGTTTTTTTCTTCGTGGAGAAAATTTTCAAAATTGGCTTTTAATAATTGTATATTATTTTTTGTGCTCTTTGTATATTTGTTTAGTTCAGTTGTAATATTAATTAAATCTTTGTGGTCAGATACAAATACATCTTTTAGTTTATTTATTTGTTGATTGAGTAATTCTTCATTAGTATAGAAATTTTTTAGTTGTTTTTCTGTGGCAACATTGCAGCAGAAATGAATCATATTTCCTACAAATTGAATACCCCTTTTTGATCGTATAGTATTTTTATAATTGTCTATCATGTCTCACAAATCTTTATCATTTTCTTCTATATTATAGTTTATAGTTGTCAACAGATCCAGTGTTTGGTTCATAATTGCACAATAGTTGTTGTTGATTTTGGTTTTACAGTATTTTGTTATTCCCCAATTATTTTTCGATTGATCTACGTTATCATTGTCATTAATATTTTGAATATCCTGTGTATAAATCAAAGGTATACTTTTATCATATAGTATGGCTTCGTGAATTTCGTTGAAGAAAGCTCCTGGTGACACTGTTATTTTATGGTCTTCTTCTGCATTGGTATTGAATATTATAGAACAGATTATTAAGTATTTGAACAACATCTAATATAAAAAGAAAACATTAAAACAATTTCTATTAAAGTACATAATTTATATAATTTTATTGATAAACAAGTTTAATTTAATAATAATCCCATTGTAATAAATGGTATCATTATACACATTCCCATATATTCCCTTACATGCTTTTTATAATAAATATAAATTATACATTATTATACACATTATGTATATGAATTAACATATACATAAGTGTATGTTAACGTGTTTTTCTAAGTATAAAAGTTATGATAAAAATCCTATGTATTAACTTTATAGATATAACTATAAAGTTAAAATTAAAATTCCTATACATATTTATACCCTATTTGTAATTTTTAAATAAAATATAAGTAAAATATTATTATAAAGACCGTAGTATAATTGTTTAACATACCCCCTTTTTTTTTTATACATAGGAAAATAAATATAATATTTTTCCTATAACCCCTTAATAATAATTAATATACATTTTTTTTATTTTTTATTTTTTTATTTTTATTCCGGTTCCCTCGAATAGTATGGTTTTAGTCTATCTACATGGATGGTGTCAATTGATTCTTTACCATTTAATATTAATGCTATTTTATAATTAATATCAGAAATTTTTCCTATAACTTTAAACGGACCTCTATATTTATGAGCTAATTTTTTTATATTACCTTGTTTTTGAAATTGTACTTTGACCAACACCAATTGTCCTGGTGAATAATTTACTTCCCTATGAGTTTTGTCGTAATGAGCTTTCTGCTTATCTTGTTCTTTTTTTATTATTTTTGGAAGTAGCTCTCGGATTTTTTGTAATTGTGTTATGTTTTCTAATCTATCAAAATCTGCTTCTTATTTCCTTTTGAATATTCGTTAACTGCAAATTTCGCAGATTGTCTAACTGCACTGACTGCGAGACTGCGATAGATAGAAGCGATTAATTTAACTACGAAACGAAACTTTTATCGAATTCTTTTTGCGCGATTTTGTGTATAATATAAAATCAGCTAAATAACGCACAACTGATTTTTTCTCTTTTTTTTTTTTGTGTGTATTTGCAAATACGGTAAAACGAATTAATGTTTAAATAAGTAAATTAGTGTTTTACGCACCAAACACAAACACAACAGAAATGAAAAATACAAAAATATACACATGTACCTAGGTATTAATATTTTCGCCACGACTTTTGTGATCGAGAAGGTAAATATCCACAGTAGAGTTCCCTTCGAATAATCGAGTAAAATATAGGTAACAAAATATTAAAACAAAAGAGTTAAATAATTTTTTTACTTAGAGAAACACATAAAAAATAAATTTTAATTTATTAATTCTTCTCGGGATTTTAAGTTAAGAGCCACTAGTTGGGCGCCAATTTTTGTCGTATGCCTTTGTAAGGCCTACAACTGATAATATTTTAAAACTCGCTTTACTCGGGACTGCGATTGTTAAAAAGGCTATGCCTCCCCCATCTACGTGGTTTCAAAGCTTGAGTTTCGTGTGAACAGAAAACGTTTCCCTGTTTGATAACTTGAAATCAAGTATCAGTTCGGAAGAACGATTGTTAAAAAGGCTATGCCTCCCCCGTTCACGTCTACCTCAAAACTACGAATGTTACGTAGACAGAAAACGAGTCCCTAATAATAACGTTTTTATAATATTACCTTTTTAAAAATTAACGTCTTACTTGAGGAAACTCTGTGAAATAAATTAAATAAACAAAAAAGCAAACTAATTATGAAACTCCTTATAATATTATCTTTAACACAACAAAAATATAAAGTATGAATATTATCCGTGTCTACTTGCACGGTAATACATATATTAATTTACAATCGAAATATTTCTTATTCGAAGGGAGCCCCTAGCCTGGACTGACGAGCTGAGCGTTTGCCTTTTCGCTGCTCGACGTCCGCCCCCTTCTTTTCTAGTTAACATTTGTTCTTTTAGTCTCCACATATGTGCATCATCAACACTTAATAGCTATTTCCCAACACCTATAGACTACATTAAATTTTAATTCCCACGACATATGATACTGATACCTACATAAATCGTGGCATCAGCATTTGAATTATTTATTTAACAATGGACTAATATTACTTAAAAAAAATATATGCTTAATATAAATAAATAAATGTTTATACATATTAACATATCATATATGTGGTACACATATACGACAAGTCTGTGTGCATGGCACCACACAAACATGGCATGATTATTTTCCTTTTTAATTAATGACTGAAGACCTTTATAAGCTCCTCGCATAATTTATGCACCATCGTAAGACTGCCCTACAAGATCTGTTAACCAATCATAACCTTCACATTCCATTATGTTTTTAAATAAACTAAAAAGACCACTGCCACAGGTATTTGGCGATTCTCTCATTGCTATAAACCGTTCAAATACATTCCCAGATTTTAAACAAGTATACCTTATGATGAATGACACTTGCTCCTTACGTGAAGCATCAAACGTTGAGTCAATGGCTATAATAAAAAATCTGCTACTCTTTACTTGATATTGAATAGTTGTGCTGATGTCTTTGGCTACACAGTCTATTAATTGATTCTGCCTTTCCCAACTAATAAATGATAATTCTTGTCTGCCTCTAGATTGTAATTTCACTATATGTTCTGAAAGGGCAACAGAGTTTTTAGACATTAATGTGATCAAATCCTTGAAATTTCCTCTTGATAATGGGGTTGACCATTGTTCGTTATGTCCTCGAAAACCTAAGTTATGTCGAGCCAAAAAAATAACAATGTCAATAAGTTCTGATACGATTTGTCTGTTTGCTGCAATCTGTATTTTTCTTTGATATTCTAGGCTCGGAAGTAACGGCACACAGTGATTTTGTATTTTAACTTTTATTGTTGCTGTGACATGGCCAGAGGATAACTCATGTTTATTTATACGACTTACTCCATTAACCCAAGTTGAAAATCCTATATTTGTCCAGGACTTGGCTGATGCGCTATGATTATTTATGCCGTATAACATACAATGCAAACAAAATATTTTGTTTTCACTAATGGAATATGAAAGCCAGTCCCGCAGTATTTTACTTCCATCTGGTAGAAATCTATGATACCATAAATGGCTAAAATGACGTCCATTGTCATCAATCGGGAAAGATTTACCAGGAACATGTTCTGGCAATGGCTGTCATGGACCTAACTTCAAAATATAGTTCTTTTGTTCAGGAGTAGTACGCTCCATTCTGGCAAAATGTATTGGATCATAATTATTAACAGTTCCTAAAAATGTATTTAAAAATTAAATTAGTCCATATGAATAATAAATTAAGTACCTGTGTTTTCTTTTATTTCTACAATGTTCAATACTTTTGAATTTTCATTTGTTACACTCTGATCAACTCTAGTCCTCGTCTTACCCAGGTTTCCCCTATTATTATTTATTTATATTTATTCAGATATCATAAAAAATATACATACCTTTTATATTCGTACTAGTAATAGTAAAAAACTGCTTAATATTGGAACTACAGTTAGTTTTAATTTTCTTATTTTTACATGCTTGTAAATGGCGATTCCAATTTGTTAGGTTTAGAACTCCTCTATTTTTTTGACAAAAGCCACAAACTCGTGAGTCTATTTTAAAGAAATAATATTTAAAATATAAAATTATAGTGATAAAAAAAGAAAAAAAAGTAATAAATAACAATTTTGAAATTTAAATGACTGAATTATATAGACCGGCACTCTGCAGACTGCACAGGCGAACAGCGCACTATAAGTCTATAAAGTAAGCGTATATACTGTATAAACATTATTAAAGCTACACGATCTAAACTCTTAATGGTTTTAACGCGACGGCGGCGAGTAGATATACCATGGGGATAGGACAAGGGTTTTCCGGGAATTTATATTAGTGTTCTAAACTTAGCTTATAGCAAACGAATAACGACAGTTGACAATCAAGCGATTATAAAACTTACCAATATATAATAAAATATAATACCTACATTTTTATCAATACTCATTTAATTATAGTATTATTTATAGTGTTTTTAGTTCAGTTATTAATTTACTGATAACACCAACGACCCGACGTTCGGTCCGCACTATTTTAGAACACAATATTGTATTTATTTATGTGTCGTTTGAAACAGAATGTCAGAATAATATAATATAATCGAATAAAATGTTTCCTAAATCATACAAGGCAAAAAGATAATTATTGCACTTAAATGTTTCATAGTGGTTTTAGAAAACAAATTGTAGTTAAAAAATATAAATAAACAACACTGACTATGATAAAGTAAATGCTCAATGCTTACAATTCACAAAGTTTTTACAAATAATGAAAAAATCTGTAAACATCGAGTCTAAGCGTTTTTTGGCCACACAGTTGTGGACTAGTTGTAGACAATGCGCATTTTTCTATTAATAAATCAAAAATAACAAATATAACGAAAACCATTAACCAGTACCAACTTTAACTTGAAGTTTGATCTTAATGCATTTTTAAATATATATAGAAAATATCCTTAAATATTGTGTAACAAAGAGAAACATTAAAATGTTTTATTTATATTTAAACATTCATTTAATTTTCTAAACCTTTAATGAAAATACATTTGATTATTGAATAAAAAATAAGTATCAAGTATACACCATCTAGGTACTACAAGAACCAACATTTACATACATTTTTATACTAATATACTTGAGAAAGGGGAATGTTGCAAGTATATGCATATGATTTTATAAAATTCTATGGGGTATGACTTTTTTTTTCTACTAATTACTATAATTACTATAATTGCTTTGATAAATACATTTATTTATATGATTTTCAAAAAATGGATAACAATTGAATTTTTTTTGAGTTTTTAATATACCTAGTATATCACTCTTGTTTGTGGTATGGTTCAACTATAAATGTATAAAAGTCAACACTAGTTGTTACTATCAGTAATTAATAGTAACTAATTATTAAGTCATTTGTATGTGTATTTAATAATAAATTAGGTAATTTTATTTGTAATATAGAAATACATTATACTTGAAATTACATACTTATTATAAAGTACATGCACATTAATAACTTAGTTCTCTATGAAGCAATTTACTTTTGTTTTTCATCATTTCAATTACTTGGTCAGAATCAATACTACTTAATATATCTTTGTTCGAAGCCATAAGCATGAAAGCTTCTAATTTATCTTCGCTCATTGTATTTCTCAAGCGAGTTTTAATAACTTTTAAAATTGAAAATGAGCGTTCACAAGCCACCTAGTTCATAAATAAATATTTAAGCAAATTGTATAGTGTAGTGAATAATAAATATAAGACATCTAAGCTAAAGCAATACAAATATTATTTAAAGCATTACCTGGGTTGAAGGAAGCGTGAGTAGATACTTATAAGCTAGAGTTAGTTGTTGATATGCATCACTATAAAGCTTATATTTCATCAAGACATTAAAGCAGCAAACAGAACAATTTTTGCACACTTTTTTTTCACTACAAGGATTTTTATAAATGTTCATATCATCATTATCTTGATTTTCATTATCATCAGAACTATCAGTATCTATATACGATTCAGGTAATGATATTTTTAACTTATTCCAACTAGAGGCAAAATTTAATAACTCTGACTGTAAGCTATCCACTGTAATATCTTCATTTAATGTTTTAAGTTTTAAGGCAAGCGCACTTAGAGAGCTTGATGGCAACCCATTTTTAAAATCATCAAAATGAATTGGTGACAAACATGCTAAATCCATGTATATTTGATTATTTTTTATGAATCTTTTTTCCATGCTTTCAACTACCTTATCCATCACATTATTATGTACTTCTACTGTAAATTTTTTAAATGGATCAATAATTGGGTCATCTTTTGTTAAATCTTCAAAAACTTTTTTTTTTCTTAACCTTAATTTTGGTAACTCTGTTTCAATTGTTATTTCCAACTCTATTTCATTTTCTTCAATAACTAACTCCAGCTTATTATTAGCATTTACAATAAATGCATCTACCTGTTGTTTTAAGCCATCGACATCTCTTTGTATGTGTTGTAATTCTTTATGGGCGATATTAACTAATTCTTGAGATTTGTGCAAGTCCATTCCATTTGTTTGTAGGTATTTTGACAGTGGGGAAGTTATTTTGTAAATTCTTAGGTACATAAAGGCTGTAAGTAATGTGGAATATTTTAACATAGATTCCTTAAAATTGTTAGCTTTAGATCTTATATCTACTGAAAAATGTTCAGAAGTTTCTATTTCACAAAGTGAAACTAATAACTCAATGTACAAATAATCGTTGGACTTCATATTACCAAAAATTTTTTTTAATGCTTCTTCTTTGGCCCACCACCTAGTTTCTCCAATTAATTGTAATTTTCTATGTTTCACATCGGACAATGTAGCTTTTGACCAAACAGCCATACGTTGATACGACTCCTTGAAAAATGCAGCTAACCCATTTAATAAAGAAAAAATTGATGCAGTAGCAATTGATGTTTTAGTTATATCTGATAATACCAAATTTAAAATGTGACTGTAACACCATACATGAACATTACCTGGTGATTCATCTGATAACCATTTAGAAAATCCATTATAAATGCCCTGCATCGATGCAGCACCATCTGTAGCATTAGCTATGCAACGTTCAATGTTTAAATTATTATTTGTTAGAACATTAGACAGCAATTTAAAAATACCCTTTCCTGAACTATCAGTACAGTTTACAACAGCTATGAGTCTTTCATGAATCCCATTTGAATTAATATATCTAACAACAATTGCGCATTGATCTTTAACTGCTACATCTTGGGTGGTATCTAATTCAACAGAAAACACTCCAGCTTCAACAACTTGATCGACGATGCATTTTTTAATAAGATCACTGATACAACAAATTATTTGATTAACTGTTGTTTTTGAAATTAAGGTTAATAAACCACCCCTAGTTTTATTACCAGAACTATGAGATATTTGACTTTTTTTAATAATATTATCCAAATATTCATTCAGCACAACATCATATTTCTTTAGTAATAATAGTATGTCGAGAAAATTTCCATGATCTACTGAGTCATTATGTAAAGTATAAGCAGATTCATTATGCTTTCCACGGTAACTAAGGCTACGTTTACCAATTAATTTAATTACATCTATTATGCGTTCAAGTGCATTGAGTCGTTGTTTAATTAAAATCTTTTTAGAATTTAATTGATTCACAAATAAAAGGTTATCTATGTTTGCCTTATGAACATGCAAAAAATATGCTTCTGCACTTACATTGTGTTCTAATATGTTTTCATGTTCTTGAATACGTTGGTAGGTATGAGACCATGTATTCATGCCTAGTACAAATGAATTATTTTTTGAACCAAAAGCCAAGCATACTGTACAAAATAGTGATTTTCCATCAAATGTAAGCCAAAATCTATTAGTTCCATCAGCTTTGTAAAAAGCCTTTTTACAATTGAAAAATGTATGTGAAGACGGTTGAATAGGATGATATTCAAAATAACTGTCAAGCAATGAAGGAAGTGGTTTCTTAAACATTGATTCTGAGACATTCATAACCTTGACCTTTTTATATTCTTTTTCAAATATACTAACTTCACATAAATTATCAATTGTAACATCTTCATTTTTTGACATTTTACATGTACTAGTAGCTATAGCTATTTCCTCAGACATATCTAAGACCTTATTCTAAAATTAAAATATTTTCAAACTGATTACTTTAAGCAACATTTTTCAAGTAAAACTATCCTACATAATAAAACACTTACTTCACATACATTATCAATGGCAACATGTTTATTTGTTGAAATTTGACTTGCATTATCAAGATCAGCTATAGCTATTTCCTCAGGCATATCTAAGACTTCGTTCTAAAATAAAATTAAATATAAACCATAACTACACAATATGCTTGATGGATTTATATAACTTTTTTCAACTATGTATTACACTTGACTATTAAATACAAAGGAAACTTAAGTTGAAAAACTATAGAAAGTAAATAATTAAATGCATACTTTCGATTTAGAAAACATATCACGAATATCAGCACATATTTTTGCATTATCCATTAAAAGTTTTTTCTTTTTTTCTCGTACCTTTTCGGCACCACCCTTCTTCCTTTTTTCACTAGAATATTTAGAGTCACTCATAATTTATATAACACAGTAAAATAAACACACTGCACATGCACACTTCTGTAATTGACTTTGTAATGGTAACTGACCAACGTAAAAAGTTCAAAATCGAAATAAATACAAACAGTTATTTACGATAAGGTTATCATGCAACTATTAACTAACTGAATTTTACCTATAGATGTACATTATTGTATAATATATATCTCTAATTCTACCATAGAATACTATGGTAACTGATTATATTATAATCATGTTGTGATTCTGCCAGTTATTACCATAGTTCGGGCTTCAGACCAGTGTAATCACATTCTAGATATTAAAATATGACACAAAACATCATTCTAAACGGGCTGATATAAGCTAGTTTTATATTATCTACAGATAAATACATATACGTAATACGTATGTAAATATCTGTGGTAAAACCAAACATACGAAACACGATAACGGAATCTGTTTTCCCGACTGCAGGCTGGCACCGGCCGGCTGACGGCTGACATAATAATAATATGATAATCACGGACTAAGATAGTACTATCTTAGTCCGTGATGATAACCAATATGTACCAAAATAATACCTATATTATAAAAATTTGTTTTTTAATAATTTTTGTTTATTTTACAAAAATATATCTTTTTTTTTTTTGGTAATTATAATAATATTGAATGGCCAAAAACAAGGACCGGCCATCGGCCCATCGGGAAGATTCCCGATTTCCCGATAGGCCAATCCGCCCCTGTGTATATTTAATTCTATATAGCTGTATTATACTGCCCTGTGTTTTTAATTTTATTTAAAAAAATGTCTGGAGATAAATGTGTTTATTTTGGCTGTAATTCGACAAGAAGGACATCGAAAAATATTTTTCATCCATTTCCGGCCAATATTGAATTGCACAAGCAATGGATAATTAATTCAGGTAGGTATATTTAAAATGAAAACAGTTATAAATTAATACAATTAAAATCATAAACCACGAGTATTGTACTATTGTATAATATTATGTTTATATAATCTAGGTAACATAGACTTAGAAGGGATGAGTTCAAAAAAATTAAAAAAAAAATACATTTGCTCAAATCATTTCCATAGTTCTATCATTGATTATAGAATAGATAGATAGCCAACGCAATGTTAATATTTGGCGACTACTCGTAGGATGCAACCGCTATGGAGCGCTGGCGTCGCTGGGATGCAAGGAGGTGGTACCTCTCTCATAGGTAGATGAACGACGAACGCGGTGGGAGCTGGGATGCAAGGTGGTGGTACCTCTATCGTAGGTAGATGAACGACGTACGCGGTGGGTGCTGGGATTCAAGGTGGTGGTACCTCTATCATAGGTAGATGAACGACGTACGCGGTGGGTGCTGGGATTCAAGGTGGTGGTACCTCTATCTAGATAGTCATGAAGTACGGGAAGGCAATCACGCGGTCGGCTAAAAATAATTTATATAGAATTCTTTTTCATGTAAAATGAAAAATTAAAGTACCATTATATTTATTCCCATTATAATCGATAAAATTAGCGATTATCATTTTATTATCATTATTTCGTCTATATTTTACCGTTTACTCTGTGAACGTGAACATACGAATTACGATTAGATTAGTCTTAAGTATTCTTCTCTGCAGTTGTCACTTGTCAATGAAAAAGGTTCTTGCTTGTTTTATATTCTAAGTATTTTGCCTTATTGTTATTTGTTACTTCCTTTATTTTTTACTACTTTTACGTCTTGTGAGTAATTTTAAAAATGTCTGGTAACAAATGCCAATTTTTAAATTGTGGAAAGTCGAAGAAAACATTTCCAAACTTGAGTTTTCCCGTTTTCCCAATGATGAAAGAAGAGAAATTTGGATAATTAATTCGGGTAAATAAATGTTTGAAATTTATAAAAAGAGCTTAGGTGTTATCTTTTCGGTTTATTAGGTTTGTCACCAAGTTAGCTATAAATCCTTTTTATTAAGTGATACGTTTTTTGTAAAATATTTCGGATAGCAACTTATTTTGTAATTTGTATATTATTTATCAAACATATAATTTTTGTTTTGGAGTTTTGGTGTAGGTAACTATAATGAACAATTTAGGTAAATCTATATAAAAAAACTATATCTCTAAGTTCATATTAAGTACTAATTAATTATAAAAACAAATAATACCTATTTAAAATTTGTTTTAAATATTTTTATAAAAGTATTTTTATAATGCTTTAATACATAACCAAAAAATTATTATTTATTACACTGGAGTAATAATAGTTAGATACTTTATTTTTTTTTCTTGCTTAATTATCAAAACATTGTATAGTTAGTATGGTCATTACACCAATAAATTTCCATAATATGTATGATTATTTTCAAACAATTATTATATTTGGTTTATCTCTACAGGAAACTCAAGTTTGTTCTCAATTGAACAGGAAAAACTTCACAATAGGTACATTTGTCAATAGCATTTCCCCCCCCCCCCCCCGAGAGCTTTACAAATATATTTAATAAAATCCGTTTAATAAGCACTGCTATTACATATAAATATAAATCTGAGCAAAAACAACAACCATCTACATTATTAGGTTTTAATCAGTATGATGCATCTGAACAAGAATGTCTTACAATTTCAACTCCAGTAAATACTTATACACACACAAAATCAGACATGGTAGAGTTAGTTTTTTCTAGCCCCTCTTCATCATTACCTACTCCTAATAAAACTAAAATTACAGACAAATGCCAGACTCAAATTTAAAAAGGAAATGTGATTTGATAGAAAAAGATATTCCTAGAAAATTAATTTTAAAACAAAACAATTAAATTATTCATAATAAAATCACACATATTTCAAAATTAAAAAAATCAGGATGTATTAGAAAACCTTTTTAGTATTTTTCGACAAAAGGGTGGTTATAACAAAAATCCAACAGCCAGAACGATTAGGACTTCGGTAAGAAGTAATTGTATTTTTTCTTTATGCACATCTACTAGACAAATTGTGAGGCAACCTTAGAAGATGACAATCCTATAGTAATTGATCCAATAAGACCTCAATATCAAGTAAATTCAAATGATTCATCATTAAATTCTGATTCTGACACAGAGTGTATTTCTAATCTATCCCTTTTTTCTTCTATATCATCTGATGAGGACTCTATTAAAAATGTAAATATTGATAATGATGTTACTTTAGAGGACTGTTCTGTTGCATACTTTGCTGGATATTTGGGTTATAAATGTATAAAAAAATTTAATTGTAACTTTTGTCAACATGAACTGTTTACAAATAAAAATGTATGTGATAAAAAACAATTACTTCTTCTGAATAAAAACTACACTCCAATAAATGATGCAAGTGGGCTTAAAGCGCCATCAAATAATTTTAATAATGTTATAAATAAAATTTTAAATGTTTTTGAAAATAATTATAGAAACTATTTTCATAAAAAGAAAATTAAACAACAATTAACTGAACTTGTAAAAAATAATAATACAATTAAAAAATGGCTAAACGAATCAATGACAAACTGTTTAGAGCATAAGTTGTATATAATTGAACACCTTTTAATATGCAAAATATTTAATAAAACAAAAATGTTTTCATCCACATCAAAATTAGCAAAACTTTCAAAACTAAAAGTATTAAACCATATTTAAATAATAACAATTTTATATTTATGTATTAATTATTTTTTTGTTCTGACATTGTACCTATGAGTTGATTTAATCTGTTTTTCAATCGATCCATATATTTGCTGATACACTGAGTATAGAACTTGCAGAGCCTGCTGATCATGGTGTTACCTGTGCCTGAGAAGTCAAACGTTTTCTTTCTTTTACAAGTTTACCTGTATTGTTTTATTTTTGTAGGTTGCTAACCTTTTGCAACCATATCTTTGTGTTTATACTGTTGTTACTATAAAATTGTGATATGCAATTGTGTAAATAAATGACATATAACTGACAATTAAGTTTACCATATTATCATTGTATTTTATTATATTTATGTATAAATTATATTTTTATTGTTTTATTTTACTTACTTAATAATTTCATATTCAGGTAGTGTGGGTTGAATTTTAATTATTAATTTATATTTTATTTACTTTAAACTTGTGTTATACTTCTGTCATTTCTTGATATTATAATTACTACATAATATTCAAGGTGTATGAATAGTTGTGTTTTTTGATTTACTTATTTATTTGGGTAATTACATTTTTGTGTTTTCCATTCATTTAATGTATCAATATGCATAAAATAAATATACATGATTCATAATCGTATCTAAATAGGTAAGTGATATATCGACCAATGTTTTTTTTAAGGGGCCACCAATTAGTAGTTGCACCCCGGCCTCCTGATACCTTGATCCCACACTGACTATAAATTATAATACAAAGTTATAACTTATAATTATTTTGGTACTTGTAAAATATATTACTATTTTACATGCATTACAGTGGCGGTTCTGGCATTAAAATTTTGAGGAGGCAACAATTTTGTACCAACCCATCTGGACCTATTAAAGCGAATCGCACAGTCCTAAAAACTCATTTATTTTGTTTAAATACAATTTTTTCACACAAAAAACATGAAGAACGCCTAAACTCTGTTTGTACCCAAAAGTAATTATTTTGGTACTTGTAAAATATATTACTATTTTACATGCATTATACCTATTTATAGTTTATATATAGTTAAACATGTTAATACCATCTTAACATTATAATAATATAGGTACTTGACTTATTGTTAAACGATGTTGAAATATATTTTTATTATTGAAAAATGTCAAATGAAATCAGTTAAAATTTATTAAATTGTCAATAGTGGGTCGTTATTCATATTATATCATATCATTGAAAATATTAAATCATTAGGCACGAGTGCTAGGAATTAAATATCAATAAAATGTATATAAATAACTCTGACCGCAATGCAATACTGAGTTATCAGCACCCCGTGGCCCGCCCCGCCCAGTGCGGCAGCACTCGACGCTCGTTCTGTATTTATCTATACAGATTGTAAAATAATTATTTTTTGTATTATACAACGCATTCTATCGGCATCTAGAACAAACAAAATTTTAGTAGCCTAATATCTCTATACCATGGACTATCTATATATTCTATAATCAATGGTTCTATGTATATGAATTCGACGTCTATAAAACCACGGCTAATTAAAAATGCATTACCGATAAAATATAAAATTGGTAAATATTAAGTGCATAATTTAAATAATTAATTCAGTAATTATGAACACAAATTTTTATTTTATAGATGCGAATTTAAATGTTGATACTCTACTGAACACTACGCCGACTAAAAACAATAAGTCAGCGGCAATATTTTCAGGTAAAATAATATCAAAAATAATATTAGGTACTATACTTAATGAATTATTGTGTTTTATATGGTTAATATATTTTCATAGCAAAAAAAGGGTGGGCAAGTGGGTATCGCTCTGCTGTATCTATAGGCGCTATAGTTGAGATGGGGGAGTAGGTCACTGTAATGGATGTGTTAAATTTGAATGCAATGACAGGTATCATTGTGTACGAAAAACGATTGTGAACGGAGATGAATAATTCTCAGTCTAGGATAATTAGTAGGATATATTATAATTTATAATATTATTACCTATATTTAAATTGAAATATATCGTTATTTTACGCGATTTCGTAACAAATTAAATTTCATACATTCATAAATTTTTTTCTATATTGACGCTAGTATTTTTTTTTAAAGTTATTCGAAGAAAAAGTTATGGATAATTTTGTGTTGGGTTTTTTAACCTTTAGTATAAATCATAAAAATTTTATAAATTTTCAACTTCAAAATTATTTGCAAATTTTCGTGATTTTGACATATTTCGTAAACATTTAAACTTTAAATGTGTATAAACAAAAATTTTGGTTAACAATTTGTGATTTTTTTTACTACGCTAAGTAAAACATATAATTAATCTTTTCTATTAAATTAATATAGCTCTGTATCAACTGATTTACAATTGTTATTGTTCAATAATTTCCTACTACCAAAGGAATGGTGCAAAGTTATTTATTATTTTTACTAAACTATTATGTATTTTCAAATATATTTTGAAAATATATCACATTTACGTAGCTATATATCACCTGATTTACATTTATATTATTCAATAATTTATCTGTTACCAAGAGAATGGCGCTTAACAGTTATTTATTGTTTTTATTGAACTATTTTTGAAAAAAATCATATTTGCATATTTACAAATTTAAAGCATATTTAGAGAATATTTTAAGGTTTTTTGAAGCATCATATTTTAAAGTTTTAAGAACCTATATCACCTGATTTACATTTATATTATTCAATAATTTATCTGTTACCAAGAGAATGGCGCTTAACAGTTATTTATTGTTTTTATTGAACTATTTTTGAAAAAAATCATATTTGCATTTTTACAAATTTAAAGCATATTTAGAGAATATTTTAAGGTTTTTTGAAGCATTATATTTTAAAGTTTTAAGAACCTAAAAATCCGCTCTTTAGTCATAAGTATCACAAGGAAAATAAAGATTATATACAAATAATTTCAGTCTTATTTTTACAGTTATTGCGCAGACTTTACGACAGCATAAATAGGAATCATGATGAATAATAATACACGCGCCGCGCGGCATCTGTTTACACTAAATGTACACCTTGACCGATCATACCATAATGAAACGCGCTCCCCGTAAGGGGTCGACAACAATAATCGGACCGATTATGACGATCGCGGCGGCATGGGGTGTGGTCTGTCGCGTGCTTGCGCCGCACGAAAACACCTAACAGCGCATTCTCTGGAGCGTTGCATACGTTTTTTTTCGTGACACGTCCTCTTAAGAGGTTAGGTTAAGAGGACGTGTCACGAAAAAAAAACGTATGCAACGCTCCAGAGAATGCGCTGTTAGGTGTTTTCGTGCGGCGCAAGCACGCGACAGGCCACACCCCATGCCGCCGCGATCGTCATAATCGGTCCGATTATTGTTGTCGACGAGGAGCGCGTTTCATTCATAGAAAAGAGATTAGATAGAATCGACACTCGTCGACAATAGTTGTTATTACAACACTAGCGCTCACGGTGTTTGTCGCAAGTACTATGCTTTCGGCCGCATGTAAAAAAATGCAAAAATTTAGATCAGAACGAGAGTATCGAACCCACCACTCTGTCACCACGTGTTACTTGAAATACCGCTACAATCCTACTAGGCCACGGTACGATTTGTTTAATGTATGGGAAATTAGCTATTTAAAGAATATTATAACTGAACCACATATTTGAGAAAGTACATAATTTAGTCATATTTATTCCTTCACATATTTTGAAAAATATCAAAAATGATATTTGGAATTCTATTATGAGTATATCAGAAAAATATTATTATTTTTTCAATAAAGACTTGAATTTCATCTCAAAACTAATTAAATCTGAATTTAATTTATGGAAAACTAAGTGGATTCGACAAAATGACGATGGTTCAGATATTCCAAACAATGCGTTAGATTCATTCATAAAATGTGATGAAGATATTTATCCAACTATTAACCTTCTTTTAAAATATATGCTACTTTACCTGTCAGTGTTTCAAGTGCTGAAAGAAGTTTTTCCACCTTAAGACGACTTAAGACTTGGTTAAGGTCTACTATGGCCGAAGAAAGGTTAAAAATGGGCTCGCTTTACTACATATTCATGGAGATATAGATATTAAAGTAGAAAATATTATCGAAAGATTTGCCAACCAAGGACATCACCGTCTAGAATTCGTTCTTTAATTAAAATAATTATATATAATATTAAATAAAAATGTAATAGAATAAAATATGTATTTCATAAATCAATTTAAAATTATTATAAAATAAAATGTAATTTTTAAACTACCTAATATCTTAATGTACCTACTTATATATAAAGAACAACCGAAATAAATCATGTACATTTTAAATTAAGTAATAAAAAAAAGGTGTATAAAAAAAGTTTAAAGTCGATATATGGTATTTGATCTATGTTTTTCGATTCGCCCCCCCCCCCATATTGAAATATTGAAATCCTGGATCCGCGCCTGTATAAAACAATATGATTGGGTCTACTCTGTCAGAGAGTACATGCGTTTAACTATTGCAGCAGCGAATAACAATCGTTTTCGGGTGTGTTTAGTGAAGGAGTCAGATGTTCTCGAAGAGGTGGTGGATTCCATACTTTAAAAAGAATACTCAGTGGTGTATTTTTAAATTTTTCCTAGGGGGGGGGTCCAAAAAATATTTTTTTATATTCTGAGTAACCCTCTTCACCAAAAGTACATTTCATTTCAGACATAAATTTAATTTCGTTTTCTTCTGGGGGGGGGTCGAGACCTCCCCCCCCCCCGACATACGCCACTGAGGATTCTACCTTCCTCGAGACTACATTCTAATCTCTTTTCTATGATACATTCAATCTTAATGTGAACAGTAGAACACCTACTCTGCTGCAATTCCTGAAAAAAGTCCTAATGGCGTACCTACTCTTTTTCAAAATACTATGTCTGTACTTCAAAATTCAATTTAACAAAGCATTAAACATTTATATTAATTATTTTATCATTATTTATCATTATTACCTATGAAGTTAAATAAATTATTCAATACTACAATCATAAATTAATTTGTTTAACTTTTATATAGATACTTATCTTTATCATATACAATAAATAATCTCTAATCTATGAATATATATTTGGTCTTTATTCCATTTCCATATGATAATATTAATATTGAATTTAAATAATAATGAATAATATTAAACATTAAATATTATTCTTGTTTATTTTGAATTGTCACTGATAATCATGATTATTGATTATAATCTAATAACGATAATAATTATTATCAAATTCGACATGGATAGCTGAAGTTTCGTATGCACATTCTTCCATGATATCAACGACGCGCTACCGGTGTATGTAGTAAGTACTAACATGTATGGGTCTTGTTTTTATATCTATCGAGTGAACACCCCCTGGTTTCATTTAGAGATGGTAAAAGTGACAAAATATTGTCACTGGTGACAGTGGTGACAGTGACTAATATGTCACGGTGACTTTTAATGGTGACTTGTCACCAATTAAATCACTCGATTTACTCAATGAACTTATAAGTTACTTTTGTTACCTTTAAAGTATCACTGTAACTTGTAAAGTATTTTCAAATTTCAATACTGAAGATGGTGACTTTAGTGACCTTACAAGTGAGTAGTGACTAGTGACAACGGTCGTCACAGTGACACACAGTGACAACGGTCCGCAAAACAGAGCAGACTAATTATGTGATAATAAATTTAAGGTATATAATATTATATATAATATAGGTATTACATAAACACATACTACCAATTATTCCAATTATTATTAAATATTAATATAAATTACCAATGTTTATTCTTAATTCTTATTTGTTTGTGTCTGACAAAGAAGTCTTTTATTATATCAGTGCAACCAACTGCAATATTTAATGTCATACAATATGCCGATTCAGATTTATCACAGTCACCAGTCACCACGAATTCGCCTCTAGTGTCACAGTGACAAGTGGTGACACACACGTCACGGTGACAAAGTAGCAGTGACGTGATTTTTTACACATCCCTAGTTTCATTATGAAATGATCGTTCAAGGTGTACATTTAGTGTAAACAGATGCCGCGCGGCGCGTGTATTATTATTCATCATGATTCCTATTTATGCTGTCGTAAAGTCTGCGCAATAACTGTCAAAATAAGACTGAAATTATTTGTATATAATCTTTATTTTCCATTGTGATACTTATGACTAAAGAGCGGATTTTTAGGTTCTTAAAACCTTAAAATATAATGCTAATATGCTTCAAAAAAACCTTAAAATATTCTCTAAATATTTTTTAAATTTGTAAATATGCAAATATGATTTTTTTCAAAAATAGTTCAATAAAAATAATAAATGACTGTTAAGCGCCATTCTCTTGGTAACAAGTAAATTATTGAATAATTAAAAATGTAAATCAGGTGATACATAGCTATATAAATCTAAAAAGCTAAAAAAAAACATAATAGTTTAGTAAAAAATAATAGATAAGTTTGCACCATTCCTTTGGAAAATAACCAATTCGATTATAGACAAGTAGATAATTTCCTAGAAAAAATTATTCCTGACAAAATCACTTTTCGAGAAATTAACAAAATATACGAATTTTTATGAAGAGTAATAGACTATATTCTAAAATATGAAAAATAGGCGAAATATTCTCTAATGTCCAAATTATGCTTTAATATGCAAAATTTTTTCAATGAACTCTGTGATAGATAAATCGTCCACATTTTTCTCCCTCGTAAAGTTGCATAAAATCAATAAAAATATGTAAAAATCTAAAGATCCGCTCTTTACTTATGACATAGTATGGATATAAATTTATACTATAGGTACCTAGTTATAGAAAATACGAGTACACAATTGAACGATTTTTTTAATAAAATAAGTATTAGTATTTTAAATTATACATGAAATCAGAATATGTAGATACGTTGTAGAGAATTGTTATTATTCTGTTAATATTTTTTTTTGTATTTTTAATAATGAAGTTCGGTTCAACGATATCACTGCTAAGAAATTGTTCGTACTGTAAATCTATAATTTCAAGCAAAACGCATTCACAGTAAGATCTCAAAAAGGTATATTATTAGATAAAATTAGTCACCTGATTCTAATGATTAGATATGCAATTAAATGTCACTATAAAACCATGTTTCAAAAATGTTTTCTAATTGATACTTTAAAGAGATAATTTTTCTCCGTTTTCAAATGTTTTTCCTTGTATAAGGATAAAGTACCTACCTCGAAATTGATTAAAAACGGTAAAATATGAAATTATAAAATATAAATATGATTTCAATAAATATAAAATGTATAACTCTATTTTTTTTTATTTATTTATTTTTTTTTTTATATGATTTATAATATTTTCTTTGATGTATGGGGGATCAATAATATCACTTTTCAGCAATCGTTTGCTATATTGAGAATCAACGATTTCGGGTAGTAAACATTCTTCATCAAATCTGAAAAAATGTAGTGAATACTTAAGTTAAAAAGACTTAATTTATATTATTATTTAACAATAGATATTTTGTGTGTTATTATATTACGTATAAAATATGTAAAAATCAAAATTGCATTGATGTTGCCTATTGTTGTGTTACAGTTAATACTAACAATGTCAATTTTGGTTCAATTTTTTCTCTCCAAAATATTTCTGAATAGTTAATAACTTCGAGTTTGTTCCATTTCGGAGTAAATATAAAAAAGTAGCAGATATATCGTTTTGTAATATGCAGCTGGCTTTGAATCTGATAGTAGTAATTACTGTCTTCTTTGAGCATTGTTTTATTGTTTTTATTTATTAAATAAGGAATCTATAAAAGTAACATTACGATGATGTAGTGGATATTAAAATATATTTTCATCTATACTGCTGTAAATTCGATTAAGATATTTTTACTTCTTATGAGATATTTTATTCGAATATTACCTTCTCTAAGTAAAAAGTTTAAAAATAGGTTGGTACCTATAAAGCTTACTTTCTTTTCAAGGAGAGCTTGTTCTAAACTTTCACAATCTTTAACAGAAAAGGGACACTTTACTTCAACAGTTGCAATAAATAATATAATAAAAAATTTAACTTTTAATTTTTTTAATTTCGTTTGTAAACAAAAATGGAGAAATGTCTTTAGTGTAATAACCAATATAGGTTTTAAAAAATTCGTTACCTGGCGTAGATGCTAGATATGGTATATGATCGTCTACAAATAAACCACATTTTTGAATTGGTTTTCTAATGATATTTTCATACATATAATTATAAATTTTTAGTTATTAAAACGTAATCACACTATAATTTTTGTATAAAATAGTGCATTTTTATATTTTACTACATAGTTTTAATCATATTTGTAGGAATGTTTTAATGTCAATAACAATTTATTATTGATTATTAATCATGTTATAATATGTTCTTATATTATAGATATAATTGTAAAATACAAGTATTAATTATTATTTTGTTCTACAATACTATTTGATTGTAATAACATAATAAACATTATAATTTATAAAATATTATTTGAAGCCGTAAAAAAGTAAAAATATTCATGCGTCATTATTGTTTTGTTACATGTAATTAAAAATGAGTATGTTTTTTTCTGAAAATAGTCTTTCTAATTATTGAAATTATTATTTCAGTTAAAACTGTGATCCCTACATCATAAATATCACTGTAAGATTTTTTACAAAAACGAAAAATTAGACGAGCGTGAAGTTAGCTGGCCAAAGTTAGCTGGCCAAAATAAGTGATAAGGAAATGGGGGATTCGGGTTGCATTACGTTCGATTCAAGGGGCAAAACGATCAACTGGCGTACAAAATGTATGGAACTACATTCCGATACCAGATGGCGCTATAAATTGTAAGGTCCGTAGTCGATACGCGGTAAAACTGAGTTTTTGAAACCGATTTTGAGACATGATCCGGAGGGTGTCCACGCCCGGACTTGATACAATCTAATAGTGAACCACACAAGGAAGCTGTCCCTAAAGTATCTAAGATAACACGCGAACAGATTTCGAGATATCGCATTTTGAAATTGAGTAGTCGAAACGTCATAACGGTATAAAACACGGCGAACAATTACACTGCGGTCCACAAGCACTATTGGCGGAAGTACGTAGGCAATACTGGCTATTACGAGGTCGAGCAGTTGCACGATCAAGCGTGCTGAAATGTATAAGATGTACTCGTGCAAAACCACGGTTTACGGAGCCGATGATGGCTGCACTTCCTAGACAAAGAGTGGAGTGTACGTTCGGGTTAGTGGTGCCCGGCGAGTAGTGGGTATAAAGGCATAGGTAGCGGTGTTTGTTTGTTTTGTATCGAGAGCAATCCATTTAGAAGTGGTTGAGGATCTGACCAGCAAAGCGTTCATAGCGTCCCTGCGTCGATTTATGTCTCGAAGAGGACTCTGTAAGACAATATATAGTGATAATGGCACAAATTTTGTCGGTGCCCAGAGAGAGTTGAAGTCGTATATAACCAATGCAGGTTACGTAATGGCACAAGAAGGAATAGAATGGCGCTTCAATCCGCCGGCGGCACCCCATTTCGGTGGATTATGGGAAGCAGCCGTGAAAAGTGCTAAACATCATTTAAGCCACATAATAGGAGAAGCCAAATTAACTTTCAGTGAATTGAATACACTATTGTGCCAAGTCGAAGCATGCGTTAATTCACGACCAATCACCCCCATGAGTAGTGATCCATCTGATGCCGAAGCCCTAACACCACCGCTTTTTTTAGTAGGAGGAGCATTAACTTTACCACCTGAACCGGACCTGTCTGGTCAGAATTCAGGACATGTACGGAGATGGAAATACGTTCAACTATTGATGCAATTATTTTGGCGTAGATGGCAGTTAGAATACCTACCACAATTACAAGTGCGAGGAAAGTGGGTTACAAAAACCAAGGCGCTTCAGATTGACGACATAGTGATAATAAAGGATGAAAACATGCCCCCAACACGATGGAAACTAGGCAGAATAACTAAGGTGCACCCTGGAAGTGACGGGATAATGCGAGTCGCAACCGTAAGAACAGCAGCTGGCACCGAATTTAAGAGACCCACAGTAAAATTATGTGTATTACCAACAGAAGCGGATACAATGACGGTTGAAAATCAACATTTCCAACGGGGGGAGGATGTTGCCGCCGAGAACGGCACGATCTAATGCGCCGCCTTATCGGCATGTATTCCGCTTTGATAGTCACCGGCCGTGTGCAAATTTGCATGCCAAAATCGCGGTGGTTGCGTAACAATACCAGCCACCGCGATATTTATAATTTTAATTAATGCGACCGTTCGGTCACCACGCACACATACAAACACACACGCACATACATCATTAGATTTAAGTTTATGTTAATTATTAAGTATTTGTGAATTGTTATATAATATAAAAGGCCAACGCCCGTCGCCGCCCGAGACGAATTAAATGATTAATTATATTACTTAAAATGTATTAAAATTATTATTTTATTATTATAATTATTATATAATACCTGAATATTATATTTTGATAAATTGATAATTCATTCACAATGAATGAGCAGTTGGCAAACATTAAATTTGTCGAGGAGGTAGAAAAACACGAACTTTTATATAATTATTATCTTTCTTGAGTATCCAGATTTCGAGATATTGCATTTTGAAATTGAGTAGTCGAAACGTCATAACGGTATAAATCACGGTAATGATAATCCATTTTTTAAATAAATATTATGTTATATAATTCCCTTAGGTGTCTGTCCTATAAAATTTTTCATGCGGCGCCACTGTTTATTTTCATATTACATTGGTTTTTTTGTTTATATGAATTATGGATGTATTATTTAATAGACGTTTTTTTCCCAATGTTATTTCGGGGTTCCTATTTTGAATACACGTATTATGTTTGTACATAATCAATGCTATTTTGATCGTTGAGTCATTTTTATCGTGTTGTGTGGTTTGGAGGAAAACCCATGTCCGTTGGTATATGATGGGTGGCGATTCCGCTATGTCGACTTGTGCTCAATGCTCATTCTTATACCACCGTCCACCACGTCTACATCTCACCTGCTCACCGTAAGTACTAAATATTATTTTATGATCGTTGAATGATGTTTATAATTTTTAATTTACTTGATTGCACGTTAATTGTTTTGTATTAATTAAAATAATATTATAATATTTTATAATTATGGTTATTCGATTTATTAACAATAATTTTTTAGAAAATACACTTAAGTTATAATTTATGTATTTAGTATTTATTCACCGCATTTTCCTATGTAGATGCTCAATTTAATACAACTTATCCCACCAAATATTTTTAATAAGCTTAAAGTTAAAATGTACCTATATTATTTTATATGATTTTTTAAAATATATTCATGTTATTAATAAACTTTCTATATAATTGTTACATTGGTATTGGTATTAACTATTAATTATAAACAATAAACATGCTATATCATAATACAGTTTCTCCTTATAAATACTGTTTAAATTTTTCAATACTTAGTTATACATTTTTATTTTCTGGATTTAATCAATATTTATAGAAATGCAAACTAGTCGGGGCGTATTGGGCATTAGAAATTAAATCGCTATGTTATTATATTGTCAACTAATTCTATATTTAGTCAATTTTCATCTTTAGAAATTTTCTTTCAGTATTTGCGTTGCGACCGAGTTGGTTGACAAAAAAATGTTTTCAAATTTAAGTATTTCCGAATATATATTTATATCATACATACCCAATTGAACTTAAAAAAATACAAAATTTAGTTGAAGAACTTTTGAGAAAAGTATATTTCTGTTTTTAAAAAGTCATTTTAAGTTAATAATTCATCAAAAAGTAAAATATATCTTATATCTGAAGAATTTTCTAAGAAAATTACTTTTACCCATAAATGAAAGTTTTTGTTCGTGGTATAAAAATAACTAAATGTATAGTTATTAATTGTATATTCTTTAGTTCAAAGCACATGAAAGTATTGTGAAATTGTTCAACTATGAATATATAATATTAATCAGTGATTTATAAAATATGACAAATCTAAATCTATATAATATTAGTATATACTCGACACTACATGAATAGTATAATAAAAAAAAGGTTTTAATGCTTTTTGGTTAACTCAGAATCTTATTTCCAAAATGTTGTTTGTCTTAAACTTTGGTTTGAAATTTGTTTCCATACAGAATGAAACATAAGGTTTAATATAAACATTTTAATTTTATTTTTTTAGATGAATCAAAAAAGCGAGGTGGCGGCGGAGGCCGATGAGGTGGCGGCGGTGGCCGAAGAGGTGGCGGCGGCCGAAGAGGTGGCGGCGGCCGAAGAGGTGGCGGCGGCCGAAGAAGTGGCGGCGGCTGAAGTGGTCGCAGGCGCCGCTAGCCGCGGTCGTGGCCGTGGTCGTGGCAATAGCCGTGGCCACAACCGTGGTCGTGGCCGTGGTCGGGGTGGGATTCGATTAGACGCCACCAGCAGCCAGGCTGACAAATAGTATGTACCTACTTCCAAACAAATAAGACTAATATGAAAATTGTCAAATCCAAATAATATTGGGATTTTGGATCATATTATGATCACTTCTTGTACTTAGTATCTAATTTCGACAGGCGCGGATCCAAGGGGGCCAAGGGGCGATAGCCCCGCCCGTAGACTCTGGTAAATTCTAGAATGTCTGTTTTTGGCAGCCGATAAAATGCATTATCTGGTTGATTACGTTTGGTACGTGTCCGTTTTTATCGGTCGCTGTCAAAGCGCTAATTGAACATTTAAACTTGTTTGGCACAATAAGAATATCTAGTTACGTCTTGTAGTACTTAGTACTTACCTACTTATTTTATTATTGACGATATTGTATGTAGTGATAATTTATTAGTAAAAATATACATTTAGTAGATATATTATAGGTACGATACGATACGCACACAGTCGCTGTGGCCGTCGTTAATCATGTATACCTATAGTAGTTTATTATTTTATTTCCATTAATTTTACTATTCTAATTATTAACCTGACAAATATGAACCGAAAAAAATGAAATGATTTTTTAATGTTTTAATATTTTGTATAAAATGTTTTGTTTTTAATTATTATATTGCATGTAAAATTAATTAACCTAAGAATTATTCACATTTTATTTAATTAATCTAATTGTACTAAAAAATTGAAATTTTAATAAAAATAGGTATTTACCCATTAGTTTATTACATATTATATTTACATTGTTTTATCAGACTTAGGTAGTTAGGTTGACATTTTATTCAAGATATGCATGCCCCCCGTAAATATGTTCTGGATCCGCGCCTGAATTTTGACAACAAATGATTCTTTTATAAAATATGTTATACACAATATTAGTAATATTTAGGTAAATAACAATACATAGGTACCTATAGAAAAAATTAATTTTTTATAACAGTTTGTAGTAAAACTTTAAATAATATAAAATACTTATAAGTTATAACAATATTAAAAAATCATCTAAAATGTAACATGAGATTTCAAGACCAAACCTAAAGGTTACTTAATAGCGTTACAACTGTTACATACATAGTATATCTGGTATTGCTCTGCCTAAATTAATATGATTTTTTATAAGTAGTCAACAAATACTTAGACTGTCTATAATATACTATCTACGTATAAAATAATATTAAGTATCAAATTTTTATACTTCATAATTCATTTCAAAATACTTCAAATTGAGGACAATATGTATATAAGAGAATTAAAAATATAAGATAACATTAATATTTATTCTTATCTTATACATTTTCCTAAAAACCTAAAAAAGCATTTATATGCCAAACAAAAATTTGCTTTACCATGAAACATATTTGTTCCTTCACTGCTATTTTTACAATTTAATCTAAAAAAAATTTCAATTTATACATGTCGTTCTGCCTTACTTATTACCTATTGCTTTAATAGTAAACTTTCAAATTACCTAACATATAAAGTCATGATGATATAATATAAAAATGTTTTGTTTTAGATGTTTGAAAGTCATAGGGAGTTGCTCCGGCTGCTGGTGGCAACTTCTGGTGGGAGGCAGCCCCCCCGCCCCGGCAAGTGGCGGCGCCAAAAAAAAGAAAAAAAATGAAAAAAAATAAAAAAAAAATAAAAAATGTTATTATTAAATTTGATTTATTCTATTCTTTATTCCTTTTCATTAGTGTTACAATCATTCGGTTCTGATTACACACGTATATGAACTTATAATTTTATTTGGTACAATTTTTGTTAAATTTGAACATGTAAGTCAAACCCTATTGTATCATGAGGGTTGACCAATTTGCTTGCAAGGTTCTGTCTGTTGTTAGTTTTAAACTATTCAGAAACTTAGTTTCATGTTCAAAAATTCATAATTTGATATCTACTATTTTGATAGATTATTAATTCAAAATTATAAACATTAATTACATGAAGTTTTGATTGAATTTAAGGAAAAGATTGCTTGGAATTAAATGAAAATAACATATGTACACAATAATTATTTATTTTTCTTTGAAAATCTTCTATATGTAGAACCTTATCATGGTAAATTGTTTGATATATTGTCCTTATAGTAGGTACACTAAATAAAAGTAAGTATTAGAACCTTTTTTGACTATACTGTCATTGCTAGCATCACCGAGTACCGAGGATACTCTTGTTTATTGTATTAAATTTTGTAGAAATTATAAATTATATCTCCATTAATATAATTCTGAGTAAATTTCCAGTGTTATATACTGGGAGGTTACTAGGAGGGTAATCTTGGCTGGATCTAGGATTTTTTATGGTTAGTACTAGTTTACTATAATAATAGTTCTTAGGTAATAATTATGGAGAAAAGTACAATTTTGATGCAAATTATCTGTTAAATGTATTAATCATTTATAATTTTTAATAAAAATACACAGATTGGTGTGACTTCAGCTTTCAATCTTCCCCTAGATCTGTCACTGATTGTAATAGTCTGCTATATATCATTTATTGTCAAACAGTGGATTATTAGAAAAAAATATTGTCACATTAAAAAATTGTTAATATACAATATTTTATCGTATTATACTTATGTACACTATTGTAGGTCAATTGTTATAGTCTAATATATAATATCTAGTATACATTTTTATTATTTAGTTTATTTATTTAGTTAAGATATGTTGGTGTTCCTGACAGCCAACTTTGGAAGGTACTCCAATAATATTGACTTCATCCATAACTAGAATAATAGTGAACATAATTTGAAATATGAAACATGAAACATGAATTAAATCAGTAGGTCAGTACACTTTTATTTGCTTACCATATTCTAAAATATGTCTACTAATACTATGGTTATTTATGAAATTTATAATAGCAGTTTCCAAGCTGTATACAATATTCATTAAACATTCTGATGGACTGAGTAAATGTCCTCGATTTTTCATACTTATAAATTCTTGAACTTCTACTTCAAATTATGTTCATCTGATGTTGAAATAAGAAAATTAAAACAATCACTGCGAGTTTTTGCCAATGAATGTTTTTTCGCATTTCGAGCAACATAACCAACAAAATAGGTTAAAGTTGGTTTGTCTATATTAGATGTTATTTGATCTTCACAATATAAATGATCATTAAATATTTCAAATTCACCATTGTCTAGTATTTCATCCATCTCTTGGTGGTTTTATTAGTGAATAGCATGATAATAATCGATAAACTTGGATGAATTGTTTTGGATCTGGATTCTGATTGGAACCACATGCTTGACGTAAACAGCCGAATAAATGCTTATGTAAAAGTCATAATGCATAATTATTATCACCAATAAAGCATAATGAAGGTTAAAACTATACATACCTCTAAGGCATCTTGATTAATTCGTTTAGTCATGAGGTAAGCATATCCATTTATATTTTTACATAAATAATCTACCAATTGTAATGTACTATTTAATGATACAATCAATCCTTTTTCTGTTTGGCTAGTGAACCGAAAATTTTGGTCTGGAATATCTGTTTTCCATTTATTTAAATAGTCAATAAAATCAACAACAGTCTATGAAAAAAAAAGTAAACAAAAATGGTAATTAATAATTTTTAAAACAAAATTTGCCTATACACTAATAATAATAATTACTGAACAGAATAAAATAATGTAATTATTGTATACTTTATTGCTATATGAATTTATGTCTGCTTGCGAGCCATATTTTTTAGTATTGGAATTCATAATATCAACTAAATCATTTATTTTCAGAATAAAACTAATTGTTGAACCACAATCTCTAAATTGATCATATCCTCGGTTCTTGAGTTCTTGCATACTGTCAGCCACTGTTTTACTTAAGAACTAAAAACATGAGATAATCATACAATTTGTTTATTGCAATATGTTATTTATATTAAGGTAATATTTCATCTTACAACTATAGTCGTTTTGACATTCATTTTTTGAAAATGTTGTGGATACAAGTGATCTTTAGTTCATTTGTAACATAATTTTATGTGATTAGATTCATCATATTCAACTAAATATTTCCAATGTTCAAATTTAACGATTCCATCTGGACACTTTGTAAATAAAGTAAGTAATGGATTAAGAAATTTGAAATTTTATTAAATAAACATACATGTATTAATATATGATTAATTATTTAAAAATAGGTACCTGGAACATTTTATATTTTATCACTCTAGTGCACATTGTTTTTATTAGATGAGGGAAATCTGACATAAACCAAAGTTTTCTTGATGGTTCTGCAGGATGTTGGCAACTGACATTTATATTCGTTACTCCAAATGCATTCCACATACCTCTATTCAATGGGCCACTATCAGTTACTATATTATGCACTCGGAATCCAGAATTTTCAAGTAACAATATTGCTTCAATAATAAGTTTTTGCAAAACATTATTTGGAGCGGCACCTTTACTTAAAAACGCACCAATCGCTTGTATCCATTGTCCTCTAAATAGTTTATACATGAAGACAAGAGTATGGTCACCCATTTCATTTATTTGATGTTCTGGAGTGAATTATCCCAAGTCAAATAGCCCATCAATATTTGAAGTTGATTTATTGAACGTTACTAATGGTGATAAGGACATTTCATCCAAGCAGCCTAAAGTTAAATATCATAAACAAAATATTAATTTTTTTATTAATGTTTTTAGATTATTTGATACTACCATGACATTCTGTATCATTCATGTGTTTGGATTTTTCTTTAGGCCCGGCGCACACCAATGCAGTGCGGTTGCGGCGCGTTCGCGGCAGTAGCGGGCGAAAAACACTGCGTCGGCACCGCACCGCACGGCAAAAGCACACCAATGCAGTGCGGCGGTGGCGCGGTCAGTTTTATTATTATTTTTAACTATTTTTAAATAAGTGAACAATCACATTTACTTTGCCTCCTTGACAGTATTATTAAAAATTAAAGGGCAGTATTGGGCAAAAAATTACTTACAAACTTTAATTAACAATTAATCATAGAAAATGTTTGCTCAATATTGCCTGAGGGCACAAACTTGAACAGAGTAAGAAATTTGGTAGCTGGTGAACAAAAATAGTGAATAATTATAAATTATTCAACATATTATATGCATTCATCACACAATACCTATCGATAATTGTTTATATTTTGACTTTTCACCGCATGCGCACTGCAAGAAAAAACTGCCATGCCTCACTGCATGCAGCGCGCCGCATACACAACGCCACTGCGCCGCCGCCGCACTGCATTGGTGTGGGCATTCCCATAAGATAACGTGTGTTCTATTTTAAATGCGGCACTGCATGCAGTGCGCCGCGAACGCGCCGCAACCGCACTGCATTGGTGTGCGTCGGGCCTTAAGCATTTCAAATGTATTTTTTTGAAATCCATAAGCTGGTTCTAATATTTTGATATAACGCTGTAGAGTTGCAAGTGATGGTAATGGCAAAATCTGTTCCCTACGCATTTTTTGGTACAGAGCTGGGCTTTTTATTTTCATAAGTACACACTGATAAACCCAATTGTTTGTGTAACGCATCCCCTTTCCTGACTTAACTAAACTAGCTTTGAAACACATTTTGATTGCCTCTTGTTGTGTTTGTGGTAAATCTTTAATAATTGTATTTATTTCTTCCTCTTTTATTAAATTAAACTTTTGTTTTAAGTCATTCATTTTCATTTTCATCAAATATATCTGTGATATGAAATGTTAAAAATTTTTTATAGTTACTAATTAAAACTTTTGAAATAAAAATATAACTAAAATAAAATTGTTTTTTAAAAAACCTTTTTAGAAAGTCTTCTTGTTTGTTGAGTTCTTTTATACTTAAATCGTGTTCTTAAAGTAGTCATCATCTGACTTTTTTTCCTATTTATATAATTTTTAAGATTTGTACAATATGTACATCGAACACATTTTCTTTCCAAATATAGCATACATTTTGAAGACCATTGATTTGTATTGATTAAATTAATACCAGTACAAATATTTAATAAATTAATTTTGTTTAACAGATTTTCAATGTCATTACGTTTTTCTATATGCTCTTCAATTTGAGTTTCTTTCTCTCTTATTAATACCTATACCATGCAGTTACAACCATATACAATATATATTAAATGTGATAAATTTGTTATTTTAATTGTAAAATACTTACCTTAGCTATGTTGGGAGTAATAAACATAACACATTTATCGTTAGAAATACCTTTGATATGAGTAAAAAGTGTTTTTTCTGAATAATCAGTATGTAACCCCCACATTGGACCTGGTAGCTTAATATTATTTGCATCAGTATGAACATTATATCTAAATGGTTCAATTGTATCATTTTTTTTTTACAAATGCAGGGCTAACAATTGTTTCATTTACAGTCTGTAGAAATATAATACATATTATATTAAAAAAAAAAAAAAAAAAATTAATGAAGGAATAGTATGTTTATAACTTATAAAGATTACGTTATTGTTCATATAATGCCTTAAATTTTCGTCAACAGGTTTATTCTTCTTAACATTATTTGCCCTTGTTGGTCTTTCCATTGGAGATTTTCTTTTTTTAATTGATTTGTTAAAATAAGAAGATAAATTAGGAAAAATACAAGGTGTTGCTTCTGGATTCAACATAACCTTTTTAAGCTCGTATTTTATTTCATTTCCATCTTTATCTCCAAAAGTTTTATGAGAAATAATATTTTCAGTAACAAAATGCAGATCACATACTCCATCTTTTTTTGTTAAAGAACTATCAGCACGTGGAATTTTGATATTCCAATTATCAATCATGTTCTAAAAAATAAATAAATTATTCCTAATATGAACTTTTATTTTTTCTATTTATTTATTAACTTGTACCTATAATGATTTTCTATGTGATTAAACATTATAGATATTTGTTAAATTTAATAAATTTATTGTAATTTAATAGATATAGTAATGTTGGTTATTAATTTTATTGTTTAAATTGTGTTGTGAAAATTTATTATTTAAAAAATAAAAGTATTTGTTTGCTGATGTACCTACTGCGCAGTAGAACAAATTGGTACCTAAGACTAGTTCATTTTTAGGAGTCTAAAATATTATAATTATTAAACTACATTTAATATATTATGTATTATGTATAATGTATATTGTATATATATTTGTTTTATTATTTTTAGATCTAAAGTTCTATATTGGTGATCTCCAGTTTCACATATTTTGATCTATGTTGTTATAATTAATTACATTTTTTAAAAGTCTGATCTTTACCAAACTATATTTATATAATTTAAGTATCAATGTACGTTCATAATTTGTCAAGATATTATAATATTACATTAAAATCTTGATAAAAAAAAAATAAAAATTGTTTAGATTCCGAGTAAAGCGAAGGATCTTATGGTTTTACAATGATGTTTATTTTTTTTTTTTATTTTTTTTTTATTTTTTTTTTCTGTAAACACTTTTTCGTATAGAAATCCTTGTCCAAAAGTTTCACTGTTCAGATTTTAGGTATTTAGTCATAAATTAAAAAGTATTGAAGCTATAGAAACTTGAAAATTTTATCCAATATCAAATACATACTTTTTTATATTTGACAACATTTTCAGAACAATTACAGCACTTTTGACTTAAATATAGAACTTTTAATTTACCAAATTGTTCGAAATTTTTTATGTAATATAATTTTAAATATTTGACAAAAAGTTCTGGAAATTTAATGTGACCTTACTCATATACCTACCTAATTATCCTAACAAAAATTCAAAAATCGTGACTCAGGATTTTTTTTTATACACACTTTAATAAATTATTATAACTCATCAAAAATTATACAAATAACCGTAAAATACGTAAACAGTATTTAAATAATAATATATTATATTACACTGAAGCTTTGCTCAGAATCGTTTTATACTAAAGAAATGAGTCATCATTTCTTTAAAACTTAATACATTCATCACCAATATCTTGTCCGAGGACCGAAGGGACGAAGGACGAACTTGTACCACCATCATCTCACTTACCAGCTTTTTTTAAACTATCACTTTTACATTCCGAGTGAAGTAATTAAGCTCTTTTTACTGAGTTTTTATTTCATATTTTTGCCTGGAAACACTTTTTGAAGCATATAAATTAGTTCAAAAGTTATGTCCAATCTTATCTAGAGATCATTACATTTCATGAAGATGGTACTTTGAGGGTGCATTTTTTATCTACTCAATAGTATTTCCAGGAGTAAGGAAAGACTACCGAAAAATTGTGTAAATACCGTAAAATTTGATGTGAAACATATTTTTACTACAAAACATTTTAGTTTTTTTATCATAACTCCAAAAATAATATCACTAGAAACTTTAAATTTGTAATCTATATTAACAACACGATTATATAAACATGAGAAAAGTTTCAGAGTTGTTAAATTTTGAGCTAAAAGTAAAACATTGAAAATATATAAAAACCATGGGTATTACACTGAAGCTTTGCTCAGAATATCTTACTAAAGAAATGCTTTATCATTTGTTTGAAATTTGTTATACTTAAAAATTATAATATTATTATAGAAAATAAATAATAACGTACCTCAGGAGGATGAAATATTGAAGGTAGCTTCCTTGTTGCCTATACATTTTATTTTGTTTGGGTAAACCGGTGTTACACCCAGGTACAAAACATTTCGGTGACAACAAGACAACAAGAGAGAACAATAAAATGATTAGTGTATACCATTATTTTAAATACCTATGTGACATCTTTTGACAAAAATGAATATATGTTACATCAACATTAGAGTTTTAACAATTTCGTATCGTCTGTTTATAAATAGACGTATATGTAAATTGTTTAAATTCTGAGTAATTTATGGTTTGTTTGTTTTTTCTATTTCGCAAACACTTATCTATAGAAGTCCTGGTCAAAAATTTGCATCCAACCACTTATTTTTAGATTCGTAATCAGACTGAGGTGGTGCTTTAAAGCAGTAGTGTGTCACGACAAACTAACGTGTCACGTATTATGGTGTGTCGTCAAAAAAAAAAAAAAAAAATAATAATTTGAAGTATATTGTAGTCGTCAGATAGATTAAATACTGTAATATCAATTAAAAAAAATATATTATTGAAAGTGAATTACGCGTAAATTTAATAATAAAAAAAACTACGCGTAAGTTTGCCAACCATTCGTCTACAAGTCAAAGACCTATGTTCAGTTCACCAAACATTTTACCATATATCAAAAATATCCTTTTTCATATATGTATGATATATCACAAAATTTTCAAAATTATTTGAGCACTTCTGGCTTAAATTTAGAACTTTTGAATAACCTAATTTATTGAATGTTTTTACGTATTACATTTTTACTATTTAATAATAAGGAATGAAAATTTAATTTGGCCTTACTCATATAGGTATTAAACTAACTACTGAAAAATTAAAAAAAATTGTGACTTGAGAATTTTTTTTATAAGTGTTAAAGTAAATTATTAGTACAATATTTACAGAATACTAATAATTAAAAAAAAATGTTTTTATTCGTGAAACATGAATACATTAAAAGGTTGATAATTAAAAAGTACCCACTGACAAAAACACTAAAAATGATAAAATATACACATACAAAAGTGTATTTCTAGCTACAAAGATTGAAGCTACAAACTACTAAAGTGTATTTCTTGAAGCTTTGCTCAGAATCGTTTTACTAAAGAAATGAGTTATCGTTTAAAAAAAACTAATAGGTACTGACTAACGACTTTTGAAAAGTTTAGTATCGTTTTTAAAAGTATTTGAGTCAGGTAGTACTCAATTTTCAGGTAAGTATTTATATTAAAAACGTTAAAAACCGCGATATTTACTACGTTCTATTATTCGTCCAAAATTGGTCAAATTTTGTTTAAATGTGTTGTTGATATGTATTAAAAATTTCAAGTTTCTAGTGAAATTATTTTTGAAGATATAAATAAATAATACTAAAATTGATTTAATGAAAATCTGTTTTACGTCAAATTTTACCGTATTTAAGGAATTTTTCAATTTCAGCAGCTTTTCTTATATCTGTAGGAAACACTAATGAGAAGATAGAAAAATAAACCCTCAAAGAACAACATAAAATTTATGATCTAAAAATAGATTGGGCTTTGGACTTAATTTTTGTACCACAATAACTCCCCGAAAGTGTTAACAAAAATAAACATCAATGTAAAATCATTAGCTCATCTCTCTGCTCAAAATCAAAAATATGTATATGTAAATTATATATGTCATATAAATTGTAATTTATAAAAACCAAAATACATCAGTCATTTATTATTATGATTAAATTTATTTTTTACAGTTTTTCAAGCTTTTTTTGCTATAACAAATAACAAATAATAAATAGAAATAATAGCATCCTTCACTGTGCAATGTGCATTAGATTTGTGAGTTGTGACATTATGATTTATGAGCCTTCATCGGGTAGTCAGCGCTCCTGGTGGCATAAACAACTGGTGTACATTTTTCAATCAACTTTTCAGTGAAGTGATTACACCTCTATTATATCCACCTTGAGTATGTCAGTATTGTGGTTATCTATGGTTAAAAAAAAGAACTGAAAATAAGCATGGAGTAATAAAAAAACATCGTTTTTCTATTTCTGATCGAAAATAAAATAATATTTCTATAATCTATGTAAACATATTTGATCAATTGCTCATAGTTTTTATTTTTCGTTTTTACATTACTTATGAGTGTAATTTGGTTTTGATCGTCGCTTTCTCTCTTTTTTAAAATATTAATATATTAATATTATTTATGTATTTATATATAATATATTAATTTATATTATATTATACATTATGTATGGCTCAGCAAAATAAAAAATTTAAACTATTCACTCGTATTTTAAACAGATAAGTTTTATTCATAATCTAAATCAATTTTTTTTTCATTTTAAAATCAATATTAATGTATTTTTTGTACTATAGTCTTGCACACAACCAAATAAAACTGAAGATGAAGACATTGATGATCCTGGGATTCCTGTAATTTCATCGTTAATGGTATTATGGTAATTTTATTTTTTATTTGTAATAGAAGTTAATTTTTTTTAAATTTATTTTTATAAGATGATAAGTATTTTTTATTATGAAGTACCTATATTTTTTAACATTAATAAATGTATAATGTGGGAAAAATTATAAATAGGTACAATAATTTTGTAAAGTACATAAGTAATTATTTTTTCAGTATCTACCTATATAGAATTTGGTATTTTGTTATTATAAATGTAAAAAAATAACTAACTTCATAAACTAAATATGCACATTTGATACCAAGTTGTTTAAGCAAATGTAACATAAACATGATAAATCATTTCCATATTAACTATATGATTTATAATAAATATTTATTTTTACTTTTGGCAAACTGATTCCATTAATTTTAATTTCTTCACTTTAATCTAACGCTTCACTGAATTGAAATATTGTAAAATATTAAGGAGTTACCTAGGTAAAATATTAAAATTATTTAAAAGTTGAAACATTTTTCCTATTTATTTTCAATTTTAAAATGGTATTTTTTATAGAATTATGATTATAATAAAGAAATTAATAAGAGTATAACAGATGTTCAAGAGAAAAATGTAATAGATCAAATATCAGCAGTTAATGAGACAGACACGGGCATTGTCCAAAAAAGTAATGTAGTAAATAAGGTAAGATACATTTTATAAATAATAAATATAAATTAAATATTTATATTATTAAATAAATAAAAAAAAAAACAATCATTTTGAAGGTTCAACAAAAAATGGTATTATATGACAATGACACTAATTAAGTAACAGTGTTTTGATAATTCTTATGTGAAAACGATATGAGATTAAAACAAAATTAGTCTTAAATAATACTAATTTTTAGTAATTTTAAAAGTTTCAATAAATTTAGCATTGAAAATAATGTTAATAATCTGTAAATAAAATTTCATTAAAATATGAAAGTACATGTGACACTGTGTAGCCAGCAAAATCATATATATATATATATATATATATATATATATATATATATATATATATATATATATATATATATATATATATATATATAATATTTAAATAATTTTCTTATAATAATAATTATAATATTATATTATAATACATAGGTTAGGATACTGCTAACAATATAGTAAACATACTAAAAAGTGTTATTAAATATTATTTTTGTTTTAATGGATGTTAATTTTAACTCATTTTATTTTACATTAACTTTTAAATGTTTCAGCATACACAAAGCACACCTGAAAATTCATCTGAAACACCAACAACTAAAAAAGCATTTTATCCAGATATTGGTAATTTACTGAACACAATACATATCGAAGATTACACTAAATATGCATTGTTAACAAATCATTGGACGCCACCAAAAGATTACAAATTTCCTTATTCAGTTCAAATTCGGCAAGGAAAAGAAAAAAAGAGAACCGTATCTTTCAGTCACTTAAACAAATTTCATTGGCTAGTTATATCAGATATTTGTAAAGGCTTATTTTGTAAATTTTGTTTTATTTTTGCCCCATCAACTGCAAATAATGTAACACTAAAAACATTAGTCAGACACCCATTAACATTTTCCAAACTAACCGGGAAAGATGGATACTTGACTGTACATAGTAATAATCAGTACCATGTAAACTCAGTAATTTCAGGAGATGAGTTTTTGAAATCCTACCACAATCCTTGTTTTAATATTATAAATCAAATCAATGTTCAAAGACTAAAGCAAATTCAAGAAAATCGTGAAAGAATTAAACCAATAATTGAAACACTCATATTATGTGGAAGGCAGAACTTTGCATTAAGAGGAGATATTGATGATGGTAATCTATTAAATTCTACTTCTAAGTCATTGGTATCAAATGAAGGAAACTTTAGAGAGCTTTTAAGGTTTAAAATAAATTCGGTGTATACGTGAAGAAATACAATTTCAAATTATTGAAGAAGTTAAAAAAGTAAAATATTATGCGATAATCTTTGATGAAACAACATATATTGCCCATAGAGAACAACTCAGTATATCCATCAGATATGTTTTAAGTAACCAAATTAATGAAAAGTTTTGTCGAAAAACATGTTAAAAACATATGTTTGAAAAACATTTGTCGATGCTTATCAGTCTATATTAGATGAAGATATAATGACTTCCGGAGAGACAAAACTTACTGGTCAAGCTCTTGGAAACATAGTGCTAAATATTTTGAATCAATTAAGTATTAATTTAAAATATTGTGTTGGTGTTGGTACAGATGGGTATGCCGTTATGACATCAAAAAGTATTGGAGCAGTAACCACAATTTTTAAAGAATGTTGTTATGCAGTAAGATGCCCATGTTATAACCATGCCTTGAATAACTCATTGGCTCAGTCATCAAAAGTTGTTGCTGTTCAAAATACAATTGCATGTTTAAAAGAAATAGTTTCATTTTTTAATTCATCAGTCAAAAGACATTCTAAACTTACTAAAAAATTAAATAAAGGATTATCAGGCTAATGTCAGACATGATGGATTGAACAACATGATGGTGTGTTGCAGTTCAAATCCACTCTCCCAAAGTAAGTTAATTAAAAACAAATAAGTAATAGTATTAAATATTAATTCATATTTAGTTAATTGTGAATTATAAATACACCCTATTTAAAAGTATAGTTGTATACACATAGCAAGACTGGATGAGTATTAAATGCGCTGTTTTTTATTAGATAGGTAAAACATATTATAAAGTATTTTTTTTTTTGTTTTATCAATTTAATATTTATGCTTCATAGATATAATCAAAGACATGCACAGTTGGGAATGGGTTCATAGGCATTATGCTGCCTCTTACAAACGCATATGGCTATAATAAGTTATATGTAATATTATATACCTACTATAGAATATGTCAATTAATTTTTATTTAGTATTCCATGAATACTTTAAAATAAATTAAATATTTATATTTGATATCTACTAATTAGAATGCGTATTTTATTTACAGATTTTAGAAGCTCTATTTGATATAAAATGTTGGACTGATAAAATTTCATCTACAAAAGCTAATACACTTGAATTGACTATAATATGCAATTGTGAATTTATCGTTTCACTTTTCTCTCTAATTGATATACTTAAATTGACACTTACAGTTAGTCGAATTCTTCAATCTACTTCACTTGATGTAGAAAGTGCAAATTTTGTTATTGAAGGAGGAAAGAAGTGTTAAATGAGAAACGAACAGATACAAATAATGTGTTTAAAAATATTTTTACTGACGCTTGTAATATGGCTATCATTTTAGGATTTGAAATTAAAATGCCACGTTTGTCTTATATGCAAATTAATAGATTCAATCATCCAGCACAAAATGCCGAAGAGTATTATCGTCGATCAATCTACATACCATTATTAGATGGTGTGGAAAATGATTTTAAAACTCGATTTTGTTCAGATGTAATTGGAACATTTAATTTAAGACTTTTGATAACGAAAATATTTATTGAAAAAGAGAATAAATTATTAATTAAAACAATTTTCAATGTTGTTAAGCAGTTTCCACCTATTTTATCATCAATCATATAGCTGATTTACATATACAAGGTAGGTTTTATTTCATAAACAATTTAAATAAATTAAGAATTGATAAATGTTTTTAAAACTTAATGAAAAATAATATTTTAAGGTGAACTTGAACTTAGGATAAAACGATGGAAACGTAATACAGTTTTAAATGGTATGAATCAGATACCATCAACAGCAATAGATGCACTATGTGAATGTGATGAACATATATTTCCCACAATATTTCAACTACTCACCATACTTTGCATGCTTCCAGTAAGTATAGCAACTTCTGAAAGAAGTTTCTCCACACTGAGATGAGTAAAAACTTGGCTTCGTTCACAAATGCAAGAGGACCGTCTTACCTCGTTGTGTTTATTAAATGTGCACAGAGAAAATATTTTAAATATTAATTTAATTATTGACCGCTTTGCCAAAATAGGTACGAACAGACGTTTAGATTTTGTGATTTAATAGACACATAATTATTATTAGATGTAAGTTTTTTTTTGTTGATTATTATTATTATTATTATTATTATAAAGATATATTATAGATGACACATAGTATTTTTTTAAAAAAGCTTTAGGATATATAAATTTATAGTACATGTATAATGAAGGTACAATTAATTGTAGTGTTAACAGTTGGCCCCACCCAGGCCTAGACTCTGGATCCGTGCCTGGCTTCAAATAATACTGTTCAGAGACTCATTGTTGATATAAACGAAAACATAAAACAACAATTATCTTTAAATATAAGTCTTCTTTTTCTATTCCCCACTTTTAGTGTTTGTTTTTTACTAATAAAACGTTTGGTAAAATCACCTGGACTAATATCGGTCATTTTTTTATGTAATATTCCAATACTTTTTGGTCCTGCATTATAAGATAATACTGCAGCTGTACATCGTGCTTGATATGAACCTTTATAAGAAAAATTTATTCTTTTGCCTCCTGCATACTTAGCGACAACACTATTGTACCCTTCAACTGAATTATTGTTCACATTGTAAATTAAACTAGAGGTATGATGTGCTAGTAAATTTCTCGCAGACAAAATATCTGACCACAGTCCAGACTTTTCCATGCCTGGAACATGATTTATGTTATTGGTATCATCTTTTTTATTACAAAAATAGGTAGCACAGTTTTCATGATTTCCGAAAACGTGATATGGTCCATTCATGATATCATATTTTAATAAATTCACTTTTTCATTATGCGATCCAATCATTTCTTTTCGATATTCGATTGCCTTAGTAACTGCACAACGAAGTTTTTGTAGATTACTCCTCAAAAGATTTCGCTGGTCTCCGGGTACAATTTTCCCACTACTACTTTTTCTTCGTCCTGCAATATCACGCAATCTATTTATATAATTACGTAATATGTGGTTTCTACACTCAATTTTTTGAATTATTACATCCGGACCGTACGGTTTAGCGAGTTGCAATTTTTTACCGACACTGCTGTCTCCATCACCAATTAATTTATTATACACAATATTATGCATTGAAATGCTTTCCTTAAACCCTTCAACAATGATATCTGACTCCATGGAAGTAGAAGTACCGTTCCAATTTTTGTAGCATTTGTGTTCTCGAAGTATATTATTTGTACTTGAGGCTCGATCACAGATTACCCAATACTTATTTCGGACACTCATAAATAAACATTTTTTTGTTCTATATCCTATAATTGATGCTACTCCCGATGAGGCATTATAGTTCGTTTTGTATGACCTTTTTGACCAAGCACCATCAGCCACTACTGTCACTAATGCACGCTTTTGGTCATCCATTTCTCCATTTTCTATAGCAAGTTTTGCCTCTTCCATTCCAGCTAGTTTAATTTCATCTAATGTAGCGTCAAATAGATGATTATACACTTTTTCGTAGTATTTTTGGTATGAACTATTTGCATAACAAGGCATGTCTAGTACAGCCATAAATTCTTCTAATTGAGAATACCCCTGTCCCGTATTAATTGTTGCGGCTGTGATTGACATATTAATATTGAGAGCTTTCTTATCAGGATCTCCAGAGTATATATTATCCCAACAAAAACACTACGCCAAACTTCGTGTAAAAAAAACGCTCAGTATAAAAAAAACCACCTCAAAAAGTTGTGATATCATTTTATAGCTATGTATTTAAACTATATAGGAATAGATATATTATTATAATTTATGTTAAACTTCACTGCTTATAAATTTAACTTAGCTGGTGACTTTAAAATTATAACACTTAATTAGTAATTTATAACAATTAATTTATATAACAATTAGTGTCACTCATTTTCAAAGATAACATGTAGGTATACTCAATACGAAATGAATTCTCATGAGTTTTAAATAATGTCACCAGCTAAGTTCAATTTATAAGCAGTGAATTTTAACATAAATTATAATAATATATCTATTCCTATATAGTTTAAATACATAGCTATAAAATGATATCACAACTTTTTGAGGTGGTTTTTTTTATACTGAGCGTTTTTTTACACGGAGTTTGGCGTAGTGTTTTTGTTGGGATATCACAATTTTTTTTTATGTTATTATTATTATTATTGTTGTTGTTGTTGTTGTTGTTGTTGTTGTAAGAATTATTATTAAATATGATAATATCAGGTTATAATACAGTGGCCTACGGAAGTCAATAAGACGTATAACGCTGGACGTGCATAACAGACAGCGGTTGACGCGAGAAAGAACAATATTGAATATACAATACATAGTACATTATATTATTATGATATTATCAAATACCATAAACGATAATACGGGACACATACTACTGTAAAACTTGACGAACAGACTCTTATCAATACCCCCCGAAATTGCTTAAAAATTGCCTACATTTTACTCCTTAAAAAATTCCCGCCATACAATTATTGCAAACTAGAAGGCCCGGAAAACGTTGTTTTGCCCATTAAGAATTGTAATAAATTAAAGCTGTCCCGGCAACAAATTTGTTTTAAGTATACATATATAGATAACGTTTATTTATTTATCAATATTTATACAGGCAATATCCATTTTATAATATAGAATCACAATAACAATAATAGTATAATCATATTTTACAAATTAAACATTTTTAAATAATTCAATACAAGAAGTACACTGTACAAGGAATAAAATAATAATAAAAATTAATGATTACATTGATATAAAGCCTAAAAAGTTTAAAGTCATGTTATACAAAATAATATTAAAGATAAAGTTCTTACAATCATTAGTATTGATATTATCATTAATTATAAATACTAATATTTATAATCAATGATATTACTTATTATTTAAGCATAATATGGTTATTTAAATATCAGATAGACAGTTATAGAACTTACTCGATAGTCAAATTAGTTTCAAAATGGTTTCCAAAAAAGTATGTGCTATAAAACATTGTAGAAACGATCCAAGTGGCCAGCAGGTGTTGTCATTTCATTCATTTCCAAAAGACTTAAATATGTAAGAAATTGTTCTTTGAAATCTTTTTAGTTCTATTAAATCTTTTGAAAATAATTTTTATACACTAAAATGCATATTTCTACTATGAATATAGCTCACAAAATTGGATCAAAGTGTCAAATAATTCAAAATTAAATGAACTTGTGAAGACTTTTGGACATTTATACCTATGTAAAAATTATAATATTTGTTCAAAACACTTCAAACCAGGAGATTTTGTTTCAAGCAAAAATTCTACAAGAAGATTGTAATTTACTTTTGATATCATCAAACATTTAAGTTTTTACTTGTACATCTTATATTATAAATGTTTTGTACATATTTTTTTAGGTTAAAATATGGGGTAGTACCTTCACTAAATGTACAGCTTGCATCTCCTCCTTTGTCAGTACCATTACTAAATAGTAAGGCACAACTTGGTTTTTATAAGTATATTACACTGAATTAATAAAATATTGTTTTTAGGTTTGAAATTGAATATTAAAAATATTGTTGGAAACAAAATAAAAAATAGTCCTAATCGAAGTCCGACATTTTCAATGTATAAAAAGTTTGCTCGTTTAACACCTTTGAAAAAATGTATCAGTTTAAAGAAAAATGTGTCACCGAAAATTTGTAATAAACCAGTAAGGCGTTCTCTCTTTGGACAAGATTCTGATAAATCTACAATTAATTTGGCAAACATATTACCAAAAAATAAACATAATTTAGATGAATCTAAAGGTTTGAATATCTTTAAAATGTTTTATTATGTGTATGTATCATGGTATAATGTTGTATTGTGTATTACTAATATATTTATATACATATTATATGTTTTAACAACTATTAGTATAGTATTATTGTACTTATAAAGTTATAAGACTTAGTAAGAACTTAACTAATTTCTTACTATAAATAAAATAATCAAAGATTTGAATAACTACTTATTCTCATTTAAATTTTAATTGGTAAATAAAAAGTACTATTAACAATTATATACGTGTATTGTGTTATTTTGTGTATAAGTGTTGAATGATTGCATGAACTACTATATTGTTGTGTTGTTTAAACTTTTAACTTTAATAAATGTTTTGTATTTGTAGATTGTTTAAATGTTTTTGTAAAATTTGTTGAATAATCAGTCTTCGGTAATATTAATGTAACTACCTAATCTCCATGAAAGAATATAATGGTTATAATTCATTTATTTTAGTTTTAGATAAATATGAATATTCATTGGATGAAAGAGAAAAATTTCAAAAATTAGAAAACAATATCAAAACCTTAAAAATTAAACTAAAAAACTGTCAAAAACTATTGTCAAAAAAAAATAAGAATAATAAAAATTTAAAAACAATAATTAAAAAACGTCAATATCAGTACAAATCCAAAACCAATAATTTTTTAAAACAAAATATCATAGCTAGTTCTGAATTTCGATTAAAGCAATTCAAAAAGAAAGGTCGGCGATACAGTGAATCTGATAAATCTTTTGCATTAGGATTATTTTACCACTCACCAGCAGCTTACCGGTTTATGAGGTCGTATCTTTGTTTACCAACTATACGATCACTAAGACGATGGCTGCAAGCATTAAATGTTTCATGTGGAATAAACGATAATGTTTTAAATATATTGAAACTTAAATTTCAATCAGCTTCTCCAAAAGAAAGGCTTATTTCTATAATACTTGATGAAATGTCTATAAAAAAAATGATTTCATTTAATTCTCAAAATGACACTTTTATGGGCTTTGAAGATTTTGGTAAAGATTTTAACCTTAACACCTTAAAATTTGGAACTCAGGTACTAGTTTTAATGGTAAAATCCTTGACACTACCTTGGAAACAAGTTGTTGGATTTTATGCTTCAAATAGTTCAGTTTCTGGAAATTATTTAAAGAACATACTCATATATGCAATAGACAAACTTACTAATTGTGGTCTAATTCCAAAAGTTATAATTAGTGATCAAGGATCAAACAATTTAAAAATGAGAAGACTATTCGGAATCACAAATGAAAATCCATTTATAACTTATAATAATAACAATATGTATTTAATGCATGATAGTCCACATTTAATCAAATCTGTAAGAAATAACTTTAAAAAATATACATTTACAAGAGAAAATGAAACCTATTCATGGAAAGACATAGTTGATTTTTACAATATAGATAGTGTTAATAGTCCACGGTTAGCAAGTAAACTAAAGAAAATTCATATTTGTTTACCACCTTTTTCTCCGATGAGAGTATGTTTGGCGACTCAAGTTTTAAGTCATTCAGTTAGTGCAGGTATATTAACATTGGTAGCATTCAATAAATTGCCAAGTAAAGCTGTACATACAGCCAAATGTATACAATTTTTTAATGATTTATTTGACTGTTTCAATAGCATAAAGAAAAATGAATCTGTTGCTTTAAGAAAACCTATGAAAAAAGACTCCATACATTGGGAATTTTTAGAAAAAGCTCAAACATTTTATCAACTCTTAAAGTAAATAATAAAAGAAATCGTTTACCTCAATGTATTATCGGCTGGCAAGAAAATATTGTTTCAATAAAACTACTCTTCAATGAGCTAAATACAAATTATGGTGTTGAATACTTATTAACCAGAAGACTTACACAAGATTGTATAGAATGTTTATTTTCAGTTTTGAGAGCCAAAGGAGGAAACAATTCTACTCCGGATGCTTCAAAAATATTTTCTGCTATTCGGATGGCCATGTGCAATATGCTAATTAACCCTTCAAACAATGCAAATTGTGAAAAAGATGCAAGTCAATTTTTGAATCTTACTAAAGATTACAAACAAATTACAATAAATCTTAACACAAATCAGTCATTAATTGATCAGAAACATACAGATGATTATACAAAATACTTAAGTTTAATGAATATTAATTACATATTAATGAATGATGAGACGATTAGTGGTGTGGCCTATATTACAGGTTGGGTATGTAGTCAGCTGGACCATGAACCATGTCTTGAACAATTAGCAACGACTAACAAAACTAATAATGTTTTCTCTAGTCATGACAACACTCATATTGAGATGAAGAAATATGATGGTTGCAAACTATTGTACCCATATGAAGTAACATTAGAATTTTCAAAACAAGTCACAGCACTATTTAACTCTTCCATTGATCAACTACTTCTAGAGAAAAAAGAAAATGTTAAAAAGACCATTAAAGAAATTATTAACTTGACATGTAAAAGATACATACTGAAACTTAATATTTGTGAAGAGTGTTACACTAAATTCATTGATAAGTTACTCAATGTCAACATTAATAGTTTTGTAAAAAAATGTAATGATTCATTTCAGAAGTATAAGTATTCAAAAAACCAAAAATTAAAAAAAATTACTAATTTCTAACATAATTATAATTGTACTTAATAATAATTAATGTTAAAGATTTAATCAATAAATTAAGTAATTATATTATATATATTTACAATAAAACGAATTATTATTTTAAATGTATTTTCATAGATATTACTCCGGTAAAACAGTCTATTTTCATAGAATTACAGAATACTGAAGTCAGAACTTGATACCTTAAGGATTAAGTAATAACTAAACTTAATAAGTAACAAGACTGCAAAGTACAAAGTGCAAAGTAAAATAATGGGATACTACAGTACGACTGTACGCCCGGTAGATGATATAGGCTACCACCAATACAATCTCAGGGGGAAATTGATAACAGCCGTTCGTCAGTTTTATGACCGAGTGTCCCGTATTATCGTTTATGGTATTTGATATTATCACAGAATAGATGAAATCAGAATGGACACTTTGATAACATAACACGGGTAGTATAGGAAATTAAGTAAATGGACCGGCGGCCATTTTCTCAGTGGTCCTTAAACAGCTGTTCTTTTATCAGTCAAGTCATATCAGTGCTTGTGATATATTTTTAGATATTATGTAACTCATAACTAGAGTCCGGATTTGTATGCACTCAAAAAGCCTAAAATAGTATGCATTTATGCATCTAAAAACTTTTAAATATGCACTTGATATGCTTTTATTTTTTAAAATTTTATGCAAAAATATACTCATGCCCAAAATATATGGATTTATTTGCATAATTTTTTATGCACTTAATAATGTTTTTTTATTTTTTTATTTCTTTCATAAATAATAATTCAACTAAATTAGATACCTAGGTAACTAAATTTTTTGATTGCAGACATCAACTTACAATATTGGCTGAGGAATAGTAAATATTTAAAAATGTATTCAACAAATAAAACAAATATTTTAATAAGAATAGTAAAAAATAATTAATAAAATCATATTAAATCCGTTTATACCATTTCTTTGGTAAATATTTTTGAATAAAAATACAGAATAAAGAAATTAAAAAAAAACACGGTTTTATAAAATTTAATACTTTAATAGCTACCAAATATACTTGAATATGTAAACATTTTTAAATATGTCGTCATCCCTGAAATATGCATTTATATGCAAAATAAACTTTTTTCTATACATTACCTTTTACACAAATCGTCCACATATCTTACTGTCATCGAACTGCATACACTCATTACACATATGTAAATGCATACAAATCCGGACTCTACTCATAACTAATTATTAACATAATAAACTTCTCAAAAAAGTACCACTGAAGAGAATTTAACTCTGAAGTTTCTTCGGACACAAATATCAATAGCATGCAAATTATATACAAGAAATGTCTTAAGCTATGTACAGATTTTTAAATAATAGGTATGTAATTTTCAATTTATTGTTAATCTCATGTTTAGTTCATAACTAATAATGCCTATGTGTGTATTATTATTTGTTATTTGTTTTTATTTTATTTGTTGTTGAATTATAACAATTGGAAACAATACATTCAAACCCACTTTTTCCCATTTCGATTTTTTTTAATTAAATGTATAAAATAAATATAAATGCCAAAGCAAAAAGCATGCACTACAAAATATGACACAAACTTAAACAACCTGTGGAATGTTGTGCTTTCATAAGTCATAACATAGATATCATCTACTCTATGATAGAGCACTGATAACGCATAAAAATGATAAGAGGGTCCACTGAGAAAATGGCTGCCGTTTTTTTGTTTACATCGAGAGTGACCATTCTGATTTCATCTATTCTGTGATATTATCGCGTTATAATCGCACCACGAGCCGTTACGTATTAACTGGAAACACCGCCGCTGCAAGCGCTGTAGCGCGTTCGCAGCGCGTCGCGCAGCCGAGTGAAAATGACAAAGCAGGCGCGTGTGTGTATCTCCTCAGTGGGCGGGGAACTTCATGCGGGCCGCAGGGAATATTATCGAATAACATTTTCTTTTTTTACCTTAAAAATTCATAATATATTTGGCTATAACTCCATTTATAATGTTCAAATCGGATTAAAAAGTGCAGCATTCCCTTCTACGGAATATTTCCAATAAGATTGGTGCATTGTCAAACTAAATTATTCTACAAGAAATTAGATATGCATTGTCAACTATTTTTTTTCGTGATTTCCGATGCTTCCTGTAATTATACCCGGCAGTTGTCGCGCGTTGTGATTGCCGATGCGTTCATTTTAAGGCGTTTTTTTTTTATACTTAGCGCGACCCTGCCGGGTCGTTGGATCAATAATTCCACATATAGAACACTTAAAAAAGAAATTGCTGATAAATCCATTTCTTTTTTCATTTACCAAAACCATGTTTTCTGAAAATACGCAATCAAACCCTTTGTGTTTGATACGTTGAATCGATTTCAAAAAGAATGCAATATCAACAATTCTTCTACCACTAACAAAATACCTAAAAACATTATACATATTGTGTTCATATTGTGACATATTAATAATATTTTTACTCTAAACTACTGAAAAATATTGAAAGAATAATATAAAGTAAAGAAGGTATTATTCGATTCTGAACGAAGATCAGTTGAATAATTTTAACAGTCTTTGAATAACAAAAAAAGTCAAAACTGTTCAAAAATAGTACGTATAGATGATGCCAATATAAACATTTGGTGGAAGTTTCAAGTCTCTACGACTTATACTTTTTGAATTAGAACAAATATCAAAAATCGTTGAAGGCTAAATTGTTATTTTACGCAATTATGTAAAAATTTTAATTTCAAACACTCATAAAATTGTTGATGTTGTTCCGGTAGACATTTTTTCACGGAATTGTAGGAAAACTTACGGAAAACTTTATACCAAATTTTCAATTCTTAACTTTGAATACTTAAAATTTTATGAATTTTCAACTACAAAATAACTTCAAATTTTCGCGATTTTTTACACATTTCGTAAAAATGTGAACTTTCTACGCTTATAAAAAAAATTGTGACTAACGATTTTTGATTTTTTTTTTTTTATACCCATACGTACAACTTATGAGGAACCTTGTATTAAATTTTCAAGAATTTTTGGCCTGCCAAATTTTTTTTATCCACGTTTCAGAAAAAAAAACTAAGAAAAGTTGAAAATTTCAACTGTCTATAAAAAGCTCAAAAATAGTCAAAAGATTTCAAAAATTGTACCACGTATAGGTGTTTCCAATATAAATATTTGTTAAAAATACAGGTTTCTACTTCTTTTGGTTTTTGAGTAACGGCTAAATAAAAAAGTCGATTTTGTCGAAAACTGGTTTTGCACAAAAATTATCGTTTTTTCGTCATTTTTTGGGGGGATTTTCCCGCCACATTTGAAAGCTTTTGAGAATTTTCACTTTTGACCTCTCTAAAGTACCTCTAAAATTTGCTACCGAAAACCACCCATGGAGTTTAAAATTGAAGCATTATTTCGACTAGTTATGGTGTATACACACAAAAACAAAAAAAAAAAAACAAAACAAAAAACACACATCATAGTAAAATCAATACATTCTTCACTTCGTTCAGAATCTAAAAGTTGAAAATTTCAATTGTCTATATAAGCTCAAAAAAATCAACTAAAAATTTTAATCGTTTTGTACTTCACTCAAAATTGGTGAAATATAATTACAATTTTAATACCCCAACTTTTTATTTTAAAAAAATAATCTACTATAAAAATAATATACATTTATTTAGTAAACTTACGAGTCATTGTGAGTTTCATCATTGTTTGATATCTCTGAAAATAACACAGTATTTTCTGCTCCCTGCAGATTAATGGAATCCGTGATTTCTAAATCAGTACTCTATAATAATAATATCTAGAATGTATTCATATTTTATGACACGTAAATTATGGATATATACTATTCTTATATAGTCTATTAACTATTATAACGTATACTCATTAGCTACTATTTAGTATTTACTTATGACTAATAATTTTAATTACCTGATCATTGATAACATCATGTATAAGATGTTCCGGTTTCTTTGACTTTTTTATAAAATTCATCAAATTATGTCTTGGTTTTTTCCGGGGTGCAGACACCTTCGGTCGAGCCTTTTTATTGACTCGCCAATCTTCCTTCATTTTAATGAAGACAGGTATTTTATACAAATTAACTATTAGGTATAGCGGATCACAATTTACAAGACAAGAGTTCTCTAGACTTGACTTGAGAATCAACTAAAGTATATTTAATTATTTCCCAATGTCAGTGTTATCGTTTGTCAATTTTAATAATAATTCGAAAGTATTTTTGTTATCGATCGGTTGATGGATAACTATCGTGTCGGTGGGCTCCGCCGCGCTGTGCAATGATCGTTATCGCTGTTCCGAGAATACACTAAATTCTCGCATGCACCTGTCGACATAAATTGTATGAATAATCGTATTCTCTTTCCAAACTAACGAAAACTGCTAATAAGCTGGAGTAAAATTCACCTAGTTCCTGTTGTCCAATTTTAATTTTGAAAACATATTTACAATTTTTGGCTTCTCTTCTATGTTTTGTAGGAAACCGATTTTCGATATAAATTTTAAGTTATTTAGTATGATACATTTAAAATGTACATATTGTTAAAAACCTAATATATTAATAAATTAATAACTGAATAAAAAAAAAAAAATTGTTTCCTACAAAACATAGAAAAGAAGTCAAAGAATTCAGATGTGTTTTTAAAATTAAAATTGGACGACCAGAACTATGTGAATTTTACTCCAGCTTATTGGTCTAAAAGCGTTGAAATCGTTTGCAGCTCCAGTCCCCTTAAAATTATTAATTTTATTAAATCTGGAGCATTAAATAGTTGACTGTTTTACTAACTCTGTGAGCAAAATTTACAAAACGTTTAATCACTTTTACTTCATTCAGAAGTACGTTGGTCTTCTCGAGGAAAATGCCTATTTAGACTATTTCAACTTCGTCACGTTATGCCATTGCAAAAAGGTTGGGAAACGCTGTCATAGACCATATTGTTAACTATAAGTAACAGTGAAAATCGAAAAACCGGCTGACTGTCGAATTTAATTAATTGACCAAACTCGTGACGAGTGAGCGGTTATTATTTGTATTTTTTTTTTTTTTTTGCTTAAATAGACCGCTCAGGTCCTTCACCGCAACCACCACTTCCCTCCATCTATCTCTATCCGTGGCTAGCTCTTCGCCGTTCAAGATTCCCAGCATATCCAAGTCTTTATGGACCCTATCTACCCATCTTTGTCTTGGGCGGCCGAGTGGTCTTTTGCTCTTCGGCTTCCAGTAGGTGACTTGACCAATTGTCTGCTCTCGGCCTCGCCATACATGCCCTGCCCAGCTTATCCTTTTGCTTTTCATAGTAGCTATTATGTCCGGGTCCTCTAACATGTTTATCACCTCTTCGTTCTTTCTTCGCTCATATGCTCCCGTGTTTTCGTTTCTTCTGGGGTCAAAAATTTGCCGTAACACCTTTCTTTCAAATCTTGCTAGGTTTTGCTCGTCTGTGTTGGTCGTGGCCCAGGTTTCACACGCATATAGCGCTATCGGGCGTATCATTACTTTGTACAGGGTTAGTTTAGATTTGATTGAAACTAGTTTAGATTTTAATATTGTCTTTAATCCAAAGAAGCATTTGTTAGCTGAGTTTATTTTGTTTTGTATTTCCTTGTGGTTATTGCCTGTCACGTTCAATTCCACCCCTAGATACTTGAAATTTCCGACCAACTCAAACTCCATATTTCTTACTATCAAATTATTATGTATATTATTTTTCCGTAAAAGTATCATGTACTTTGTTTTTTCTTCATTTATAGTTAAGCACATTAGTTTCCTTTCATCCAAGAGAGATTCTGCCATACTCTGTAGGTCGCTCTCAGATTCGGACAGTAAAACTATGTCATCGGCATATTCTATTAGTTTGATAGTCTTAAATTCTTGCAATTTGACTCCTATACCTGTGTTTAATGCATTTCTAACCACCTTCTCCAACGAAATGTTGAAGAGCATTGGTGAAAGTGCATCTCCCTGTTTCAGCCCTGTGTTGATCATGAATGCCTTCGACAGTTGGCCGTTCAATTTGACCATACATTTAGAGCTTTGAACACATGCTCTTATCATTCTTGTGATTTTTGCTGGTACCCCAAGCTCTTCCATGGCTTTCCATAAACTTTCCCGTTTAATTGAGTCATAATATGCCGGTTTATAATCTACAAAAAGCATGAATAGATCCTGGTTATAGTCGTAACATTTTTCCATTACTTGTTTGACAATATGTATCTGATCCACCGTTGATTTTCCCCTTCTGAAGCCTCGTTGGTATTCCCCGACTATTTCATCTCCATATGGCTTGAGTTTATTAAGGAGGACATTTGATAGAATGTTGTACGATGTATCTAGAAGCGAGATGCCTCTATAATTGTCGCTGTTCATTATATCCCCTTTTTTGTAGATTGAGCATAGGATCGACAAATTCTAGGCTTCGGGTATTTTTTCTTCCCTCCATGCTTTTGTAATAATTTGTTCTAATTTTTCCATTACAGCTTTCCCACTCTTTCTTAGCAACTCCGTTGTTATATCATCTTCTCCGGGTGCTTTACCGTTTTTTAGTACATCAATTGCCATTTTCATTTCTTCCGTTGTTGGTTCATGTATCATTTGCTCCACTGTCGTCATATAGTGATCTGCCGGTTCTGTTTGTCTTGTTTTAAGTAGTATCGTCTCAAACATTTCTCTGCATTTTTCAGCTATTTCGGTTTTATCTGTAATTAATGTTCCGTTTGGTTCTTTTAGGATGGTCGTTTTTGGTTTGTATCCATTTTTTATGTTATTGGTTTTTTTGTATGAGATTTTGATGTTTCTTTTAAAGTTAGTCTCAATGTCGTTGATGAAGCTCTTTTCCCATTGCCTTTTTTCGTTTCTTATTATCTTCTTACTTTCTCGTTGTTTGATTGCTAAGACTCTTCGGTTATACTCGTTGGGGTTTTTTATTAGAGCCATTCTGGTAGCATCTCGTTCTTCAAGAGCTCTTCTACATCTGTCATTGAACAACTTTTTAGGTTTTCTTCTCTCCTCAAAACCTAGTACATCTTTCGCTGCTTGTTTGATTGTTTTTTTATAGTTTCTCCCACAATTGATCAAGCTCAGTGTTGTTGTCGTTTTTTAAATTCTTTTCTATTGTTTCTATGTAGTTCTGAAGATTTGTTTTTTCTTTTAATTTCTCAACATTGAATTTCTGGGTAAATATTTTCTTTTCTCTCCACTTTACCGACAATCTTAGGTGACCTTGGATTCGTACTAGAAAATGGTCTGATATCCCGCATACGCCTCTACAGCTTTTAACATCCGTTATGCAGTGTTTTCTTCTGGAGTCGATCATGACATGATCTATTTGATTTTTAGTTGTTCCACCGGGGGACATCCATGTCTGTTTATGGATTTGTTTATGCGGAAAAAACGTACTACATATGGTCATTCCTTTAGACCAGTGGTGGCCAAACTTTTTTTACCGCGGGCCATAAAAAAAAAACTTTTTTTACCACGGGCCATAAAGTGAAATTTTACTTTAAAGTCATCAGAATTTCAGGTGTAGGTATGTAATTATACATTCAACGACGTTTTTATTGTACTCACTCAGTTCAATGGCTTTAGTTAACACTTAACTTAATAATTATTACTAAAAATGAAAAAAAGAATCATAACGGTTTACACTTCCGAAAAATATATTAAAACGTACTGATTTGTTAATGGGAATTACGAGCTTGTTTCTGTTGACAGATGGCATTAATTTTAGGTTCTGATTTGGTATAATATTACACGGCGAACGGCATGG
>JALBXZ010000114.1:0-125066 GCA_027580255.1 Therioaphis trifolii
GTGACTGATTAACGAGAGGGTGCGGATGACAGAAAACAGAAAACTCAAACGTACAATTTAACACTGCTATTTATTGTTAAACACAAGAATAAAAATCACGCTCGCCGTTTCTTGACTGGTCTGCGACTGCCCGCGAGCCTTTGCCGGCGGTGCAGCGGACCGGCGACGCGCAAACCGGTCATCGGGTGCGACGCGCGGACGTAGAGAGGAAAGACGGTCGCGATCGCCGGATACCCGACCGCGACATACTCCCCCCCCCAGTCCACGCGACGAACCCGAATAAACGTTTTTACGGCCTATCGAGGGACGGAGGTGGGGCGGCCAGATACGCGTGGATATCTGGCTCCACCTCCATCACCTCTAACCGCTCCACCAACACCGCCAGCCCAGGAACCGGGGGCAGCGATGGCACGTCCGCCGCTGGACCCGATGCTGCCGGTGCCACAGCCACTGCTCCCGCCGCTGCCGGTGCCGCTACCGCTGTTGTCGTTGCCGCTCCCGCTGCTGCCGGTGCCGCTACCGTGGCTGCCTCTCGCGCTGATGGTATCGGGTTGTGGGGCTGGAAACGCCCCCTTTCGTCCCGGACGTCGTGGCGCTGGTACGGAGCTGGTGGCCTCCTGGCTTGGCGCCCCGCTGGACCAGCTCCCCTTCCACGGGCCCCCGTTGGTGCCGTTCGGCGTTGTTGGGGTACGGGGGTATTGGCCCACGTGGCTCGCCGTCCCTCCGCGAACCCCCGTTCGAACAGGGCCCACGCCACCGGGTTGGCCCTGATGCGTCCGAACGACGCCGTCGTGGCCCGTTGGGCGGACCACCCCGTCACCACCTCGTCCACCTGCTCGCCGGCCAGGTGGTTCGCCTCACTTAGAAGCTGGCGGGCAGTCCTCCGCAGCCGCTCCACGAGCCTGGCGATCTCTCCGCGGGATGGGCGGGGTGGTCTTGGCGCATTTTGTTCTGCCATCTAAAAAAACAATTTATGGTTACTTGTGTTCAACTAACGGCCCTACTGCTCGCTTCATTGCTGAGACATGTAGCTTGATAGGGGTTTTCCCCTCCGTCATGAACACTCCGGTTCCTAGTTCTTTTGCTAACCGAACTGGACCTAACCATTTCGGGGCGAACCCCGCATGAAAACGTTTCTCCGCGCTTGATAGCGGATGCGCTCGGTAATAAACCCAATCCCCTACTGCTAAAATCGTTTTTCCCGGGGAAAACTTGGGTACCTTACTTTTCACCGAAGACTCTAAGATTTTCACCGGAGATGTCCGGTCGTCTTCGGAAAACTCCAGACGGACATCCCTTTCTTCCGGAGATCTTCGGTCTCGCCGGAGTAACCAGTCTCCGGGTCCCTTAATCTCCCGTCCGAAGAACCTTTTCGCCGGTGATTGTCCGGTGTTCCTGTTCATACGATTTCGTACGGTGAACAGGACCTGTGGCAGGCAGATATCCCAATGGTGATGCGGCTTGTTGATGAGGAGTGTTCTCATCCCCTTCTTCAACTCTTGATTCTGCCGCTCCACCGGATTTGCACGAGGATGATAAATGGGTGTTGTCCAACTTTCCACCCCCCACCTCTTGTGTGCATCCTTCATCGCCTTTGCCACGAACTGAGGACCATTGTCGGACAATATTGCCCTCGGGTATCCGAACCTTGGGAATAACTCCCGTTCGAATGTATCGACAATCGACTTGGTCGTCGCTTTTCCTAAGGGGTAGGCCTCTACCCAGCGACTGTAACAGTCTGTTACGACCAAGATCGTTGTCTTACCCCGCTGCGTCCTCGGGTACGGCCCCATCAGATCAATGCTCAGCACCTCCCAGGCTTGACGTGGGACTCTGGTGCACATCTGATCTTCAGGCTTACGGTTGAGAGGCTTTACGCACGCGCACGCATGACACGCACGTACATACTTTCGTACAACCTCTCTCATGCCTGGCCAAAAGAAACGACTCTTGATGCTCCGGTACGTTTCTTTCCAACCGGGGTGGTTAGCTGCCTCATGGTCGTGAAACCGTTGCAGCAACCGCTCTGCTTTACTTGCCGGGACTACCACCCCTTCTTCTCCAACTGCGATGGATGAGGGATGGCGGTATAATACCTGGTCCCGGACGGTGTAAAGTTTCCGAAGACGACCGTATCTCGCGCTATCTCCGGAGAGTTGAGCAACCTTCTCCCGTATGTCCGGGTCATTTTGTTGCCACTCTCGGATGTCCGCTAACGATATGTTTCCATTGTCGTTCTTCGGTTGCACTGCCCCGCAGTGTATGATGTTCGGCTTCGGTCGGGACAACGGATGGTCATGGACGTTGTTCTCCAATGACTCCTCGTCGACGGTTTCCGAACCCACCGGACATCGCGATAAGGCATCCGCCGCTTCGTTTTCTACTCCGGGCACATGCCGGATTTCGAAGTCAAATGCCCCAAGCTGTAGCGACCAACGCGATAGCTTGCTGTTTGTACAGCGGGCTTGCTGCAACCATCGGAGTGCCGCGTTATCTGTAAATAACGTGAACTTACCGGACTCAAGGTACGGCCGGAACCGGTCTACCGCCCAAACTATGGCTAGACACTCACGTTCAACGGCTGAATAACGTCCCTGCGCCGGATTGAGTTTGCGGCTGGCGTAAGAAATTACATTTCTTTTGCCACTCTCCCCCCACTGGAAGAGGACCGCGCCAACTCCGATTTCACTCGCGTCAGTCTGGAGATTGAATTGTTTACCCGGAAGAGGAGGACAGAGCCGCGGTGCGGACACCAAAGACTCTTTCAACCTCCGGAACGCTTCTTGTTCGGTGGACGTCCACCGCCATTTCAATCCTTTAGTCAACAGACTCGTAAGTGGTGCGGTGATCTCGGCGTAGTTTGGCACGAACTGACTGTACCGACCACATACGCCTAACACCCGCATTACGTCTTTTGCCCGCTTCGGTACCGGTAGTTCCTGAATCGCCGTCAGCTTCTCCGGTTCCCGGTCAATTCCTTCGCCATCCACGATGTGTCCCAGGAATTTGATTTGTGCCACGCCGAACGTGCACTTCTTTGGCTGACAAGTCAGCCCGTATTTCTGGAGTCTCTCCAAGACTCTTTGCAGATGATTTAGATGCTGATCGGGACTCTCCGAATACACCACGATGTCATCTAAATACACTAAAACAAAATTACCAACATACCCACGGAAGACTTCGCTTACTAAGCGGCAGAATGTGGCAGGGGCGTTCTTCAATCCAAAAGGCATTACTCGGAACTGGAATAACCCTCTTAGTGTCTTAAATGCCGTTAGTGGTCGTGTCTCCAGGCTGAGACCCACTTGCCAATATCCTGACTTCAAGTCCATGGTGCTGTAAATTTTTGCTCCACCCATTCCTCGGACCAGATCATGGAGGTCCGGCATTGGATGGGCATCTGATTCCGTCTGCGCGTTCAGACGGCGATAGTCCACACACAACCTGCGTGAACCATCCTTTTTTTTCACGAGAATGACCGGTGCAGCCCATGGAGATATGCTGGGTTCTACCAAACCCTGTTCCTCCATATCTCGTACCATGTCTGCAATTAACTCGTTTTTCTCTCGGGAATACGCATAAGCGTTAAGAGCCACCGGATTTGGATCCTTGAGACGGATCTGGTGCTCTATTACCCGAGTTCGGCCAATTTGTCCGGAGAAAACTCCAGGATATTGGCCCAGGACCTCTCTAACCCGCACACCGTACTCTCCTTCCGGTATTACTGCGTTGGTTAGGTCCGCTTTTTCGGTGACCGGAGTATTTGGATTTCTCCAACTCACGGACACCCGTTTTTCTTTTCCCAAATGGATTATGCAACCGCTATAGTCCCAAGCGACCTGTTGCTCCACAAGGAAATCATGGCCTAGAAAGACATCACCTATGAGGTTTTCTAATACTGCGGCCTTGAAGCTTACCTCCATATCCGCGATACGGGCCGTAAATTCGGAAAACTCCGTAATTTTTCGGGTCCGCCCGTCCGCCATCCGTACGATCTCCGGTTCTTCGGACAAACTTTGGCCGAACTTTTTCGCGATCCACGGTTTGACATACGTCCTCGCCGCTTGGGAGTCCAGTAGTGCCACTACTACTCCAGATCCGAACTCTAGTTCGATGGCCGGTACCGGAACTTCCGATACCTTCGCTTTTTCCGTCGATACCGATGCAATCGTGGGAGAATCTAACGCTCCGTTCCATAGATCAGCCAAGCGTTCACGCAACTCGTACACTGAGTCCGTGTCAGAATCTCTCCTTTTACCGGATTTTGTTGGATAAGGACTTAACTCCTGTGGGAAACTTCGGGAAATGACCGGACAGAATAACAGTTTTTCTGTCAATTCCGTTTGCTCTGCGTCATCTGAAACATTGTCCGGAAAATTTTCCTCGGTTCGGCTTACCTCTGGTTTTTCTTCCAAAACGTTGGTTTGCTTCTCCTGTTTTCCCGGAACTTTTTCATTCCCAGTGGTTTCCATCGACTTTTTGTCTGGGTGGTCTAACCCCGTCGTCGTTGACCTGCCATTGCCCCGGACCATTTTCTCGAACTGTGGTTCCTTCTCCGGAACGTCGTTCTCAATGTCTCTCTGAGGGCCAATCTGGCCTTGTCTTCGGTGTTTTACCGAAGAATCAACGTTTTTCACCGGACTATTTTTCTCTCCGGACCTTTTCCTCGGGTGAATACACTGTTTCACCGGAGAACCAAAGGTTTTCACCGAAGAACTTTCTTCTCCGGACCTCCCCCTCGGGTGAAAACGCCGTTTCACCGGAGAACTGAAGGATTTCACCGAAGAACTTTCTTCTCCGGACCTCCCCCTCGGGTGAAAACGTCGTTTCACCGGAGAACTGAAGGATTTTACCGAAAGATTTACGTTCTCCTCGGGTTTCCCCGGAACAAAAATCTTTTTACCCGTTTTCTCCGGACATTTTACCGAGTCTTCGGTCCTTAAAGCTGCTAAGTCCCTTTTTCCCGGATAATATGTCGTAATTTGTGGTTCCTGTACCGGAACATTACGACAAAGACTCCGAGGGACGCTTTTGTTCGGACGACTCGTGTGTTTTTCGCCGGTTACTTCTTGACCGGACGGGACCCGGTTGTCCCGCCGGCCCACTTGGCGTTTCCCGACTCCTTCTTCGGGCAATTTCTTTGCCAGTGGTCAGGGTTTCCGCATATTCTGCAACCTGACTTCGAAAACTGCAGATCTGGCGATTTATCGGGGTTACCCGGCTGCTTCTTGTCCCACCATTTGGACTTTCGTTGATCGGCAGCTCTGAAACCTCCCACCTTTTCCGTAAACTCGGGTTTCCCCGGAACTACGGCCTTGTTCCCATCTAGGACATGGGCAAGCGCTCGTAGCTCACTGAACGACTTCAGCTTTTGTATGCGCGCATAAATTCTAAATTCATCGCGCATCTTACCGATTACTGCCATCACCACCGCTTCTTCGGTCAAACCAAGCGTTAATCTCCGATACAACTGGTACTTGCTAAGGACAAACTCCCCCAGTGTTTCGTTCTTGGTTTGCGCGGTTGTCAACAGTTCGGACTGTAGGCTGGACTGAAACTCGTCCCCGTTGAACTTCTCGAGGAATTCTGCACAGAACTCCTCCCAAGGCAAGTCCAACGCGCGCATGGTGCCCCACCATGTGCCAGCCTGTGCCTTTAGCTGTGGGGCCAAAACCGTCACCCACCTAGCTCTACTGATACCTGTTTCTTCAAGTATCGCTTCGGCTTGAAGTAAGAACCGCGCCGGGTCTTCCTCCTTCTTGCCAGCGAACTCAGGTATCGAAGCACGGGCCATATTAAGTTCATTCTGTGGAATGAGCAGGCTGTCTTCAAAACGTACGCGTCTTTGGCCGGACATTTGACTCCGATCGCCTTCCTGACGACTATCACCGGATGATCCACCGGACGCACCGGACAAATCACCGAAGACTCCGGACTGGTTACCGAAGACTCCGGTTATTTTTCGGTTTCGGGTACTTTCTCCGGACAGCCTGTCCGAAAGACTTACCCATCGGCTTCCCGTACCCCCTCCTGGGGTTTTTACCGGACTATTATCGATTTTCTCCGGATAACTCCGGTTTTCGACGGTGACAGAGGACGCGGAGGGCTGTGACACGAGTTGTCGTAACTCAGTCGATCGCTGCTTTTCTTCAGCTAACTCACTCTCCAGACGCTCAACTTTTTCATTGAGCGTCGAGATAGTTAGCTGCTGCTTGTCGACGATCTCTTCAAGCCCCTCCAGCCTGTCTAATATCTTCTCCATGAAGACGACGGTCTGGTCTTCTTTTTCGGAGTCACACTCCGTTGTTTCTGTGACCATTTGTGACGTTTTATTGTTTTCCGGTGTCTGACTTGTTAACAAGTCAAACGCCTCAAACCTTACTGACCTTGGGTCCACACCTTCATTGGTCCTAATACACTCTTCTAATCTTAGAAGTATATCGGCCTTGGTGCCGCCGGTCTCCATACCACGGCTTGACAACTCCCTCTTAATCTCGGTCACATTTAATTCACCAATGCACTTCGTTACCATTTTGATTAAATTATTAATTATTATATAATACGCCGAAAATATACTTAATTAATTAATGACCAAGATTAAGATTTCACGGGACGATCACTGACAACCGTGTGCTTTCCAATCTATTTCTAGTTTAAACTAAATTTAACTATAGGACTTACACTAAAATTCGCGAATTTTCGCCGAAAATTGACCCCTTAGACTTGGAAAAGCTACTTATTTGTTATACCCAAATAACCAAACAAATTTTTAGGAACCGGTAGTTCAATCAGGACACCTATGTAGGTTCTTTTAACCTGATGAGTGCTAATTTATTTTAATTTTACTTAAAAAAGAAATGTTTTCTTATAAATTAGCACTTACCTTTCTCCTTACTCGACTGCGCCAGTTGACGGTGACTGATTAACGAGAGGGTGCGGATGACAGAAAACAGAAAACTCAAACGTACAATTTAACACTGCTATTTATTGTTAAACACAAGAATAAAAATCACGCTCGCCGTTTCGTGACTGGTCTGCGACTGCCCGCGAGCCTTTGCCGGCGGTGCAGCGGACCGGCGACGCGCAAACCGGTCATCGGGTGCGACGCGCGGACGTAGAGAGGAAAGACGGTCGCGATCGCCGGATACCCGACCGCGACAAATGTAATTGATACTTTTTCCAAATTTGCTTGGTCTTATCCACTTAAAAAGAAAGACGGAAAAAGTGTATCCAAAGCTTTTGAAAAAATATTAAAGGAAGCTAAAATACAAAACCATAACCCTCCAGTTTTACTCCATACCGATAAAGGACTAGAATTTGAAAATAAATTGTTTAAAGAAATGTTAAAAAAATATGAGATTAAAATGTATCATACTCAAAATGAAGAGAAATCATCAATAATCGAACGATTTAATAGAACACTCAATGGAAAGATGAGAATACATTTCGAAGTACAAAACAATAAAAAATGGATACATAATTTACAAACCTTGTTGTATGAATATAATTTTAAAGACATTCATAGAACTATTGGAATGAAACCTTGTGAAGTTAAAAAGAGTAATGAATGTGAGATTTTAAGAAAGGTATTCTCTGAGAATAAATCGAAACAGAAAATTAAATTTAAAATTGGAGACAGGGTTCGAATTACCAGATTTAAAGAAAAATTTGCCAATAAATATGATCCTAATTGGACTCGTGAAATATTTATAATAAACGAAATTGTGTATACATCTCCTATAACTTATAGAATAAAAGATATTGATGGTGAAATTATTGAAGGTACTTTTTATACAGGGGAACTCCAGAAATCAAAATTTTAATTTTTTATGTTGAATTTCAATATAAAAATTTTATTATTTCAAAAACATTTTGAAATAATTTTGTTAAATAATTAGAGAAAAATAAACTAAGTGAAAAAGACCACAGACCATAATATAAATATTTAAAAATAAACTAAGTGAAAAATATCAATAAATTAGTTTTAAGTGAAAAATATCAATTAATTTGTTTTAAGTGAAAAATATCAATAAATTTGTTTTAAGTGAAAAATATCAATTAATTTGTTTTAAGTGAAAAATATCAATAAATTTGTTTTAAGTGAAAAATATCAATAAATATCAAAAGTGGCCCAGGATCGGCATATATATACTACTATTATATTATATGATAAATATGAGGCATATGAATACGGTAAAAATTATTCAAATTATTTATGACAAATATGTAAAACTTACTAATCAATGTGTATTGAATAAGTTTACACAATATCCCTCTACAGCGCTATTGTCAATAACAACCATGATTGACACTGACTTTACATTTGAATAGGATTATGGAATAAGCATTATTGAACAAGTCTCTGATCTATTAAGATAATAAATTTTTATTAGTAAAATTAAATTTTTTTCTGACTATTGCTGTTAAAATGGAAATAAACACAATAATACTAAGGAAGGTTCAAATTGTAACTACTATTCTCTTATTTAAACATTTATAATATGTCACTAGTAATTTTGTGGAAAAAATAATCCAAGTTTAAGTGGACTAGACCTACGATGGGAAACCACTTAAAAAAAAATGCGCTGAAGCAGTACCTCAGGTTTTGATTAATAGAACTAAGGTGGTGTGGAAATCTGCTAAAATATGAAAATATGATAATTGTTTTATTTATTGTATATCATTTAAATTGTCTGTACTATTAGGTTACAACTACGTATGGCTATTAAAATATTAGAATTAATTTACCTTTTATCAAACTTACAGCAAAGAACATTCATTAACTGTTATATGAAATTGATTATATGCAGATAAATTATCACAATTTATAAAATTATACAATAGGTTTTAACTTTACCTACAAGTGGACAGGTTAAGTATTATTTTCACTGTAGTTTTAGACAAAATCTTCATAAGTACTGAATTTTTCTTTATGTTTTTAAACTTGAATTTTTAGATTTTTATTTTGAATTGCTTTTTTTCATAATCCATTCCCAAATGTCTAAGCCTTTCTTGGATTTCCAAAAATAATTTGTAATAAAGCACCAATTGAGTTAGCATTTAATAATTTTCATTTCATTGGACATTGACAAAGGCTGTAATTAATGGTAACTAGTGATCATGGGATGTTATATAAGGTCAATATCTAAAATGACATAAACATTTAAGCAAATAATGTAGGATAATTAATATATATTGATACATACTAGAAATTGTAGAAGCTAGGATTGACATATGAACGTCAGGACTGGAAGTACATTGGCAGTTCTAAATCTAAAATGATATAATTTATATTATACATTTAGGCTGACATGTTATGTATCAATTATTGATGGATTATAAATAGGTATATTGATACATTTTGTACTTGTAAATACTAAATGCCAGGAATGAAAGCATAATTTCTTGGGTACCTACCCGCTTAACAAGTAAGTTCAGGCAAAAAATGATCTTCGCATATCTTGTAAGATAGCAAGTAGAATTTCATTTAATAATCATAATTGCTCAGAATATTAATTTAAAAAAAAAAACCAAATAACAACACATTAAACATGCAATGCAAATTAAAAAATTTAAGCTGTAATATAAATATTCTACTTACGAATGAAAATATTTATCTGAACCACGGTTATCTACACAGGTTGGAGTTCGCGCAGATGTGCGTGGTCACAGGCGGCGGACACATGAACTAAAAGCGCTAGTTGTTTCCGACCCGGGTCCGTTTATCGAACATATTATTATTACTATTTATATACTAATTTTAATTTTTTTATATTTTATTCTTATATTTTTAATTTGCATTCATTTCAATCATTGAAAGGGACGCTATTTTTTTAAAGTTTCTTAGTACCACTTCTTTTATATTTCCAATTCGAGCACTGTGTATTAATACATATCTCCACAGGTTCATCTGTGCATAGTACATTATAGCCACAACTAAATTTATTTACAATTATACTGTTATGAAAAAACTTAGTTATTATCACGGTTGTTCTTAAGACTAGCTTATATATAACAGTTTTACATTTTACATGGAATGTTTGATTGTGATTTCGATTCATTTCAATTCATGAGCGAAAATAATACTTAACAATATTGATATGTTGAAAAAATCTTTATTTATTGACTTTTAATTACAATTCAAAATAAACTTCTAGTTGCACTTCTCTTACGTTAAAAAATAAAAATCGTCAATACTGTTAATAATAATAATTGTTTATATTTCTAAATACAAAGAGAAAGATCAAATCACTCTCATTGAATATAATCATAAGACACTCCTGTCAGGGATAATTATTGATTCTTGTAGTCTGTAAGTCAAAAAAAGAAAATGGAAAACATAAATTAAAAAGAATTGAATAGCAGCATAAAAAGCAACATGCAAATTTGAAAGATATTTATTATTTAAGCAATTTGCAAATTAGCACTGTAACACTATGAATTAGTTTTTGATAATGATTAAAATATTGAAAAAAAATATTTAAAATATAAATACATCCTACTTAATCACATATAAATACAAATAATAAATGATTAAAAATAAATATTGAACATTGATATTATAGTTAGATAATGAAATTTTAAGTTACTCAATAGTTAATTATGTATTATACAACTTTGACATCTTTTTCTTCTCTCTGCATATTTTTTTCATTTTAAGATTTTCTTGGAACGAAAATTGTCTTAATCGCATTTGGATATAATAAACAACAATTTCAGTGGTAATTTCAATTACATGTTCCTCACATGGATACTTAAAATTAAAATCAATTTCAGTAATATTATCTATAACTTTATCAAACACATTGTAATCATGACAGTATAAGGAAAAATAATGTTCAACTTTACTTAATAGTTCATATAAATGTGTATTAGGGTAAACTAATTGTCCTCTAGACTTAAGCGTGATAAGTTCAGCAGCGGGATGATAAGCATCATTATTTTTAAAAAAGCTAATGCATTTTGGACATTTTTTAAAGCGTAAAAGTTTTCTTGTGACGTACCCACACACATAATAAACTATACAATCTCTCATACTACACTCTTCATTGTAATTGCAATTGGGAAGGATGTCTGACGGCTCCCATAGCCCTTCTTGAATTAGTTTATCCAATTTATTTTTTAGTTTATTAATTTTGTCTTCTCTTTGATTGTGTTTATCATGGAATATTTCACGCAAATCAGCTAAAGACAAAGAGGGAGCATCTGAGTTAGAAACAGAACAATTGCCATACTTTGGTGGTTTTAAGACCGAATATACAGAGAGTATTTTATATAAGTGTAGAAACGTTGGTGTAGTTGGGTGATCGTTAGGACCTGAAGCTTGTCTAATTATACCGAAAAATTTCTGAAACAAGAACATTATACAACATTGTGTTTGTTATACAAAATATAATTATTGATAAAACATTTTATAATATTTTCCCTCGTAGTATGAGGATTCATATTTTGATTTTATCTAGGTATACTTACTTCTAGAGGATCTTGACACATTTTCCCAGAAAGAACATAGTCATAACCACACTTCTCTAACAAATACTTTGACAAATCAATTGTAGAGTTTAATGTGACTCTTAAGCCTTCAGCGGTTTGGTTTGTCAAAAACTCTTCTTGTTTAATATTACCTGCTAGCATTTCGTTTTCCCAACAATTTATATAATTTAATGCATCTTGGAAACTCTGGGTGAATATATTGAAATACAATATACATTATATTAATAGGTTAATTTTGATAAAATTAAGAAATAAAAATATTAAGTTTTACTTGAAATGCTTCGTCGTCATCTGATTTAATCCCTTGCCAAGGCAGGTTTCTATTAAAATTATCAAAAAGATTATTCCAAAATTCAGTGAATTTGGCGGTTTCATCTGATCCCTTTAACATTAAACACCCTTTACTTGAATAGTACTTCATCGCTTTAGCCATACTCATGCTAAATACCTGAATAAATTATCATAAAATAAAAATTTAATTTAAAAAATGTTTTTATATACCTGTGTGCACAGCCGGACTCTCATCTTTGCCATTGATGTAAGTTCCAAATGTTGTGGTGTTATTCTTGGAATGATTCTTAGGTTAGCTGGGTGTTTAACATCTTCTCGATAAACTTCTTTAAAGTATCCCCAAGCAATGTTATCAGAATCTGGATGAAGCTACAGTAAAGATAATATAATATAATCACAATTTTGAAATTTTAGAAATAGTGACAAATTAAAATCATTTTTTATTGTAAATTAAATACATAACTATAAAAATATCTTACTCTTAAACTTTTATTATTATAAAGACGATTGCGGACACATTTGAACAGGTGAATAAAATCAGAAAATGCATAAACTTTTTTGTTTGGTATTGAAGGGTGTTCAAAATAGTTTTTCATTTTATGTTGAGAACCATTAATGCCAAGTTCAGACCACATCTTCCGGTTTGTGGTAGCTCCATCACACACAATTCCCTCTACTGAAATACCAATGTTATAAAGAAGTGATATAGCTTTTAACACTAGTTGTGCTATAATGATACCTATAAAAATAATTATACAATTAAATTGTATGACATAGGTAAAGTAAGTTTTGAGTAAATAATTAATAAATTAACCTTTAACTTCACTTTTAGATGCAAAACATCCAATTGTTTGGTAGAAACTTGAGCTTAAAGACTGGAACATAAAAACCAATGCATGATCTGCATATTCTTTATGGTTACTTCCAGGTATATCATCACCATAGTCCTCTAAACCAGAATATGTCAAATTTGATGTATTTACATGTAAACTTTTCCTGAGATTTACAGCATCAAAAATAAGTACACCATGTTTTTCTTGCTCTGTCATTAGTTCAACCTTTTTTGATAATAATCTTAGAAAATCTTGATCAAATCCACAAGTGGTTTTTACTAATGAGAGAAGATTTCTCACAGTTTTTGGATGTGGTAAAGGTAGGAGTGAACTATTGCGTAGATATTTATAAGCACCTGGAGACCTTATATTAAATAGTAAACACAGCATCAACCAATCCTCAGAATATCGACGGCTTTTTGTGTTCTTTACTCTACTGGCCGCAAAGCACTCCCTCAAAAGTATTTTTTGTGATTCATTCATATTTTCACACTGGTTTATTTTATTTTCAATACATTCATCACTCATCTTTGCCATATCAATTTGAATTTTACTTAATTTTAATTTCAAATTAGTAATTTTTGTTTTGGCTCGATTATATCTCTTTTGCAAGTTCACTTTGGTCCTTCGTAGTTTGTCGACAATAATTTTCTTTGTTGGTGAAAAATGACATAGTTGATTTCCTGTTTCCTGTCTTTGTTTTTGTTTAATTAACAAATTTTTCAGTCTTCTACATCTTCCACAGTTTGAACAATTATTACTTATAATTTGTAAACATTTATTATGCTTCAATTGTCCAGTTGAAGATACACTACACAAGTTTCTATTAAAATTGGTAAATTCTAGTGCACTCGGTCCACCATGACACACTTTTAACTGTTCAAATTTGTTTATGTTATTAGCTAACTCATAAATATCGTTACTTGGAGTAATACCTAACACACTACTATTAATTTCTTGACCGAAAATTCCAAAATAAATTGCTCCAGATTCACTTACTTTTACAGATTTTTCAACTATAGGAAAAGAAGGTCCAGAACAAAATGATACAAAACAAATACTTTTTTCACCCAAAACATTTTTACATGCTGGTGAAGTTTGGGGCCACTGTATGATTGATGATACATTTTCAAAACTAGTCACTTGGTCATACAAATTATTTTTTATTGATGAGTGTGAAGTTATGTGATTACCGGTGTTTATAATTTTATCACCATCAGTTTCAAATTGAGAACGATTACTTTTTTTTGTCAAAATATTATTTTGTCTGGAAAATGGTAGTTTTCTTTTTGTTTTTGTGTTAGATAAATAAGCAGGACCTGGGAAAATTGATGGAATGGCACCTTCTTTCAGTTTAATTTTTTTATATGGAATCTGTGAACAAAAATATTTTATACTTTTTCATTTTAAACACAAATAAGTTGTTAGTAATGACAGAAAAAACTATAATTTTAGTGTAACATGTACCTACTACCTACCCAATTTTTGTTGTATACATTTGGACATATCCTTATTAAAATTATATGTATTAAATTATGTATACCTTTTATTGATACATATTTATATATAAATTATATATATTATTATGTATCACTTATTAAAAAATTAACAATTCATATATTACACAGAATAAATAACATAAAATATAGGTATTTTATATTTGTTTTAACTTAAGGTAAGTTTTAATAGATACCTACCCAATTTATACTTGTACAGGTACCTTATTGAGAAAAAATTTGAAATAATATTTAGTATAATAACTTACTTTTATTTCACCCGACTGCCAAAATCTAATAATGTCTTCTTCTTTAAAATGCTTAACACACACATAATGTTTTTCCGTAAGTGTAAAATCTTTCCGAGGTATCGCTCTTGCCCATTTTCCCCTAAGCTCTGCGTCTTTAGGTACGCAAAACTGTGAAACTTTTTCGTGATTACTCGAATAACCAGACGTGCAATCAACAACAATACACTTCATAATTATATTATCATGTATTAATAATTATGAATATTAGGAAAATGTATTCTTAACAGTCACAAACTCACAAATTTCATGTTTACTGTTCACAATTTGTTTATGTTCGAACATCAAAGTTCAAATACAACGTAATTATTATCAAGAGATGAATTATCAAATGTAATCACACATAACCACAACATAACCAAAAAGTTTCGTCATTTTCGACTTCTTCGTAAATTGTGTCGTTAATTAGTAAAAAGTCAAAAACTACGAAAAAATAAATGTTCTATATGTAGATTCCGGGTCGGAAACAACTAGCGCTAATAGTTCACGTGTTCACCGCCTTTAGCCGTACGTTTACACGGCGCGATATTGCGCGAGCTCTAACCTGTGTAGATAACCGTGATCTGAACCCTTTGTAGGTATAAAATTTATGACAAACCACACATAATATCCTTTTCATTGTAAATCAAAATGTCATGGTCACAGTATTCAATATAACAATATACAAAAGCACTCAGTGGAGTGTAGACACTAGACGTTATAAACTTATAACTTTATTCGAAAGTAAAATCATAGAAATTAGAATGTAAATATTGATATTGATAGTTTATAACTTGATAACCACGGTCCACGATATAATAATTAAAATCATGTGAACATAATAAAATATTACTATATAGTATTTTATAACATAATTGAATCACAGAATAAGTTAAATTTAATCAATTTTGTGATTACATCTTCATAATCGTCATAATAATACAGTACAAGCAGCTGTGGCACAGAATAGATTAAACTTATTCTGTGGCTGTGGTACATAACAACAGACGTAGTATATTATATTATCACGGCTGTAGATAGTACTATCTACATTATTTACAGCCGTGTATCATGAATGTTAAACTTAGATCGGATAGATTCGAGAGCCTATATAGTATATAAGCTCTCTAGGTTAGATCATATACAATTATCATATTTCGTATACATGTATATTATGATCTAAATTCTAAGATGTTAAACAACCGTCAGTAAACACCATTGGTTTATGTTACGCGAATACTATGTGCCATGTGATATGTTCTCTCACATGGTGTTCGTGTATTGGTGTGGATGAACATATTTATCTGCATCGTGCATTCGTGCAGCGTCTACTAATCACGATAATGATAGATAATAATATCTATTAGATATGGTATTATAGACTTAGCAAAGCTAACCTTAGCCTTAGATCCGATAGATAGCTCTTTAAGGATTACTTATAAAATCTGTAAATACCAATAATTATTTTAATAACCGGGAAAGGATTAATTCATCCGAATTCATATTTTAAAACAGTCATTTGGTTGTAGGCTCCAAAACTCCAATACAATATGCATATATCAAACATTATTTGTACCTACAAATATTCCAATTCTTCAATTAATATTGCACACATCTCTAGAGATATAGTGGAATTATAAGAAATTATATTAAGTAGATACCTTTCTAAATACGTATAACATGCACAAATATGTAAGTAGGTACCAACTACATACTATATGTGCCCATCTGTTGGGAGCATAAAGCTCCCTAATACCAAAAATCATATCTCCGTTTCTGGCTCCATCAAGACTCAGTTTTACCGCGTATCGTGTCCCGTGTTTTATACCGTTATGACGTTTCGACTACACAATTTCAAAATGCGATATCTCGAAATCTGTTCGCGTGTTATCTTAGATACTTTAGGGACAGCTTTCTTGTGTGGTTCACTATTAGATTATATCAAGTCCGGGCGTGGACACCCTCCGGATCATGTATCAAAATCGGTTTCAAAAACTCAGTTTTACCGCGTATCGTGTCCCGTGTTTTATACCGTTATGACGTTTCGACTACACAATTTCAAAATGCGATATCTCGAAATCTGTTCGCGTGTTATCTTAGATACTTTAGGGACAGCTTCCTTGTGTGGTTTACTATTAGATTGTATCAAGTCCGGGCGTGGACACCCTCCGGATCATGTCTCAAAATCGGTTTCAAAAACTCAGTTTTACCGCATATCGTGCACCGTGTTTTATACTGTTATAATTTATAACGTTTCGACTACTCAATTTCAAAATGCGATTACTCGAAATCTGTTCGCGTGTTATCTTAGATCCTTTAGGGACAGCTTCCTTGTGTGGTTTACTATTAGATTGTATCAAGTCCGGGCGTGGACACCCTCCGGATCATGTCTCAAAATCGGTCTCAAAAACTCAGTTTTACCGCGTATCGACTACGGACCTTACAATTTATAGCGCCATCTGGTATCGGAATGTAGTTCCATACATTTTGTACGCCAGCTGATCGTTTTGCCCCTTGAGTCGAACGTAATGCAACCCAAATCCCCCATTTCCTTATCACTTATTTTGGCCAGCTAACTTTGGCCAGCTAACTTCACGCTCGTCTAAAAAAATAGTATATAAACTTATTTTTTATATTCAAATAATATTAACATCAATTTATGATGTAAACATTGAGTAAAATTACATAATTGACTTTTGTGAAAAATTATAGATGGGTAGGTAATAATAATATAAGAAAATGTTGTACAAATATATGTTTTAAATTGGTCAAAATTATATGTATTTATTTCAAGAGTTAATGATTAAATGTTATATTAAATGTTATTAAATGTTTATATTATAATTAAATTAAATATTTTATATATATATGTATATATATATATATATATATGTGTGTGTGTGTGTGTGTGTGTGTGTGTGTGTGTGTGTGTGTGTGTGTGTGTGTGTGTGTGTGTGTGTGTGTGTGTGTGTGTGTGTTTATATTATATTTAAATTATTAATATATTATTATTACAGATCTATATTTTAATTTAAGGTTTAAATAATGAAACTAATTTTTTATTATGGCTATTACTAGTATTAAATTGAAATTTATAATTATTACTATGCATACCTGTAATACACTATGTTCAGTAGAAGATCCGAGGTTATTTAATTTCCAAGTGTCATACCAATGACAAACGGTCCTATACTTAGGATTAATTGAAGCATCAGCTAGTTCTTCAGAATTTATACCATACTCTAATTCCAATTTTGTTTAATGGATACTTATAGACTCTGGTATGCCTATATGCATTAATTAATATAATATACTTAAACGTTTCTATTTTGAAAAAATAAAATTAATTTAATACATTTTTTTTAAAATAATTGGCACACCATTTTCAATATCACTACAATACAGTTTTTTGGGTAATAGTTATTCATATACAAAAATGCCATCCCACACAAACATTAACAAATTATACCAATTTTTACCTACTTTTTTTAATTAACTCAGCTGTTTGAGAAATGTGTTAAAATTACAGTTTAAAACTAATTTTAAATTAAATTATTATGTAATATGAGGCAGAGTAATTGTACATAAATTATATTATATTACTTATTATTCTATTAACTTCCAGGTAAATAGCTATTATTTAATTATTATTTATTATAGAGGAGATAAATACTCACTTAAACCATCATTGAAATAATTTTCATATTTTATTCTAACTTCATTGGTAGGTCTTAAAAAAGATAAAGCTTCAGCAGAAGCTAAATTATGGGTATGTTCATTGACAAACATAACAATTGCTGGTAAACCATCCTATTATTTCAAATTATAAACTAACTATAGTAAGCATAATAAATGGATGAAAGTTGAATATATAGTATATAAAAAAATATTTTTCTCAGTTCAGAATCTAATAACTGAATTAGGTTTTTTAATGACTTGGCAGATTGGATAAGTTAAACTTATCTACTCACTCTAATATATTTATCCTTTTTTCTTGTGTCCTTAGTATTAGGTTTAATTTTAATGTCAATTTGAGCTTTGCATTCTGTGTTTTTTGATCTCCCTTTTTTTTTTTGTTCTTAATACTAACTTTATTAAATCCACTATGGTGACACATATAAACTTTTCTAATACAAAATAGGTAGATAATATATAATTGTATAAATTTTGCTCGTATATATATATGTGTGTGTGTATTGACTTCTTACCTACAAACATATCTTGAACTTTCACTGTTTGACAATTTATTGTTCACACACCAGCTTGTATTGGTCTGTTTACTATAAATACTAATCCATTTACATATATCTTGTTCAGAAAACATATTAGAACGAAATGAATTATTATTAAATTCCACTAATTTAAACATTTTAAAATTTTTAAGAACTTTTTTTTTGTAATGCAAGAATTTTTTAGTTAAAAGCTTCCTACAAAAAGTAAAAACTTGTATTATATTATTATATTATATATTTAATATAATATAACTACTATATACTAATAATATAATAGTAATACTATATACTACTAATATATCACTGTTTGACAAGTGACAACTAATTGTTCATACAATAAGTATAATATTGTACAATATTGTTCATAACATAATATGCTCTAAGCACTAACTTTATTGAGACTTTATTAATTTGTCACTACTTTATTAGGTATAATACTACTGGTATAAAAAAATGTTGCTTTAAATAGGTATAGAATAATGTATTTTATTATATGAATAATATGAATATTCATTATGTTAGCAATAATTTTTGGTCGACCGCGAGGCGACACTGACGAGGGCCCTACTGGACCGATCGTCGTCGTGACGACCGGCCTGTTTCGCCGTTACCGCCGGACACGACGTATGTGTCCGCGGTCGAGCTGCCGTTAACTAAGTACCTATTATTGTGTTTTTCCAAAATTGTAATAAATCGTTCGTTGTGATATTACTTCCGTCTTTTGTTTAATCCTGACACCTCTAGTTATAGTTTTTTTTTATCGTTTACAATTCAGAAGTGGGATACGACTCTATCATATTAAGAGTCGATCGTATCCATCACGTGGTTGTGCGACTGTTACGCGTGGTTGTTTTTGGTGTTTCGCCGTACCCGTTAAGGCCCTCGTTAAGGTTATCGTGATCGCGAAGTTGTGAAGTGCCGACTCCGCAAATTTTTAACGCCTCTCGCGTAGTTCCGAGTTCGTCGTGCGAACAACGTCACGTGTTTTACACAGCCGAGTGCCGTGCCTGGCGGTTGAGTTCAAAGTTCAACCTGTGTATTTTGAGGTTAACCTGTATCGGGACCGCGCTGTGACGTACCGCAACCGGATTCGCGCCGTATCGCAAAGTCGTTATCGCGCTGTATCGCGAAGTCGTTATCGCAGTGTATCGCGACCACATTTCGCCGTATCACGAAGTGGTTATTGCACTTCTATCGGTGTTACATTCGTTGAGCGATATTATTACACTCAAACCGTCGAAGTGCACGTTCGGTGCACGCGAATTGGATTATTTGGGTTTCCGTATATCCGAAGGTACGGTTAAACCAGGTCGCAAGGTGCACGCGATCGCTGAGTTTCCGCGTCCGCGCGATGTGCACGAAATTCGACGCTTTTTGGGTCTCGCCGGCTATTTTAGGCGCTTTATAATTAAATACGCGCAGATCGCCGCCCCGTTAACGTGCCTAACGGGTAAGGACGTACCTACCGTTCGTGTGGTCAGAGTCACAGGAGAACGCCTTCACCGCGTTACGCGAAATTTTATGCAACGAGCCAGTCGTACGCATGTACGACCCGGAAGCCGCCGTTACGCAAGTACACACAGACGCGAGCAGCCTAGCCTTATCGGGGATATTGCTACAAGGCGAAACGCCTACCGCTCTACATGTGGTGTACGCCGTGAGTAAAAAGACGACATCTGCGGAATCGAAGTACCATTCGTCACGTCTCGAATTACTCGCGATTATTTGGACACTAAACCGATTACATCCGTTCCTTTTGGGAATTAAATTTACCGTTTTTACCGACTGCCAAGCATTAGTGTATCTAAATTTGCACAAGACAGTAAAACCGCAAATCGCGCGCTGGTTCGAAGTGCTACACGAATACGAGTTCGAAATTAAATACCGTCCGGCTACGAGGATGGTGGCTCACGCCGACGCTCTAAGTCGAGCGGTCGACGACGAAACCGACGATGCGGACTCCGTAGACCATTAGCTGACGGAACGGCTGGAAGTGTGCGTTGCATTGACGAAAGAGGAACGCGTCCGATTTATGCAACGAGCTGACGAACATACGCGTAAGTTGATCGCGCTGCTCGAATGTAAAAACGACTTAACCAAGCAAGAAAAGAGTGAGATAGAAAATTTCGAACTATCGTCGGGAGTATTGTACCGCGTATATGAAGGGCACCCGTTACTCGTTATCCCAAAGATAATGCGGAAGGGTATCGTGATCGAAGCTCACGACCACGGAGGCCACTTTGGACTCGAACGGACCATCGCACGGATTACCGCCGATTACTGGTTCTCGCGCTTACGACGCTACGTGCGTCAACACATCAATATGTGTCTCGACTGCCTAGTGCACAAGCGACCGTCGGGCAAGAGGCCGGGCCTATTGCACCCGATTCCGCCGGGAAAACGACCGTTCCAGGTTATACATGTCGATCACCTGGGGCCGTTTGAGACGTCGACATCGAACAACAAGTATCTGTTAGTAGTTGCCGATAACCTCACGAAATACGTACAACTGTATCCGTGCGCAACGACCGACGCCGCCGGCGTAATACGCATGCTTAAAAAGTTTTGTGATGATCGAGGTATTCCGGACCGGATAATCTCCGACCGGGGGACGTGCTTCACATCGCGAGCGTTCAACAAATTCTGCCTCGACCGCGAGATTGCCCACACGCTCAATTCTACTCGACACCCACAGGCCAACGGACAGGTTGAGAGGGCCAACCGAACAATAATTCCGCTCCTCAGTCTGTCGACCTCGGATCAACGTCGTTGGGACACGAAAGTGAAGGATGTCGAGCGGCTAATGAATACCGCAGTGAACAAAACGACGACGAAAACGCCGTACGAAGCCCTCCATGGCTATCTGCCACGTTTTCAGCTCGGTACTTTACCCGCGCTGAGTCGTACTCGGAACGAAGGTGACTCGCCCGAGGAAGTGCAAGCGGAGGTGCGCGAGAACATAGTAAAAGAACAAATGAAAATGAAGGATCGATACGACCGTAAACATTTCGACGGCATTCAATACGAAGTCGGGGAGGTCGTAGTCATGTTAAGACAGCCCACGGCAGGCCAACCGTCGAAACTGCAAGCCAAGTACCGCGACAAGCCGCTGCAAATAATGAAAGTGTTTCCGAACGACACATATCGCGTCGCCGAGCTCGGGTCCGACGGACGCGAGATTTACGCCACCACCGCTCATGTCTCGCAATTAAAGTCCTGGCGCATTATACGTGAAGTCGACGATGAATGCAACGACGAAGCGAATGATGAAGGCGACGACGAGTCTTTGTCCGACGACGAGAACAACGACGAGGTTCAGCCCGACGCTACCTATAGAGAACAACGGGATCCGACCACCACAACGCCGATGCCCGCTACCGTTGAAACCGTTCAACACCGTCAATCCGCCAGGAAACGACGGGTACCCGCGCGGCTTAACGATTACGAGCTGGGCCGGCCCTAACCGCGTTTTCTTCGAAATTTATATTTTTTTTTTTACCGTAAATGCATTTGTTATTTTATTGAATTATATTACTAGTTGTTTAATGTTTTTCTTGGTCTCTCCGTCAATGTTGACGCGGACCATCGCTCGTGAAATTATTTATTATGTACGTTTGTGTTTTTTTTTTAATCGCGTTTTATACGATGCACGTACGGCGATTCCGTACTGTATTTGTTGATTTATATTTTGTAGTATTACTTTTTTTATATAATTTTTATACCTCGCTCGAATTGTGAACGCACGACGGCAAGACGCGTGTTATTGTTACGCATATTTGTTTTTGGTACCTTTGTCATATCGTGAATGCCCATTAATAGATGTCAAGGGCCCGAGGTCGGTCCAAACGTAGGAAGGCCGAATGTTAGCGATAATTTTTGGTCGACCGCGAGGCGACACTGACGAGGGCCGTGACGACCGGCCTGTTTCGCCGTTACCGCCGGACACGACGTATGTGTCCGCGGTCGCGCTGCCGTTAACTGAGTATTATTGTGTTTTTCCAAAATTGTAATAAATCGTTCGTGTGATATTACTTCGTCTTTGTTTAATCCTGACACCTATAGTTTTAGTTTTAGTTTTTTTTTTATCTTTTACAGAACTGATCGTCGAAAAACCCAACATCGAACAGATAGAAATGTAGTAAAATATTTGTTACCTACTCTTCAAGGTAAAATACCTGTATGTTCTACAGTGTTTAGGTCAATCACATCAATCAAAAGAAAGCGTTTATACATTATTTCGGAAAGCTACTAAATTCAAAAATAATTCACATAACATTAATGAAAATATTTCAAATTCTCAAAATGTTTCTTTTAATGAAGATTTCTTAAAAATTATAGAAAGAACAGAAGTCCTTAATATAATAAATAATTTTAAAGACAAAATCGCAGCTGGATTTGATAAATTATCGGTTAAGCTTGTAAAACATATTGCGCCTTTCATTATAGAGCCACTCATATTTATACTAAATTTATGCCTAAAACAAGGTATTTTCCCGGATAAATTTAAAATTGCAATCGTGAAACCTTTATATAAATCTGGAAATAAAGAGAATATTAACAACTATATACCTATATCTATGCTCTGTAACTTTTCAAAAATTTTTGAAAAAATTATAAAATCCAGACTTATAACATTTTTAGAAAAGAATAAATTATTATCCAAAAATCAATTTGGTTTTCGTCCTGGAAAAAGCACGACTGGAGCTCTATATACTACGATAAAATATTTATACAAGGAACTAGATCAAAATAAAAAAATAATAGCAGTTTTCTTAGATTTGGCGAAAGCTTTCGACACAGTAAACCATGCTGAACTTTTAAAAATCTTACCTAGTTTTGGAATAACAAAAGAGAGCCTTATGTGGTTTGAAAATTACTTAATGAATAGAAAGCAGGTGGTATCGATTAATGGAGTCTTAAGCAATGTGGGAGTTATCAAATATGGTGTGCCCCAGGGTAGTGTCTTAGGTCCAGTTTTGTTCATCCTATATATAAACAACATTTGTAATTTAAGTATTGATGGTCTAATTACCACCTATACTGATGACACCTGCCTTCTATTCTCCAGCAACACTTGGGACAATGTTCATCACAAAACAACTATAGGAGTAAATAACATATTTAAAGAATTGAATCATATCAAACTCACTTTGAATATAAATAAAAGTGTATTTGTTGCCTTTTCAATTTATAACTCAGCTATTCCGTTAAATGACATTTATATCCACTCTTGTGATACTAGCGATTTAAATTTAAACTTATGCAATTGCCAAAAATTAATAAGGGTCACTCGAGTGAAATATTTAGGCCTAATTATTGATTGTAATCTCCGTTGGAAATTGCACGTCGAATATTTAGTTATGACGTTAAGATCTATTATTTCCAAACTATTTAAACTGAACAAACTTTTACCAACAGAGATTTTGCGTATTGTATATAATTCACTATACAAATCAATTTTCCAATATGGTTTAATAGTTTGGGGTGGTTGTTCTGACAATGCAATCAGGCCTCTTGAGATTCAACAGAATCTTGCCATAAGAATTTGTTTGAATAAAAAAGAATTATATGGTTCGTCTACTACTAATTATAAAGTTTTTAAAGCTCTACCGGTCAGACTTTTATACAAGCAGTTCTCTATCATGTTCCAAATTAATAACTTTGGTTTCCAAAAGAATAACAAAAGGGAAAATAGGTCTTATGACATGCAAGTAAACTATACTAATAAGAGTTTTGGTAAAAAGTTTGTGGACTATTTAGGTCCAACTAATTTTAATTCATTGCCGCTGTACCTAAAAAAAAATATTTCTTATAATGTAAATACAAATAATTTTATAATTAATAAAAAAGCTATTGTTAATTACTTATTACTTGAACTTTAATTGTATATTACGTAGAATTTAAGTATTTAATATTGTTGATAATCACAAATTTAGTTCTTCTTTGTTAATCTTATTTTTTTCTTTTTTTTTTTAAATATTATATTGTACACTATCAACCCATCTACCTCGCCACAAGCATTGCTTAATGAGGTAGATTAATTAATTAATTAATAAAAAAAAAAAAAAAAAAAAAAAAAAAAAAATGAGAGAAATAACAAAAACAAAAACAAAAAAAAAAAAAATTGTGCTGGTCTAGAAGACAAATTAAAAAACAAGGTTAATGAAATAATTAAAATTGAATTACAGGAAAACCTTAGTGCTCATAAATACATCAGTAAAAAATTTCATAGCTTGATGAAAAAAACGACTGAAAACTCAATAAATATTTCTTTTGATATGATGCAAAATCAACCACTACCAAAACTCAGCATTACAGAGACATTTTATAGTCGTCAAGTTGGTTGTACAACTTAACTTTTGTACTTAACTCCGAACTTCAAAATCCTGAAAATTGTTTTACATATACTTGGCTTGAGACAGAAAGTGGGAGAGGCCCAAATGAAGTTGCTTCTGCACTCCTAAACTTTTTAGAAATGATTGATAACCGACTTCAAACCCAAGACAAACCTATGACTGTTGTTAACCTATTCTCCGATTCTTGTTCAGCTCAGAACAAGAATCAATTTGTTATGACTGCACTACTTTATTTTGTAAACCATAAGGCAAAGGTGATCAACGAAATACATCATTACTTTCCTGTGCGTGGACACAGTTATATGGCGCCTGATCAGGTATTTGGTCGAATTGAAAAGAAGTTGAGACAAATGGAAACCATTTTATCACCAAATGAATATTATAAAGTGTTTAAAGAATACACTACAGTAAGAACATTTGATAAGGATTATGCCATCATGGACTTTAAAACTGCCGTAAAAAAAATTGTTAAAAAAATTGATTTTAAAAGTACGGAACAAAAACATTATTCGTACATTCGAGGTAAAAAGACTGTTGGAGTAAGTTCATCATATGAAGAGGAACCAATACGAATAAATGTACTTAAAAAGCAAGCCAATTTGGAAAGTATTGGTTCAGCTGAAAAATTACCCAAGACAAATCACGTTAAACTACCAAAACAGGAAGACGTGAGACGTTTATTAAAATTCTTCACAGTGCCACCTGATGCTCAAGACTTTTATGAGGATATTTTTACTGAAAATACTAGCAGTATTAATTCAATAGAGGATTGTCAAGTATATGATGAAGATGCATAGATAAAATAAATATTAATAAAAGTACCTAGTACCTAGTCACTTTTTGTTCATAATTTACAAAAGAATTTCTTATAGATTTAATAAATACCAAGTGATATAATTGTAAGTAACATGTAAGTTCCTAATGTTCTTTTGCTTCATTAGTTTATAATAAAGGTAGATAAAGTTGTTACTTTAAAATTTAAAATAATTATTTTGTTTAATATATTTAGGTAATTCAGTTGTTATTATTACAAATACTCAGAAGGAAATGTGTATGTGATAATTTATAATATAGCTTTGCATTAAAAGGACAAAAGTTTCATTTTAATTGTTTATATTTGTTTATTATTAATCATGATTATTTAATATTAATTAATAAAAACACATCATACATAAAAATATTATATCTTATATTTTGTCCTATCCAACAATTTTATTCAAAATGGACTTTTTCCGGAAATAGTATGTTTTGAAAAAAATTTAGAAAAATTTTTCCAAAACGTACTTTTTCCAAATTTAATGCAAAACATACTTATTCCGGAAAAGGTCCGTTTTGCAGAATATGACTTTTTTGAACCTTTAAAAAAAGCAATTAAGAAATTAAATTGAACTGGAATACATTTAAAAACAGAATAAGAATATTTTTAAGATTTTTTTAAAATCTTCAGATATGGTCTACACCAATTAAAAATATCCTTAACAGAAAACTGGCTCCACTGAAAAATAAGAAATAAGGAAAAGGTACATTTTGCATTGAAGCCCCTCAATTATAAAATATAAATAATTGTAAATAATATAGTATTATAGTGGAATTATAAATTGACGTGAGTAATTAAATAAATTAGTAAAAAATATAAATAATAGAATGTATACTAAAATTAACATTTAATGTGAAGGCTGACAACACTTTTCTTTGGACAATTTTTTAAAGTTCGGCTCGATGTTTGATAAAGAACACCTCAAGTCAGATTCGACATCCAAGCGATTTCTATGTTTGGTTTTTATAATAGCCAAGCTGGAGAACCCAGATTCACATAAATAAGTCGATGAAAATTGTACAAGGACTTGTAAGGCTTCATTTGAAATTTCAGGATAAATGGGTTGGTATTTTACCCAAAACTCTTCCAAAGAGCTGCCACTGTTAAAATCAATTTTTGCGCGTGAATCGTTCTTCAGCTCGATTGCCTGTTCTTGAAATGTATCCGGCAATGTGTCTACGTTAGCACTGAATGGACAACTTGTTAGCGTATATTTCCAACTTTCGTTAGAAAAATCCGGAAAATATCGCATGAATTCATCAGTCAAACAGTCAAGATGTTCAATCACTATACTTTTCAATCCAGTAAGACAAATAGATTTTTCTCATCAGAGATAAGTTCGTTCAATCGACGGAAAGACGAAAAATTAGGAGTCTCTTTGTTTACTCGGCGTTTCCACAGCTGTATCTTTTCTAGAAATGAGTTTATAGAATCTTTGGCGGTTATAATATTCGTATTCCTCCCTTGTAATTTGAGATTTAGGTTATTAATAGTTTCAAAAATATATACAAGGTACGCAAAGTAGAATGTGAAGTTTTCATCGGTAAAATTCTCACGAAGATTGTCTTTTCCTAATTGTAAAAGCATAATTTCCACTTCAGATTTTAATTCGTACAAACGTTCAAACATATTCCCTTTGGATAACCAACGAACCTCTGTATGGAATAATAAAACAGAATGTTCCGCGGACGCGAATTAAGTGCACTGATTTTGATGGTGTTAACAACTTTTATACATACTTCAAGTACATTTTTAAGTTCAGATGGCAGCGTTTTTGCAGCTAATGCTTGTCGGTGTATTACACAATGAGAACCAATTATTGACGGGTTTTTATTTTTCGCTAGGCTTACAAAACCCGATCTTGACCCTAGCATTGAAGGTGCACCGTCTGTGCAGACACCTACAACATTTTTCCAAGACAAACCATTCTGATCAAAAAATATGTCAATGGCAGACAAAACGTCACTGCCTTTTGAGGTGGAATTTAAAGCCTGGGAAAATAGAAGTTCTTCTGCGATGGACTGTTCATTTATAAAACGGCAGTAAACTAATAGCTGGCAACAATTGGCCACATCAGTTGATTCATCACACTGGATTGCAAAGAATACGGAATGTTTTAATTTATGAATCAACTGATTTTTAATGTCCAAAGCTAATTCATCTATACGTCGTTTCACTGTATTATCTGAAAGAGATAATTGAGCTATTTTCCTTTTGCTTTCTTCGCCAAGTACTATTTCAACAGCTTTAAGTAGGTATGCTAGGTTTAATTAATGTTTTACCCAAGGTATGGGGTTTCTTTTGCTGAGCCACCATGAAGGCGATGTGATATGAAGCTTCAACAATTTTTTCATTATTCTGATGAAACTCTCCGGTATGGTCAATTTTCATTTTACTTAAAGAATTTTTTTTAGCAACAAAAAACTCTTTAGGTTTTCATTTTAGCATCGGATGAGCTGTGGTTAAATGTCGTTCTAGTCGACTAGGTCGGAGGGCATCGTTACTTAATACAACGTGACAAATAACACACTGAGGCTTTTGGACACCATCTTAATCCTTAATAAACGTAAAACCAAATTTGACATAATCATCGATATACGTTCTTATTTTCGGGGGATCCATTACTTTGATATACGTGCACTCGCGACGACTACGTACTACGACACTGACGTGAACTGAGCAACTGCAAAATAAAACTAAATCGAGTCTAAAATAATCTAATAGTTTTTTCCCCTGGCTTTTTCTTATCGTACTGATTAATTTACGGACGATGTGGCATGGCGCACTATGGCTAATCACTTGTAATCTTTATCGACTTTAACGACCCTTTATTATATAATCTATATTCTATAACGATAACCAGTCTTTATTAATTTTTCATTTTTTCTCTTCATTTTAAATATAATAAAATTTGATAAATAAAAATTTAACTTTGTGATGACTGCTCGCGCCTCCCCAGCGATGTGTATACGCCCCCCACGGGGGGCACGCCCCCCTGGTTGGGAACCGCTGCTCTAATCGGACTTGGTCAAATAGAAACGATAATCCATTATTTGATAAATTTACTTTGAGTGGATCTTCTATTTTACCTTCGATAAAAAGGAAACTTTCATGTAAATACGGATATACATCTGTTTGTTGAACCCCAATTCGTATTTCATCGTTAGGTTTAAACGAATTTGCATACGGAATGTATGAATGATATTCAATTTTACTAATTTTCGAATCTGTATTATAATTCGAATCAATACCTAAAATATTACTATCAGGCATTTTGTTTTAATTTGAATCTTAACTGTTTTAATATTTGATTGCTTTTACGAGTTAATTTTATATTTCTTGGTTTTCTTTTCGATACTTTTGATGATAATTCAGTTGAACAACTGATCGGTTTGATTGCTTGCAACTGCTTTATATTCTTAAATATTAAACCCATTTTTTCAAGATTTACAATGTCTAATGTGTAACACAACTGTTATTTTCTCTTCCAAATTATGAATAGGATTATTTTCTTGATCGACTAAACTGATATTTATAGTATAAATAACTTCAGTATTAAGTTTATAATAAATTAAATTTGTTGGTGACTCGACTATATTAGCACCCGACCTTTCACGAGGAAAAAATGCATAAATCGAGTGAGATTGCATACCATTATCGAATGAACCATTTGCTATATTACACAAGACTTTTATAGAATTAACAGCGTTTATATCAATATTTTTCGATGCTCTAAAATGTGTAACACCTTCATTTCCATACAATTTCTTTTTAAAACCTAATAGACTCGCTAGACTGTTTTCGATTGTGAAATCTACTGGATAGTTACAATTAATTACACATTTCATACGAATGACATCAGTGTTCATAGTAAAATCTATAGGGTCATAATATTTTTTATTATTATCCATCACACTGTTTATACGTTCATTATCTTCATGAATTTTGCTAGAAATATATTGTGTGATATCTTCAATCTCGTAACAGCCAAAAGGGAGTTTAATATCTAAATTATGTGTAGGTGTAATAATTCGAATATTGTTATTCGTCTCGTTTACGTAAACGTATTATATGTGTGTAAGCATAACATCGCAATTTCCGAGTTTCCTCGTAAATTTATCGCTGGGAAATAAGTTGATGATAAAGATGTCATTTTACCGGACAAGCTTACAGTAATTGATTCGTTCATATCACCGTTTTTTAAGATTTAATAGGTCTAATATGTAGTATAATCGTTAACTGTCCGTCAGAGTTCTTAATAGGATTATTGTTCTCATCAACTAAATCAATTTTAATTTTTTTAATAACTGCTGTCTTGAGTTTATAATATATTAAATTATTCGGTGATTCGACTATTTCTTTTCCTCGAGTCGGCTGAGAAAAAAATTCATAAATCGAATGCGATTGCTGTCAGTTGTCTAATGCTCCTTTATCTATATTACACATGACTTTTATAGAACCACATCCTTTTATCTTGTATTCTACTTTTTCTGATTCATGATAATATAAATTTAAATTTTCTTGATTGAAACCATGATATTTTTTTTTTTCAAACCCTAACACATTCGCCAAACTGTTTTCAACATTAAAATCTATATTAAAGTTAGATGTAACTCTACATTTATCATCCAAAATAGTTAGACGAAAATATGCTTTCATACCAATAGCTTTTCCATAATTTACAGCTACATTAGTTATATAGTTTTCTATATCTGAAATCGTGTAATAACCTTCAGCGATTTTAACATCTAAATTAGTATCGAATATTTTCATACTGTTATTTGTTCCATCGATAAGAATTTTATCAGATGATGTTCTTAAACATACAAGAGCGATCTCAGAACTTCCATGTACATTTATTACAGGAGAAAAAGTCGTTGTTAGTGAACCGTTTTTACCTGACATCCTCACAATAATTGGTTCATCCATTGTAAAAACTCAATACACAAATGTCCACAAATATATGTTGTATTATATTTTTGATAATTTGTATAATTGTACAAGATATTTTGTCCTTTAAAATAATTTTGTATTTCAATCGGAGGAGCAAGATCACCCAACGGATCAAAATAAATAATTTTATCTTTAAACCGATAATAACTAACCCAGTGAGTACCGTCGCAAGAAGAGGAGTCTAGATTAATTATTGCACACTCGATTTTATACAATTTTTTAGGTAAGTTGTCTCGTGAAAAGACACCACGAAAATGTTTAATTTTCAACTTGTTAACATATTTTATAATATCTTCACTGGTAAGAGCTCTGTCGGGTAACGCTAATTTTTCCTCGTTTTTTTTTTTTTTTACACCTAAGCCTTTCGGATTCAAATACAAACCTGCTCCGTTAGAATTGTTTAAATATAAACCATTACCCTTCTTACGATTTTTAATAGCATTATATACACTTGAAGCACCAGAAGCTAAACTTCCTAAAGCCGATAACCCTGCTAATATTGACGCTAACGGTAATGCACCTCCCAACTGGTTCGGTGTTAAAATTGTTCTCTTACCATTTTTCTTCGTTTTTTTATTTTTTTTCTTCGCCGCCAGCAACATTTTTTCATTAACACGTTTATAACCCATACCGATTTTTCTTTTAGCTTTCATAGCGTTTACCACTGCATATGCAACAAGTTTTTCTTTTTTAGAACTATCACCTGCTTTAACTCTTTCCCAAGCTTGTTCTTCTAATAACTTATCGGCTTTATGTCTAATATCTAAATTATTACTGTTTTCGTAAGCAATGTCGTGTGTTCTACAAGCAGAATCTAAGGGGTTGATTCCTTTATCTCCACGAGCTAATCTCTTTTTTAAATTTGTACCTGGTCCACAAAACTGATACCCGGGTACATGAACTTCGAATGGAAGTCTATTTATAACAGTATTTAAGAAACCTCTACCAGTCTTAACATTTTTTTGCTTACAAGTTGAACGCATTATATAAACCTGGTTTTATGTTTTAAAATTACATAGTATTTATATTAAAAATGAAATTAATCGAGCAAAAAGATAAATTAAACATTAAAAACGTAGATGCACAATTCACTAAAAGACCGTCAAGGCATGGATCATTGTTACCAGACAGTATTCGTGAAATACTTGTAGGACCTTTAGGATCCGGAAAAACAAATGTTATGTTTAATCTTATAACTCATAGAAATGGTGTAAAATTTGAAAACATTTATTTATACTCCAAAACACCAAATCAAGAAAAATATGTGTTATTAAAAAATTTGATAGATAGTATTAAAGGAATTAATTTTTACACATTTACAAATGCGGATCAAGTTATAAAACCTAGTTTAGTAAAAAAATTCAATTTTTATATTCAATGATGTAATTTGTGATAATCAAACACCTATTCGTGATTACTTCAGTATGGGAAGACATTCTGGTGCAAATTCTATTTTTTACTTGGCACAGACATATTCGAAAATACCGAAACAGTTAGTAAGAGACAACACAAATTTTTAATAGTATTCAAGCAAGATGATAAAAATCTACGACATATATTCGACGATCATTGTTCCTCAGATATAGATTTTATAGAGTTTCGTAAAATGTGTCATCTATGTTGGAACCGTGAAGATTACGGATTTATAGTAATTGATAAAACTCGTGAAATGAATCAAGGAAGATACAGATGTGGTTTCCATACATTTATAAAAATTAATTAAAATTTATGTTTAAATATGAAAGTATTTTTGGTTTGAATCGCGAAACATTTAAACCAATAACTGACCCCCTTAATGCTATTATAGAAAAAACAAATATGAACAACGAACCAGAATTTCAAAATATTAATATTGGTGGATATAGTAATGAAGAAGATGATGTATCATCAGACTTTGAACACTTTTTAAATGCTTCTCCTCAAAGTAGAACTTTCAACAAACAAATCGTTTGGGTTACATTATGATGAAAAAGATGAACAACTTAAAATATCAAATTATCCTGTAACCATCAGTAACAATAATTTAAAGGTTTTGGATAAGAGTTACCCGTGGACTCGTGGTCTTTGGTCTTAATTGTGTGAAAAAAATCCGTCAAATTATAAATATGATGATTACGAAGCATATTATGACATTTTAAAATCTACAAAAGTTCACCTCAAGTCAGATGGTAAACCTAAAGCTAATAGTGCTAATAAATGGATTTCTATTGTTAAACCTCTATATGAACGTATCAGAAAAGAATTAAATTATTTAAATAACAAAAATATAATGCCGAATATGGAAGAGTCTGATAATATAAATGAAATAAAAAAACGAAGTAAACCTTTAATCAGTCCAACACAAAACAAAAAATTTAAGTACTCAATGTCTAACGATAAATTAAACGTTAGTAAATCTCTTAACGACTTATCACTAGAAAATAGTTCATTACATTCTATAGAAGAATTACGAAATAGCTCGGACTTAATAGATTTCGGGAAAACGTTACAATCTGATCAAATAGGTTCGAGTCTATATAAAGACGTAATACCTAACACACAGATAGTTTATTATGACGATCCGAATGAATTAGTTATGAGATTAAACCTTTTAATATCTTCTCAAAATGCTGGCAATACAGGTGTTAATAATGAAATTATATCTATTCTAGAAGAATTACGTGAGAGGAAACTTATTGTATAAAGAAAAAAATTAAAGAAATGTTTAATTAAAAAACTTATTATTAATTATATCACATAAAATCATAGTTATCCTAAGTTATCTAGTCTTGAAATACGTTAACTACTGAAATAGGTTCAGCATCCGACCGGTTAATTAATCTCCAAATCGTGGTATCAACATAATATTTTCCAGTGATCCAGGACATAATATATTGATCACTTGCTATCGACTCTCCATGATATTGCATTGCTATTACTGGTTTATTCATTGTATGCCTAAGTTCTTGTAATTAATCAATATTCATTCTTTGGATTTTTCGGGCCGTACGTGGAAATGTTTTTTGATCATTGGTACGACACGACCCACAGGCTTACCTTCATATTGATTGAATAATTCCATTTGGAAAAATAATGTTTTGACTAGAAAAAAAATTAAAAATGACAACATTAGAAAAAATAGCAGAGGAGCTACATAAACCAGCTAGAAAAACTTTTCCTAGACGTAAAATAATTTCTCTATTCAAGGATCATCTCTGGCAGGCAGACCTCATCGATATTAAATCGTATTCAAAAAATAATAAAGGTTTTAAATTTATTTTAATAGTTATAGACACATATACTAAGTATGTATGGGTGCATGCCTTAAAAAATAAATCTGCAAAACAAGTTACACTAGGCATGCTAAATATATTAAAAATAAATCGTCCGAAATTTTTACAAACAGATAGCGGTACAGAGTTTTATAACAAATAATTTCAAGAACTTATGAAGAAATATAATATTAAACATTATTCTACATACAGTGGCATAAAAGCAGCAATGGCCGAACGTGTTTACGTACAATTAAAAATAAAATGTACAAACATTTTACAGCAACTGGTTCATATAATTGACACAATTCAATATCTAAACTTATACAAAATTACAATAATACTAAACATACAGCAATTAAATGAACACCACATGAAGCTCGAACAAAAACTATAAAGGTACAGTTATTCAAACAAATAAAACAAAATATAAAACCAAAATTTAAAGTTAATGATATAGTAAGAATTTCAAAAAACAAATATACATCCAGTAAAGGTTATAAACCGCAATGGTCAACAGAACTATTTACAATTTCAATAGTTTTTCAATCAGATCCAGTAACATACAACATAAAAGATAGTCAGAATAATATAGTTTTAGGTCGATTTTATAATCAAGAACTTTTAAAAACTGATTTTCCAAACACCTATCTTGTTAAACGTATTATAAAAAGAGATAAAAATAAAATTTTAGTGAAATGGTTAGGATTTGATTCCAGCCATAATTCATGGATTTCATCAAACGATATTCAAAAGTAATTTTATACATTATTATACAATAGTAGGATTAATATGAGGCTTCTAGACAATAGGAAATTCCATGTCACCTTGTTATATATTTTTTTTTTTTAAATAAATTTCTTTTATATTTAAATTTAAATTTTCAATAACTTTAATTTTATGATGTAAAATTTGTTTGATATATCTATTTAAAAAAAAAAAAAGTATATGTATTTACTCTTTTTATATTATGTTAGTTTATTTTTTTTTTTTTTTAGTTTATAATGGCCGTAAGCTAAAGTGTTAATACCATCAGCTCTAATAAATCTTTTATCATCAGAAGCATTAAAAACAAGCTTATTTAACGTTTTAGAGCGAACAACATGTTTATTAGATTGAATAAAGTTCATGTTTCGATAAGCTTGTTCTTTAGACACAGTTTGATAATTTATATAAGATTTTAATATATGTATATAATTATCAAATCTAATATACTTCTTGATTACATATTTTTTTACACCTTTCGCTTTTTTTATTTCCTCATCGTCTACGGTCTTATAAGCATATAACTTCGGTCTTAAAGAAATTAACTCTTTTACTATAACACCTTTTAATTAATCTTTGAAATAACCGGGTTGATTTTTATGGTTATTACTGAAACAATAGTGATCCTTAGGATAATTTGACGTATCGAAATATGATAGTAAATCATTTTTTAAATCAGCGAAAAAATGTTTAGTTATAATTTCATATACTAAAGAATCAGTATCTGAATATAAAATATTTATGTAATTACCATATATTTGTTGCATTATATCATAGTGAAATGAATACATAAATGTTTTCGATACATCTAAAATTGCAGACCCTACATAAATTGGTTTATCAAATTTGATAGTATCTTTATACTGGTGAACAGCCATAAGATTTTTTGAGTATATAGTTCTATCTTTAAAATTTGTTTTCGATAATAATTTATTTGCTTTTTTTATCTGATGAAACAAGACATATAGATGTTCTAGAACGTACGTTTTCCATTGTTTTACCAAACACACTGTTAATCAATAATTTCCAAAAATCTTTCTCAAACTCGTTTTTAGAATTTACTCTCATATTAGTACATAACTCAATATACGGTGCCATCCGACAACTCTGAGAAAAGCTTATAATCCGATGAATTTTGGTTACTTTAATCCCGTTAAAAATCGCTTGTTTTAAATTTTTATAGTGAACGATATATTTTTTTTTTTTGGTAGTAATGTGGTAAGTAATTTTTTTACTTTTGAATTTGGTGGACATTCATTATATGGTAAAAATGGGAAATCGTTATGTAATTCATGTAAATATTTAGGGTATTCGATATCTACTTCTAATATAAATCCAACTTTAGAATCGTCAGGAATTTTTGTTACATCTAAATTAAGATCGTTTAACCATTGAAAATCTTTATATGGTAATTCTGTTAACATAGATTTCCCGTATAAATTAACACAATCAAAATACATAATCCGTTTATTTGGTTTATCAGAATTGTAACTTAACCCTTTTATATCAGGAATGTTTGCTTTAGAATATCTTTTAGATGATTGACAAATACCACCTCTTATTGATTGTTCAAAAAAAAAGTAAAAATCATAATCTTTTAAACGTTCTAATTTAACTTTAGTATATTTAAGCATACAATCAAAAGCAAATCCTGGAGCAGTCATGTAATGAGCTGGATCTAATTTAAGAGTTGAAATACATAAATCTCTAAAATTTTCAAATAGGTACGTCAGAAAGAATAGAAATATCAGTTTTTAAATAGAGATCGTTATGATCACCTAAAGTTTTAATATTACATAGTTTCCATTCATTTTTCGCATGCAAATAATCACGATCACTGATTTCTTCATCTTTTAGAGAATTATAAAATTTAGACTTTGAAGGTAAACAAGTTTTATTTAATTTGTTCCAATTATCTATATACTCATATGGGATCACCCCTTTTCTTATAACTAAATCTAATTTATCTTTAGGAAACATTTTAAGTGTTTCTCTAAACCGGGTTCTATCTTCAGACAAATTATTTGCAAGTGAACTTAACGAGCTTGCCATAAACCTAAATGTGTCAACAAATTTTATAGAAAATCTCGATACGATTTCTTTGCTAAATGATATATATTTTTCTGAAGAATTCGGTATTACATGAATATCTTTATCATTACAACCAAGTTCCCGAATTATAAAATGACTATCATATGATAAATTATGAAAGAAAATTGGAACAAATGATACATTACTCATTTCAAAATTACATGAAAGACAAAGACATTGTCTATAACGACCTGTAAAATGACAGTGATCTTCAACTTTAATTAGATTAAAGTCTTTAAAAGATTTTGAACAACTCGCACACGCCTCCTTTGTTTTAAATTCGTTTTCTTCTTTTTCAGTTAATTTTATCATTGGTATATTTATTTGATAAATATTATAGATTTTATTCCCGATATCGATCATTTTCCTCATACATTTTTTTGCAGCATTTTCCCCTCTATAAATTACGATTTTACTTGGAATTTTAAACATTTTTATTATTTTTTTTGGTATAATGTTGTAACGGTACGCATCATGACCATCACATAAAATGCCCACGACCATCAGTGTGCGGGCAACTACACGCACACTTATGATCGACACACCGACTACGGACAATAGTGTCAACATAAAACCGCATGCTAATAAGGCAAAGTGGCATAGACGGAATGCGAGTTTATGAGTATAGACCGAAACACCCACGGCGAATGAGAAGGCACCTGTGGAGTATAAATACAGGTGCACTTCTCATTCAAAATCAAACAATCCAACCCAAAGGAACTCTCCCCATCTCAACACACTCCCTTAAAATCATACCACAAACGCCACCATCCACAGCTCAATACCTTGACTACGCTAGTGCCAATAAAAACAAACCGGTTATCAATGTCGATACAGTCTTAGCCATTCTTACGGAACTTCTCACCGCCATCTCATCGGTGGAAGACCCAAAAGAAATCATTCCAACAACAATCAAATCACTCATCTCCCTCCTCACCATACGACATGAATAATTTAAAGATCATTCATTGGAACTCAAACGGCACACAGTGTTCTAGAAAGTTTATTTAGGAGGACAAAATTATTTATTCATAAAATATAACTTTTTTTGATACTTCAATTTTTAATTCATTTTTTACATTATTCATTCATTAAATTAATTATAATCAATAAATTATTAAATATCTGATTTCCGATATTAATTATAATTTTAAAAATTAAAAATATTACTATTTTAATTTCCTTTATTTTTCAAATTTTTAAAATATTTAAATAAATATGATAAGTACAATTAACATATTATGGGAAGTTCACTCTCTTCATCTGTATCACTGGAACTGTCATTGTCCTCTTCCGATCCATCTTCTTCGTCATCGTCAGATGCTTCGTCTTCTTCTTCTTTTTCTTTTTCATTATCGGGTAAAATTAGTAAAGACATTACATCATCTGTTAGCTCAGTTGTTGGTTTTTTTGGTAATTTCCTTATGGAAGATAAATATGGGTCAGAAGCTACTAAAAGCATATGTATAAGGTCTTCAGTAGTATTAGAACGTGAATTTTTGCGAGTGTGGTGCTCTCTAAACTTTTTGTATTCTTTATTATTCGCTTCCGCTGCTTCTTCAGATAACTGGCCTTTATTAAAAAAATAAAATTATATATATTTTAATAGTTTAAAATAACTAAAGATTTTATATTTTACCTATTGGGAGAAGTCCTGAATTTATAACATCAGCTCCGTGTATAAGTATTTTATGTACACTACTAGGCATGCAGAACCAAGGATACAGAGAAATAAATAATTTTGCTGTATCTACAGTATACATTTTAAATTCTGATACATTTATATCGTGACCACTCGACATCGGTAATGTGAATATTTCTTGGATAGCAATCTTTTTTCACATTTAATACATAATCATACGGCGCAAAAATATTCGCCTTTTTTTCTTTTGCCGCTAATCGAATATTTTTATATTGTTTTACACTCATTTTGTTATCGATTAAAATAGCTAAACTTTCTTCGGCTGTATATTTTTAAATTTTTTGTCCAATTTTATAAGCTTTTTTTACCCTGCATATGGTATTTGGTGATGATGAAGTAGCTCCTTTAATTATAGTTGCGGCTGTTCTTTTTCCGGATATATGAAGTCTCCTACAGGTTGCATATACGATTTCTGGAGTTGTGCTTCCAGGTGCCAATTTTTTTACTTTTCTTCTCTTAGAACGTTCAGAACTTTCAATAAATAATTTTTTTGGACGGCCCCGACCAGTACTAGTTGAAGGCTGTGGTATAATTTCAATATCTCCAAAAATATTAAAATTTAACGAGAGCCAGATTTTGTTTTTTAATTTAAATGTTTTTAAATGTCTACCTGCACTACTCCACTTATTATTAATGGTGGTAATAAAACCTTTTATTCTATTTCTTAATTCTATATTAAATTTATCCTCCATTGTAGTCCATTTATCACCAATTATCTCACGAATATATGAAATAATTGCATCAAAACACTCATTAAAATTTGCCATTTTTATTTTTATGTTTCTTAACATTTCAAAAATATTTTGATTTTTTAATAAAATATTATTACCTAAAAACAAGGTAAAATACATTATATGTTAAATTTTTTATTGAAAGTAAAATATTTTTGTGGTTTGTTTTTTTATTATGAAATTCATTATTTCTCTAATTTTTCTCCAATTTATGTACAAATATAATGTTTAATATAGTTTCTAAAATGAAATAAAATTACCGCAACCAAACTAAACATTATCTTAAAGAGGACATATAAAGCTCTTGGAAAATACTAATATATAACCTCCACTATTCTCTCCTTTTTTTTTCAGATCCATTAATATTTTAAAATAAGAAATTTTCTATTATTTTCACACATAATAACTTAAATTAGACAAGTGAATATTAGCTTAAAATTAACGAAATAAATATATACATACCTTCCATTACTGTATAAAGTAATTTAAAGAAAACTATTTCGTTCTTTTTATTTAGTTCTTTCAACGGACAATGTGAACCATTTAACACACTATATACTACAACAATTTATCTTGTCATTAAAAACCTTATCATAGACCATCAGGTATTTCTGTACACTACATGGCGTGGCGTACGGGTTTAATCAATAGCTAACTATCTTTCAATTAAATATTATATTGAGTTGAATTAGTGACTCAAAAAAATCTAATTTTGTCCCCCTAAATCAACTTTCTAGAACACTGTGCGGCATCACAAAAAGTCTAAACGAACTCCAAGCTATTGCATCCTCTTTAAAAATCGACGTCATTCTTGTTAAGTCTTATTAATATGAATAATGACTCAAACGTAGGTATTATGTCTTTTATTATTGACAGTACAAAATAGAGTATCGGGTTTTTACAAGTGTGTGTGAGATACCAACCGATAGACAGTCCCCACCGGTTGTAATCTGATATATACGAATTATAATTAATGCTTAGTATGCAACATCTCTTTCCTTAAAAAATAAAGTTAATTATATATTTTATTTTTAATTATTTCTTAATTTCTATGTTAGTATTGCAAATGAAAATTATACAATGTAAAACTTAATACTAATACAAACGTCTCTTTCCTTAAAAAATAAAGTTAATTATATATTTTATTTTTAATTATTTCTTAATTTCTATGTTAGTATTGCAAATGAAAATTATACAATGTAAAATTTAATACTAATACAAATAGTTGTTACTAGTCATAATCTCTAGGGGAATATCGCTGAGGCGGTTTCCTAGATCTTATTGGCCTGGGTGTTTTCATTACTGATACGGGATCGGGATTTGGGTCTGTTTCCGTTTTATGGTGTTCTAAATTTTCATTTGTATCTCTAGCTGGTGTGAGGGAAATAGAATTGCTTAAAGGTGTCGTGGATTTATCAGTTAGTAACTGATCCTTGTGTCTTTCCCACACCATCCCGTCTTTGAGTTCTACCTCATACATATTATTCCCAATGCATTTTGTAATTTTTCCTTTTTGCCACTTGGCATTATTGTTTCTATAATCTTTAGCTAAAACGTTTTCGCCTATTTTGAATGATATTATTCTGTTACCCCCATTGTTTATTTGTGAAATTTGTCGTTTAATAACTACTTCACTAGTGTTTGGCATTAAAGCGTCAAATGGTAAACGAGTTGATCGACCTAACATTAGCTGTGCTGGCGTTTCACGTGTTGTTGAATGAGGTGTATTGCGATACATTAACAGAAATTTGTTTAAATGAGGTTTTGACGTCGAACATTTTTTAAAGAAGTTTTTTATTGTTTTAACTGCTGATTCGGCACAACCGTTTGATTCTGGGTGAAAAGGTGCGCCTGTCATATGCCTTATACCTAAGCTATTACAGTATGATTGAAATTTGAAACCAGTGAAACATTTTGCGCCGTCTGACGTAATTGTTTTTGGAATACCGAATCGTGCTATAGTTTCCGAAAACTTATTTATGACGATTTCTGCCGTCATAGAATTTACCGGAAAAACCTCAAGCCATTTTGTGGTCGCGTCAACTATTACGAAAAAATATTTATTTTGAAATGGTCCTAAGAAATCACAATGTACTCTAGTCCACGGTTTTTCTGGCCATTTCCAAGGAGATATTACTGACTTTGGAGGATTTTGTCTAACATTGAGACAATTTTCGCAATTATGAGTAATATTTTCAATTTCTTTGTCCATCCCTGGCCACCAAAAATATGATCTAGCTAAACTTTTCATACTAGAAGCGCCCATATGACAAGAATGAAGTTCTTTCAGTATGTTGTTTCGAAATTTAGCTGGTATAATAACACGATAGCCCCATAAAAGGCAACCTTGTTCGAGAGAAATTTGAGTCTTTCGTGAATTGTAAGATTTCAATTCTAAATTATTTGCAAAATCACTGCTCCATTCCCCCGTTTTGACAGCGTTAAGTAATTTAGCGAGAACAGTATCTCTGCTCGTTTCAATTTTTATTTTAGACCAGTCAAGTGTAAACGGTGATTGTTCGTGAATGAAATTTAAACTAATGCATTATCATTTTGATTTTCGATTATAGATTTGGAAATTTTTATTCGTGATAAAAAATCAGCTATATTATTTTCAGACTTAACATATTTTATTTCGAAATCAAACGATGATAAAACATAGGCCCATCGCTGCAGTCTGTTCGCAGCATAGATTGGAATACCTTTCTTATCACCAAAAATGTATATTAGTGGTTTATGGTCAGTTTCTAATTGAAATTTCCTAGCAAATAAATAATCATAGAATTTCGTAACTCCAAAAATAATTGCAAGAGCTTCTTTTTCGATTTGTGGAAATTTGCATTCTGACCCGGATAAAACTCGAGATGCATAGGCTACAGGTCTTTCTGTACGATCAGGGTATACGTGTGAAAGTACTGCACCAAGTGCATAAGATGATGAGTCTACCACCAGTTTAATTGGAAGTTTAGCGTCATAATGCGCTAATACGGTTTTGAAGTTAAAATATGTTTAATTTTGTTAAATGCTTGGTCACATTTTGGTGTCCAATGCCATTTGCTTCCATCACGTAAAAGCATATATAATGGTTTAAAATATCCGCTGCGTTAGGGATAAATTTTATATAATACGTTACCATGCCTAGAAATGATTTAAGCAACGTTTTATTTTCGGGAACATGAGCTTTTTTTATCGCATCGGTGTGTTTTGTTAACGTGTGTAAACCATTCTCGTCTACTCTGTGACCTAGATATTCGATTGATTTTTGTAAAAATTTACATTTATTAAATTTTACTCTTAAACCGCAATCTGATAAAACTTCTAGAAGTTTACTTAATCGAGCATTGTGCTCTGTGATTGTCGAACCTGCTACAATAATATCATCCTGAAATATACCTATGCCATTTAAACCTGCTGTGGAAATTTCCATAGCTTTTTGGAATTCCCTTGCCGAAGATTTTATTCCGAAAGGGTTGCGGGTGTAGCTAAATAATCCCTTGTGCGTGTTAATGGTGGTATATTTACGATCAGATTCTTTGATTACCATTTGTTGGTAGGCATCCTTTAAATCAATTTTTGAAAAATATTTTGATCCACTTATATTTGCATACAAATGCTCTATTCTTGGGAGAGGATATTCGGTGCCCACTAATACCGGATTAAGTGTAATTTTGAAATCCCCACAAATTCTTACCGTGCCATCTGATTTCAATATTGGGACTATAGGTGTTGCCCATTCACTGTGGTCAACGGGAACCAAAATGTTGCTTTTGACTAAACGATCAATTTCAGTTTCTACTTTGTTTTTTAGTGCTAACGGAATAGACCTGGGTTTGCAAAATTTAGGTACCGCCTCAGTTGTAACATTTAATGAAATTTCATATTTATTAAAGGTTCCTATTTCGTCTTTAAAAACATTTTCATATTTGCTAATTATGCTATCTATAGATTTATCCTTTTCTATACTAAACAAATTACAACCATTCGTTTTTCTTATGTCATTACGACCGATTAACGGAGGACCACCCTTATCGATTACGTATATACACATAGAAAATTTTTCGTTTTTATGCTCAGCATTTACAATTATTTTTCCCATTGGCTCAATTTCATTGCCTACGTAATCGGTAAGAGAGATATCATTTTTTTTTAATGTGATATGACTAAACAGTTGACTATATACTTTTTTTGAAATAACGCTGTGTTGCGAACCAGTGTCGATTTCGAAATTAATGCTGTTGTTTTCAACAATTAAATCTACTGTGAACGGTTTTACAGCTCTATTTTGAAAACTTTGATCATTTATTGAAAAGAAAGTATTGGAAAGGTTATAGTTAACTGTTTCGTCATCCTCGTCATTATTGGCCAAAAATTTATTTTGCGTTTTATGGTTTTTCTTTAAATTCTTACCCTTTTTGAAGACAGTGGACAGATGACCTTTTTTGCAGTTGTTGCATTCGTAGTCTTTGTATCTGCAGTCTTTTTGGGAGTGATTGGAACGGCCACACACCCCACACTTCGCCTTGAATTCCTTGTGCGCGTTGTAATTCGGCTTGGATTGACCCGGTCCCCTGGTTTTGCTGTGGTAGTTTAGTTCTGAGTGTCGTTCTCTTTTCCAATCACTTTTGTTGTTCATTGCTGCTTCTTTGGTTGTTGCAATTTCCATTAATTTTGATTACGTCAAGCCAACTTTTGACGCATCTTTTTCTAAAAGACGGTCTTGGATTGGTCCTGAGCCCATTCCGACAACAAATATGACACGTACCAATGTGGCGAGTTCTGGCGTAAAACCACATTTGGACGCTAGATTTTTGACTCGTGCGCCCCATTGCACACCGATTCGTCTTGTCATTTCTTTGCTTGATAAAAAGTGTGTCTCGCTCCAAAGTACGAGTCAACAGGTTTAAAATAGTTATTCAAACTTTTCATTAATGTATCGTACTCTACATCGTTAGGCGTACTCGGAACACACAAACTGAAAAGCACTTTATGAATTTCTTCACTGACAGATGATAGTGACTTTCAGACAGACTTGAGTGAAACATGTCTCAATCCTTCCTCAAAACTCAAAATTCCAAATTACCTCACTTACAGATCAGACCTACCTCCGATACGTGGTTCACCTGTTCACGGGGGAACAGCAGTTTTAGTCCATCGTAGAATAGTTCATACCCCCATAACCCTTGTAACGAGACGAAATAGCCTACGCTATCTAGTTTCGTTACTAACAGCACCACCCAATACGCTCACGCCATCTGGCGGTGTAGATACCAGATACCAAGTTAGACAAACTCCTATGTACGCCCACTACTAATAGAGTTAGAGCGCGCTTTTATCACACTCGTATTTGGACAACCTATATTCCTACGGGCATTAATAACAAGCCCGCTATAATAATTAACTATGCACCGAATACACCTGTATAATTAGCCAAGGGATGATTATAACAGCGAGAAACATCAACATAGCAGACCTACTTTGGAAGAAACAAAGAAATAGTGATACGGATAAGTTCAGCGACTACACAGAAGACCGGGAAGGTATATATCATATATAGGCCCTCAGTGGAGAGGCCAAGGCGTCAATTATCGACTCACCGTAGCCGATGCATGTATTCTCAGTCGGTCTTAAAAAGCCGATATCCATGAGAATATAAAGTTGTCATAAGTCTACCGTGCGTCCGTGCCCCACTATATTGAATCGGACGGCTTTAACAAAACCGTTATCCACGATTTCAATATAGTCATTTATTTCACGGCTCCGAGTAACGACGGTGGGTAAGAGTTTACTCAAACCCACGAACGTGACCAGCAGCCGAACCCAATATTTCGACGGCCGTGCAGCCTATGCTGTGGCTCTCTTTCAAAGACCGTGCAAAGTGTGCTGTTCTATACTGTCGAGACGTGTGACCGCTAGGACGAGTGAACAAACACCGCCAGCCCCACAGACGTCCATCAACTCGTGCAGCTGAGACAGATATCAATCGCCAGCTACCACCAATTTTCCAGTATCCGGATCAGTATCAACGGACAAGTAAATCCACCAAACTCATAATTGTGAATTCTATGTCATCTATCCCACCCCATATATGTAAACCCCAATTCACTCTGTTTGTATAAATTAAAGATAAAATTAAAAAGAAAAGATTGTAATACGAAGCATCCTATTATATGTACAGTATCTATGTTCAATAAAAATACAGTTAGCAATATCCGCTGTGTGAGTATTTAATACCGCTACCACGCGACGAGTATTGTTACATTGGCGCCCAACTGCAGTGCTCGAAAAGAAAACCCACAACAACAACAACAACAACAACAACAACAACAACAATGAGCCCTAAGAAGAAGACAAGACCAGACGAAATCATGGCAGAGCAATTAGATTCAATAGAAAACATACTCAAAAAACACAAACAAGAAATAGAAAAAATCAAAAAAGACAACGAACGAAAAATCGAAGATATCAAACAGCAGAACAAAGAAGAGATGGAGAAAATTACAGAAGACTACAAGAACATGATGAAACAAATGGAAAGAAAACTAAAGAACTTTGAAGAAAACTACGAGACAAAACTCTCAGAAATAGAAAGGAGATGTACAACAACTGAACAAAAAATACAAGGACGTCATGAATACCCGAACAGAACCGAAATGACACAGATCACAGAAATTTCACGTCCAAGTTTCTTTGGGAACAATCGAGATATGCACCCAAAAGATTTTCTAAATAGACTTGAAGAGTATTTTGCCATAAAGCAAACATACATAGGGGAGAAAATCATCGTTGTAGGGGACTGTCTCAAAGCAGCCGCCAACAGTTGGTTTTCAACAATTCGGTTTCAACTATGCAACTACGAAGACTTCAAAAGAGCATTTATGGACGAGTATTGGTCGAGAGAAATCCAGATTCAAGTATGGAGTCAATGTCTCAACATAAACTACGTGCCAAACGGAACCAGTTACAGAGAACATTTCGCAACATGGGCTACCAAACTTCGACATTTAGAAGTACCCAAGTTGTCTGAACACGAAATTGTGAAAAACATCGCCAAACACTACCCGGATTATCTGCGAGCCATACTTATATCGCTACCAGAAAGGACAATACTTGCAGCGATGAAAGTACTAGGAGAAGAAGAAGACACACGAGAGAGAAACGAAGTACCACAGTACCGAGAAACTACAGATACAAATAAACAACCAAGAAACAACAGTAATTGGAGCAATCAGAATCAAAGAAATAAGGGATGGAACAACCCAACTCAAAGAAACAACAGGTGGAGCAACCAACCAAATAGAAACAATGATCAGCGGCCAATAGATGGGCAAAACCAACCAGACAATCAGACAGGGCAAAGAGAACAGGTCAATCAGATAACTGTAGAAGAAACAATGGAGACCGAATCAGAAAACACAACTCATCCTATCAATTCGTTGAACTCTACCAACAAGTTTATCAGCCCATATATCCAGTGTACGATCGAAGGTGAGGAAGTTACATTACTTGTTGACACGGGAGCAACAGTCAGTGTACTGACGAAAGAAATCGTGGATATCGTAACCAACAAGAACCCCAAAATACCACAACTACCAGTAAATGGAATACAGATCAGCAATGCCGTAGGAAAAAAGATATGCAAGGCAACTAAGCAAATATACTGCGAGTGTGAGATTAACGGCAGATATTTACAAACCAGTTTCATACAAGTCGAGAATTTAAATGAGAAAGGAATTATTGGAGCAGACATTTTAAGTAAATATTCCGCACAAATCAAATTCAAGGAAAGTACGGTTCAGTTCATGATCAATAACATACCACACATAATACCATTTGCAAGTAAAGAACCTAGAATAATGAACGAGCGAGAACGACTGTTAAATGTGGAAATCATGGAAGACAGCATCAATAATGATCAAGTAATACTAACAGACCATGAAAATAAAATATTTACGGACTTATTAGATAAATACAAATCCATATTTTCGGACAAGCCCGGTAGGATTTCTAAATTTCAATGTCAAATACGAACCAAACCCGGAGATCCCATTCATCAACGACAGTACCCCATTCCAGTAGCCAGATTACCGAAAATCGATGCAGAAATACATAGGATGTTGGAAATGGACATAATCGAAACATCCACATCTCCATGGTCATCACCCATTGTATGTACCGAGAAGAAAAATGGCGATATACGTGTCTGCTTAGATGCCCGAAAGATAAACACAGTCATTATTCCTGACAGGGAATGTCCAATGAACATGGAAGAAATCATTACGAAGTTCCAGGGAATGAAATACTTAAGCACAATTGATTTGACCGCTGGGTATTGGCAGTGTCCACTACGGAAGGAGTGTAGGGAGATTACGGCTTTTCTATATCGTGGTAGGAATTACCAGTACAAAGTGCTGCCATTTGGACTTATCAATTCTGTTGCTGAGTTCCAGAAGATATTGGACAAAGTTTTGGGACCCGAAATATTAAATATTGCAGCAATATATGTAGACGATATACATATCACTTCGAAGAGTTTTGCCGAACATATGCACCATCTAGAATTGATATTTAAAAAATGTGTAGAACATAATATAACGATAAATGGGAAGAAATCACAATTTCTCAAGAACAAAATTGTATTTCTAGGACATATTATATCAGAACAGGGAATCACAATGGACCCGGACAAAGTACAAGTAATCCACAATTTCCAAACGCCTAAGACAAAGAAGCAAATACAATCTTTCCTGGGATTCATAAATTTCTATAGAAAATTCATCAGAGACCTATCACAAGACACTGAACATTTAAGCGCATTAACGAAAAAAAACACCAAATGGACATGGAACACAACACACCAGAAAGCGTTCGAGAACATTAAGGAAAAGTTTCTGGAAGATATTATGATACAATTCCCGAACTTCTCAGACCCATTCTACGTCAATACAGATGCATCCACCACACATGTAGGCGCAGAACTATACCAAATAAATGAAACAGGACAACACCAATCATTGGGATTTGCTAGTAGAACACTGAATCAAGCGGAGCGTAATTACAGCACTACGGAACTCGAACTCCTAGCAATAGTGTTTGCCTGCAAGAAATTTCGAAACTATTTGTTAGGACATCCAGTGAAACTGCTAACCGATCACCATGCATTAACGTTCCTGAATACATGTCAATTGCTCAATTCTAGATTAGTTCGATGGGCAACGTTTTTGCAAGAATTCCAATTAGAAATACAACATATACCAGGCAAAGAAAATGTAGGAGCCGATACATTAACCCGATACCCACAATCCAAAGAGGAAGAGATAGAAGCAAGAAACCGGACGATAATCATCAACAAGGTGTCAATACTCGAATATAGCAAAACACTTCAGCAGCAATTCAAAAATATACAAGAACTACAACAGCAGGATGAAGAAATCACCAAAATCAAACAACGCATCAACGAAAAGTCAAAACCATATCTAATAATTTACAACCAACTACTGTTTCGTAAATCACCGACAGGGGAATATCAAATCGTAATACCAAAATGTATGATACAACAACTAATCGAAGAAACCCATATAATATACGGCTATTGTGGCGCATACAAAACATATCACCTACTGCGACAAAATCATCAATTCAGCAATATGTATCGAAATATCAAAAAGGTGGTAAAAAAGTGCAGTATATGTCAGAAAACCAAAGTGAGCAATATCACAACCAGGGGACCGACAATGAGTATCTTACCATCCAGCCCAAGAGAAATAGTATCTGTCGACCTAATGGGACCACTCCCTAGGGGACAACGAGGCTGTAAGTACATATTGGCAATATTGGATATTTTCTCTAAGTACGTGAAATTATACCCATTAAAACGTGTAACAACTGACACCATACTCAATAAAATCACCAAAGACTATATCCCAACCGTAGGACCAGTTCAGAAAATCCTTACAGATAATGGCACCCAGTTTACCAGTAGAAAATGGATCAAAAGTTTTGCAGACCTCAACATACAAACACTACATACCACCACTTATCATCCACAGAGCAATCCTGTAGAGCGTACAAACCGTGAGATAGGCCGTATGCTGAGAACCTATTGCCATAATCAGCACACGAATTGGGTTCGATGGTTTGACAAAATCGAATTCTGGACAAACCATACTACTCATTCAACTACAGGGTACACCCCAACGTATATAATGTTCGGAAGGAAGACAGTGTTATCCTTAAAGAAACTTGTATCATTCCCGGAGGAAGAGGAAGAACCAGCAACTGACAATATTGTACAGATAGTAATGAAACGGATGGAGAAGAAATCACTGCAGAGGAACAAACTCAAAGATAAGGACAAGACCTTTCCCACATACGCAGTAGGGGACAAAGTACTTGTTAAAGAACATAAATTATCTTCGTCAGAAGACAAAGAAATCCATAAATTATTCCTGTTATATCAAGGACCATATGACGTGGTAGCGGTACATGAAAACAACACTCTATCAGTCAGAGATAAACACGGTCACATGAGTATACACAATATAATGAACGTAAAACGATACTATCATTAAAACATACAGTTAGCAATAAAAAAAAAAAAAAAAAAAAAAAATCATCTGTAATTATTTGTAACGCTTGTGAATTGTATGTTGTAAATTTTAGTTAATAAAAAACACACATTTAATCACCCAATGTAGGAAAATTATGGACATGAAGCCGTCAGTCTACGTCAGAATCCCACTCACTAGACTGAAAAGTAGTAGGAAAGAGGCCATCAATAAGATCCAAATTACTAGTATTGACAGTCAATTAAGTAGGGAACAACTTAAACAAATAGCACGATTCTACAGGCAAGAAGAGGCTAAGAGGACCAAATACCAATTGGAACCGACATGGACATTCCCACCCACTATGCAAGCTGTCAAAATCCAAATAAAGGATAAACCCAACCAGTTACCGAGTACACCACCTAATCAGCCCACCATCAAACCGGATCAGCCCGTCGATACAATGCAAAATACCACTCAAGTTCCAGATCATCCAACGACAAATCAAACAGCACCAACCCCATCAATAGAAAATACATCAATCAAAGAAACCGTAGCCAGTCTTTTAACTCAGCAGGAAGGATCGTATCGCGAACTAAAGAAAAAAGCTTTAGAGAACCTACATCTTGTCAGAAACCAAGAAACTCTCTCCAACACCCAAATCAAAAAACAAATCTACAAAGAGAAAATGCTATTCATCAAAAAACTCAAGCAGCAACACAAGCAAAGTTAACCTACCTACATCCGTCATCACAAACAAATATCATCCCACTCCATCTTTAATCTCAAAATCAAATATAAGTTCTTTTTCTAAATTTTTTATGATTAGCAATCAACAAAATATAGAAAAAGAAAGGGGACAATGTAACGAGACGAAATAGCCTACGCTATCTAGTTTCGTTACTAACAGCACCACCCAATACGCTCACGCCATCTAGCGGTGTAGATACCAGATACCAAGTTAGACAAACTCCTATGTACGCCCACTACTAATAGAGTTAGAGCGCGCTTTTATCACACTCGTATTTGGACAACCTATATTCCTACGGGCATTAATAACAAGCCCGCTATAATAATTAACTATGCACCGAATACACCTGTATAATTAGCCAAGGGATGATTATAACAGCGAGAAACATCAACATAGCAGACCTACTTTGGAAGAAACAAAGAAATAGTGATACGGATAAGTTCAGCGACTACACAGAAGACCGGGAAGGTATATATCATATATAGGCCCTCAGTGGAGAGGCCAAGGCGTCAATTATCGACTCACCGTAGCCGATGCATGTATTCTCAGTCGGTCTTAAAAAGCCGATATCCATGAGAATATAAAGTTGTCATAAGTCTACCGTGCGTCCGTGCCCCACTATATTGAATCGGACGGCTTTAACAAAACCGTTATCCACGATTTCAATATAGTCATTTATTTCACGGCTCCGAGTAACGACGGTGGGTAAGAGTTTACTCAAACCCACGAACGTGACCAGCAGCCGAACCCAATATTTCGACGGCCGTGCAGCCTATGCTGTGGCTCTCTTTCAAAGACCGTGCAAAGTGTGCTGTTCTATACTGTCGAGACGTGTGACCGCTAGGACGAGTGAACAAACACCGCCAGCCCCACAGACGTCCATCAACTCGTGCAGCTGAGACAGATATCAATCGCCAGCTACCACCAATTTTCCAGTATCCGGATCAGTATCAACGGACAAGTAAATCCACCAAACTCATAATTGTGAATTCTATGTCATCTATCCCACCCCATATATGTAAACCCCAATTCACTCTGTTTGTATAAATTAAAGATAAAATTAAAAAGAAAAGATTGTAATACGAAGCATCCTATTATATGTACAGTATCTATGTTCAATAAAAATACAGTTAGCAATATCCGCTGTGTGAGTATTTAATACCGCTACCACGCGACGAGTATTGTTACACCCTCAACACAAAACTTCAATCAACATCCATCATAATCAAAATAGCAAACACTTAAGTAACTATAAGTTCAATATATAAACCCCCAAAGGACCGCCTAGAACCCTCCGACCTAGATATTTTAACTAACAACGCAGAATGGTTCATAGCAGCCGGAGACTTCAACGCGAAGCACACTCATTGGTACAGCCGTATTCCAAACGTAGCCGGTCATATCCTTGCTAAACACGTCTCTCTAAACGACTACGTAATATTGGCACCTAGCACCCCAACTCACTTTCCAACCTGTATCAACCACCGTCCTGATGTTCTCGACATTGCACTCTCCAGAACACCGTTACTCTGCCAATTAACAAATCTAAACCATCTGTCCTCGGATCACAACCCTATTCTGCTAGAATTTTCAAGTTCCCCATAAAATCATCTCCATCAGCATTGAATATACAAGTTAACTGGAAAAAATTCACTACTCTTCTCGCAAGCGACCACACTAACACGCACCCACGTATTGACTCGATCCAGGACATAGACATTGCAATCGCTTCATTCTCTGAAATCATAAGATCAACAGTCAAAACTAGTTCTTACCAACATACCACACATAGAAAAACAAACTCTCTCCCAGACGAAATACTCTACGAAATTCAGGAGAAAAACCGGCTCCGGCGGGAATGGCAAAAAAGTCGTAATCCTGCGACCAAATCTAGGCTCAACGCAAAAATAAATTTCGTAAGATCCATACTGACAACCCACAAACAGGATGAGTGGGACAAATTTCTAACATCCCTAGATACCAAATACGGATCCCTATATAAAATCAACAAAAGCCTACTAAATAGAAAACCAGCAATCCATCCATTTAAAGGCCCAAACGGCCTTATATTCGATGCTAAATCTAAGGCAGAATTAATAGCGGACTCCCTCGAAGATCAATTTAAATCAAACCCGGGCCCAGTAAACCTGGAAGTAGAAGCAAAGATCTCCAACATTAAATCATCATTAATTACATCTTCCAATCTTTTCACGACACACGGCACAGTCCAAAAAATCATCAAACTCTTACCCAAGAGAAAGGCACCTGGAGAAGACCTCATAACAAACAGAGCCCTTAAGTCTCTCCCAAATAATAAGCTACTAACTCTTAGAAATATCTTAAACAGTTGCTTAAGACATAACTACTTCCCGTCCATCAGGAAAAAGGCAGTCATAATATCAATCCCCAAACCGGGGAAAGACCATCAACTCCCGGAAAGCTACCACCCCATCGCCTTACTTTCCTCCATCTCCAAAGTTTACGAAAGGATAATCTTAGAAAATATTAAAAAATCCATTTCAAATAAAATCAGGAAGGAACAATTCGCCTTTCGTCCCGGACATTCGACTACGCAACAACTGACCCACTTGGTAGACGAAATAAGTGTAAACTGGAACTCCAAAATCCATACAGCATCAATTTTTATAGATGTGGAAAAAGCCTTCGACAAGGTGTGGCACGACGGCCTCCGGTTTAAAATGACTAATATGAATATCCACCCATCACTCATTTAATACAATTCAATACATCATTCTTAGAAAACAGAACCTACGTAGTTAAACAAGAGGACCAATTCTCTTCAAGTCGACCAATCTTCTCCGGAGTCCCTCAAGGCTCGTGTTTATCTCCAACTGTATTTTTAATTTACACCAACAACACACCGGTAATACCTAAGGCAAAGCTAGCACTATTTGCTGACGACACAATGTTTTCTGCCCAAAACCACAACGCCAGATGGGCAGCATTCATTCTTCAAAAACAAGTAGAACTAGCCGCCGAGTGGTTTAAGACTTGGCGCTTGAAAATCAACGAACAAAAAACCGTACTGGTACTATTTGGAACCAAAAGAACCCTAAATATTCCTCCGATAACAATTAATGGTATCCCAATAAAATGGTCAAATAACGTCAAATAATTAGGAGTAACACTAAACAAACACCTTGGCGTATCACAACATTTAAACCAAATCATTAAAAAAGCCACCATGATCAGGGGATCATTATACCCTCTACTCAACAGGAAAAGCCCTATCCCCCTTAAAACTAAACTCCTGATTCTCAAAATGTACGTCATACCAATCCTGACTTATGCAGGTGAACCCCTCGTATCAATTAGTCAATGGAAGAGAGTAGAAGCTGTACTGACAATTGGTATCCGGATCATAACGGGAAATCCTACCTATGTAAGAAACAACATCCTCCGCAGTTCCGCAGGGTTCACTACCATCCAAGAAACCATCTCCAAACAAGCTTTCGCGATGTTCCACAAAAATTCTATCTCTAGGATTCAACACATAAGATCCATCGTCCACCAACCCAATGAACCCCAAATAATCAACCCTAAACAACGCCCTCTTCTATGGGCATCAAACAAATAATATACAAATAAACAGATAACAAAACTCACATGAAACTACTGGCATAGGCTAATGCCTGGTACAGTGCAAATGCCCCTTGGGCAGTCAAACAAGCAAAGCAAAATTCAAAATCACTTCTTCTACTTCTTCTTCTCAAACAACACAATTGCTCATTACGAACATTTCACGAAGTCAAGAAGAAATACCAGCCATCGCTGAATCCAGCCTGTAGCTGGAACTATAACTGCTGTCCTGCCGAGGACAGTACCAAAAGTGTAGCAGTGAGCCATCTAGCGGCCGTACACCAGCCGAGAACAACCATCGCGCAACAAGCGGTTACGCAAGCAGCAATAACACCGCCACGCTGATCCACGATCTCGGCGATTACATCAACCTGCGCCAACGAGCGTAGAACCGCTGCCACTGTTATCACCGTTTCCGGCACGTCATCGCATACATCGCCTACCACGACTAGTATTGACGTAACATTCCGATATAGTGTCTGGCCGGGCGATATCGACAACGTGCCGCGGTAAACGTCATCATCATCAAACCATCGGGATCCAGACCATCGCAGTCCGCGACGCAAACAACACGACCATCGGAACATCCATCCAACCAACATCCACCGCGGTAATCAGTACGGACTGACGAAGGGTCTGATTCCATAAAACGCCCCTCTTCAGGGACAACAATTACGGTCCCCCCGGCGCGCCTGCTTAGGCCATGCAACGAGAGCTGATATACTCCCGGCCACTTGCTGAAGTCTTCTGGGGTATATCATCTCCTTCCCGATATTGTAACGTTATTTTAATACACTTGTATCGACCCACCACCTCTATTATCGCGCTTATTTAAGCCCGATACCGCCCGCGCGGCTCGCTTGTCCGAGCCCGCCGTACGGCCCGGATTAAAGTTATCCCTCACTAATATTTATATGTATATATATATATATGTACTTGTACAGATTTACCACTAATAAAAGATTATATCTACTACAAGACAAGAGAGTATAACTTATTCACGAGCGGTATAACGTAGCCCGGTACACCGTCTCAATGTTGTAATCTATTTTAACATAAAGCCCGTAACTCATAATTGTATGTAAGTGTGTGGAATACGTTTTAGGAATTTTCAGTTTTTTTTTTGTTTTTTTGTTTTTCAGCTTTTTCACGTTTTAAAATACATTCGAAGTCGGCATAAATAACGATTGGAATTCTTTGTGTTTTTTAAAACTTTTAAAATATTTAAACTCATCATCACCGTCTTCAAACATGATTGGTCTTCCTATTTTATTTTTTCTACAAAGTCGTGTATGTATCTTTAACCCTTCTGTACCCCAAAGTTTTTTACATGGTTTTTTCCCAAAAGTTGTAAAGCATCTCTTACAAATAATTAATTTTGAGCAATTTTTAGTTTTTTGGTTTCTAACAAATCTTGAAAAATCTTTTATGTAACAATAATGAGATTTCCCATCTCTATTAAAAAAAAATAGGTCAAAATGATTTTTACATACCATATTACTTATATACAAAACAAAAATTATATTTTTATCATTTAAACTATACACATTAATTGACACATTATTAATCCTTTCGAATTTTTTTATTTGATTGATCGGTGTCGGAAAATTAATGCATTTAAAATTTAAACCGCTTTTTTTTCTAAATTTTTAAAATTTTTTTTACTAAATTTGCTTTTATTTAATCTGTTATCGAATTTAGTTAATATCGCATACATAAAACATTTGTTATCATTATTTTGAACATTTATCACAGCTTTTTTATTTTTAATATATGTAGGTAAATCTATATATGTCTAAGAGGATTTACATAATTTATTCTTAATTGTAATCCATCTATTGATACAAGTGACCATCCAGAACCTTTAGCAATATATTCAGATTCTTCTTCTAATATTTTGCTAAACATGTTATCTAATAAACTCATAAAATTAGATGAATTACAAGGAAGTATATTTTTAGTTTTAAAAGCTACATTCTGTGTTTCATTGGATAGTACACGTTCATATACACTATCAACATGAAGATTAAATTTAATTGATGTTTGTATACATGAATGTTTTAATTTGGAAATTATTTTATCAAAAATAGAATTGAAAAATAATGGATAATGTATAAATTTGGATGTATTTTTTATAAAAAATGTTTTTGAAGATTTTCTAAAACGTTCTATTTGTACAAGACCATCTCCAATTGTGCTCATACAAATACTTTTTGAAATCGTTTGTCGTTTCATTTTCACAAAAAAATAAATATATTAATACGTTGTGTTATAATTATCAGATATTTTTTTTTTTATGATTACTATTTTTATGTTGATGTCTTAAGCAGCACGCACACTGGATACGTTCCGTCACGTCATATCGAAGTTTCCGTCAAACGGAAAGCTTTGCTTACTATATATTCTTATGAACAGGCGCACACCGGTTGCGACACGTTTCGACACGCCGCGTCTTGTAGACGTTAGGTGATGGATACGTTGCTGTTTAGGGCAAAATTTATGTTTGACGGATACCATTTGTCAACTGCATTTCGAATTTTCGATATTTTTTTCTCTGTTATTGTCACAAATTGTTTATTTTGTTTATTGCTTGTATTAAATTTTTATACTTAAAATATGGAAGACGAAAGAACTCATCCGAAAGTATTTAAAAAATTTTGACTCATCCCGAAGAAGGTCTGGAAATAATGTATGAAATTCTCCATGCTCGTCTCTTTTTGAATTAATGTTATGTACTCATAAACGTTTTTTTCCTCTTTTCTCCTCCTCATCTGCGATACTCGCTATTACAAGGAGTTCCTCGTCGGAAGAAAAATCCATAATGATATTCCAATTAAGTAAAAAAATAAATAAACTTGAACAAAACACACACCGCTCTTATACGATGTCAAACGTAGAGTGGCGATTCTAACAACGATAAAGGTGGAAAGAAACGTATCCACTGAGCGCCTTTTCAACGTTCCGTCACGTCACGTCTCCATCCGTCTCCGAGCCGTATAGAGACGTAACGTAACGGAACGTGTCCAGTGTGCGTGCTGCTTTACAGTAAATTTTACATATTACATAACATAATGTATTTCTATGAATTACTTTTTCGCTTTAATTAACAAAATCAGAAAAAATGAAACTAAAATTAGAAAAAAAAAGAAAAAAAAATGTACAGTAAAATAACATAAAACAACTGTCTTATAAAAATATGTGCACGATGTAATGTATTTATATAAAGACTTACATTTATTATTGGTGAGAAAAATTTCAATATTTTCTAATAGCAACAATTGAGAAAACGTAGAGTATTTCCCAACTATGAAACCGTTTTATAATAAATAATGTTGAATAAATAATTACTCGTTTGATCTAATTGATTAAACAGAAAAAAATTAAACGTGATTAGAAAATGAACAGTAAAACTAGGTAATACTTTTAAAAAAAAAAAATGTATATGTATGGTATAATTTATTTTTATATTAATACTCACATTATTGACGATGATATACCTATCGAATTTTATTCTTCAACAAAAAAATCTTTTCATGCGTCTTTGAATAAGATAAACAGTTAGAAGTAGTTGCTGTTACACTATTTAGAGATGTTTTAAATTCAACAGAAAGAGTAAAACTCTTACCGCTGAGAAATGAACATGTGAACAATTTTTAATGTAGAGTCGGTATTTATACAAATCATTGAACTCTACTTTACAATTTCTTATACATTAATCGAGAAGCCGGATGAGGAAAAAAAGGGGTGTGTTAGAACTAGGTGCGGAGAGATAGGTAGTAGTTTTTATCAAGGATATCTAAATTTCAACGAGATTGTATTTTTCGAGAAAGGAATACTAATTGTTAAAGTATTATGAGTTCGCCGTATAATGTAACATATTCGCTTGTGTGAAAACATTAATACCTACGGAATGGTTTTTAATGACTCCAATAATCGTGTACCGTATTCTAAGAAAAAAAAAATAAAAATTCTGAACACGTTATACATAATAACAATTTTATACACTTTACACTTGAGTATTTGTCAAAACTAGTTTTTACAAAAGAGTTCACCGATCATGGTTCGTATGTAAGTATTGGTAGTAATAATAATGTAATATATTCGCTTGTACTCTAATATGTTATTATATTTATTTAATATAGTCCGATTTAAGTGTGAAATCGAATGGAAATACAGGAAAGGTCTTAGATAATCCATTAAAAAAACAAAAAACTGCAAAAATCAATATTAAGAGGCAAACAAACAATACAGGATTAAAACATTTTAAAAAAATGAAAACTGAAAAAGTAATTTTTTAAAATTTTATAACATAAATTAATTGTTTAACCTTTAATTACATTTTGTTTTATCAATCAGATTGCATCCTATAAAACAAAATTGAATTCACTTATAAGTTCGGGGGAATACAGTAATTCAAACTCTCATACAAGTGATACTATTTCAATTAAACAAGGAGAGAAAACGTGTACGTTAAAATGTCCTACTATAGATGGGAATGACTATTGGGTCATCCAGCATTATAAAACAGAAGAAATAGCCAACGTTTCACCACAGGAAAGGTAATGTTAAACACGAGATCTTAAATAATTGAGTATTAACATTTTTTCAATTTTAGATGGAAACATGCTGAATGTTCAATAAAAAAAACAACGTCTAAACAGAAAAATAAGGATAAGGATGTCAACCATAAGCTAAATTCAGCTGTGGAGAACATTCTGGATCGTTTCATGGCTGACCACAACATAAAATGACAAATAATAAACATTTATGAGAAAATTGAAAATTGAAAATCATTGAAAATATAAAAATGAATATAATTTTTAAAATATATCTGATTATATTAAAAATAAAATATGTATCATATTATTTTTTTGATTAAAAAGAAAAAATACTGATTATTACAAAATGACTATCTAACGATATAACTATCAATATTATGATAAACTGTTTGAAAAATTGAAAATTGAAAATCGATGAAAATATATAATTAAAATATAATTTTTAAAATTTATCTGATTATATTAAAATTAAAACGTGTATCATATTATTTTTAATGAGAAAAGAATTAAAAAATATGATATCTTAAATAAAAAATTTTATTCATGAAATTAGTAAACATCTAATATTCGGTTAGACATGATCTACCTAATTTTAATTAGATAGTTGTGCAGTATATTAGATGTTTACTAATTTCATGAATAAAATTTTTTATTTAAGATATCATATTTTTAATTCTTTTCTGATTAAAATGAAAAAAAAACTAATTACTTCAAAATGACTATCTAACGATATAAATATCAATATTATGATAAACTGTATGAAAAAATTGAAAATTGAAAATCGATGAAAATATAAAATTTAATAATTAGATAGTAGTATTGTAGTATGGTATACTACAAATGACTATCTAACGATATAAATATCAATATTATTATAAACTCAGTTCGTGTTATACCGCCGACCGTACAACACGTGTGCTCTGCGATAACGTTTTATAGCTCTCGATAGCACATAAATACTTCACGGCCGGCGTTATCAGGTAATATGATTCTATAACAATTTAATCACTTTACTAAACGCGTGCATTATTCATCGCAACATGAATAGATCCCCTTTGAGCGTTTCGCCCAAAACCAATTCTTCTCTACCAACTAAACTTCCCTCCTCTAACACAGCAAATAAAATAAGTGCAACGCCAACACAAAAAAATGTAAATTCTTCATCCACAAAATCATATCAACACAACAAATTCAACCCAAAAACAGCCAAGACATCGCATGACAAAATTTTGCGATCGTCTAACTCGTCAATCAACCTTTCCCCACCCGACTCACCGTCTAAGAATTAACAACCGACCACTTCTGCCCGTTCAACCGATAAGACACCAGTCTCAGCCGATATCGCAAATCAACTAAACCACACTAATGACTCCCAGTTGTCAACTGTACATTCGATTAAACCTACGACTATTCACACAAATATCAGTATGAACTTCGCTACGGTGACTGCAACGGAAAATACTCCGAGCAGAGAACAAGCGATAGTGTTCAATTCAATCGATGGAATACCACAAATTGAGTACATAATTGCTATCGGTAAAATAGTCAAACCTATCAACATCATCTTCGTCTCGCGTATCTCAAACCAACGCTTCTGTATATTTTTATCCAGTAAACAAGTCCTCGATAACCTAATGCAACAAACACAGACTATTATAATTAACGACCAATTAATTCAAATACGCAGACTGGTCAACCCGTCCAAACGTATCGTTATATCCAACGTATGTCCGTCAATCTCTAACCTAGCAATATTGGACGCATTAAAGCATATAAACATAAACCCTATCTCGCAAATTAATCACTTAAAAGCCGGCTATGGGCATATCATGAGCTTTCGCAGACAAATATACATTAACCATGAAGATATCCCCAAACTGCCCAGCTCTATGCTAATCTCCCAAAATGATAATCAATTCAGAATATTCTTCACGGACGACACACTTACGTGTTTTTTGTGCAAAGCGGTTGGGCACACATCCAATAACTGCAAAAAAAACTCCGAAAAAAATCCTATAATCGAAACTACAATCAACACAAATGCAACCAATGATCTCAACAATTCCAACGAAACACAACCCGCACTTACAGAAGATGATACACACTCCTCTCCCTCCAACCACCAACCCGATGGAAATCAGATACCCACATATACGGACTGGTCCTCAGAAATCACTCCCGAGGCACCTCTAATATCCGATAACAATGAAGAACTCCCATCAACGCTAACACAAAAGGAAACATGCAAAAGACCAATATCTGACGCATCGTCCTTAAAACCACCAGATTCCCCAAATGATCCAATACCCGCAAACATCACAGTCAAAAAAGAAAAAACAATAAAGAAAATTAAAATTCGTTCCAGATCAAATTCAACTAACAGTCTAGACAGCACAACTAAGGATGAACAAAAAAAACCAATAGAAAAATTCTTTACACTAAATGACAACTCACCTATCTCATATCTCCAGTTTATATACATACTGGAAAATTTTACAAATAAATCTATCAATATTCATTCACTCACCGAAGAGGTAAAAATCGGTATATCGCCTTTAATGGACATATTAGATCAAATTAGGCCACTGGTTACCGATCGAACATTAAAAAGTCGTCTAACCAAGCTTTCCAATCTCCTCTTTCAAGCCCAACCCTCTTCATCAAACCAAACCCGTACGTAACTACACACCTCAAGAATGAGAACATAATAATAATAAACAAAAATAAAACAAGACACACAAACAATACGTAATCTTACATAATAATTTTAAAACTGAACAAATTAAAGAACAATCACAATATAAAAAAAAATAAAAAATAAAATAAAATAAAAATAATGAGTATAAATATTATACAATGGAACATAAATGGACTCGTTAAAAAAACCAATGATATTAAAATAGTTAATCAAATCCACAACCCGACCATTTTATGCCTGCAAGAGACGAACTTAAAAGACAGTTATACACCTCATATAAAGAATTTCAACACGTACATCTCCAACAGAACACAATGCAACCGCGCAAGTGGAGGAGTAGCTATACTAATAAGATCAGAATTTCCTAGCTCTCAAATCCCAATCCAAACCTCAATAGAAGTAGTAGCTGCAACTATCCAACTTGAGACCAAAATCACAATCTGCAATGTATACATACCAAATCAGAAAACATTTGAAGCCTCTGACATAGAACACATAATCCAACAACTACCAACCCCCTTCCTTATACTGGGGGACTTTAACAGTCACAGCGAGCACTGGGGATCCGACAAAACTGACGGTAGAGGCAAACAAATCGAAAAGATCCTCGAAAACGACAACATCACCTTATTAAATAATGGTGAACCTACACGCCTAAACCCAGCCAATGGAACATTTTCTTCGATAGACCTCTCGTTAAGCAGTACATCATTAGCTCAACGAACAGTATGGTCAACGTTACCCGAAATCTACGACAGCGACCATATACCTATCAAAATAGAAATACTATCAAGCAAAGTCCTACCCAAAACACCCCCTCGTAGATGGAAATTAAAAAAAGCCAACTGGGAACTTTTCACCCAGTTAACCGATTCATATATTACCACCAATCCTCCACCTAAAGACGGACCGATCCTATCCGACGTCAATCATATAACTGACTCCATTATAAACGCGGCTAACATATCAATAGGAAAAACAAACCATTCAACCAAAAATAACAAAGTCCCCTGGTGGAATCCTGAAATCAAATTATCAATCAAAAACAAGAACAACGCATTAAAAGTATTCCAAAAAACAGGTAAAATCGAAAATCACATAAAACTAAAACAACTCCGAGCAAAAACCAAATTTTTAGTAAAAAATAGCAAAAAAAAGTCATGGGAAGAATTTACCTCAACTATAGGACCCAAAAGCGATCCCAGCTCGGTTTGGAGCAAAGTAAGATCCTTAAGAGGATATAGCAGAGAAAAACACATTCACATCGTTAAAGACACAACTCACACACAAATCCTTCTGAAGTAACCAATCTAATAGGTAACCAATTTTATCTAAATAGTTCTGACAGTAATTACGACGACTCATTCATAAATAAACACATCCACTTTCAATCAGACATCGACCCATCACATCAAGACCAACAATACCTCAACGCTCCAATCAGTGAAACTGAATTAGACTGGGCACTATCTAAATGTTCAAGCCTATCCCCCGGACCCGACGAAATCCCATACAGCTTTATACACAATTTCCCGACGTCCGCAACACAATTCTTACTTCACTTATATAACAAAATTTGGGAAAGAGGACAAATTCCTAAAAAGTGGAAACACTCTTTCGTAATATCTATCCTAAAACCCGGAAAGGACAAATTCTCAACTGAGGGATACAGACCAATATCATTATTAAATACAATGTGTAAAATCCTTGAAAAAATCATCGACATACGACTGAGATGGATTCTCGAAAAAACCAACTACTTTTCCTCCCAACAAAATGGTTTTCTCAAACATAGAAGCACATATAATAGTTTACATGACATTCAGGAGGATATAAAAAAAACATTCGAATCCAGACAAGTTCTAGGACTAGTTGCCCTCGACATTGCCAAAGCATATGACACCACATGGCGCTCACGAATAATAGAAAAACTACACAAGATACTCTGTCACGGAAATATGCTCAATTTTATTAAACACTTCTTATCAGACAGAACTTTTCAAGTCAAAAATGATGGTCATCTCTCCTTAACCCTCAAACAAGAAAACGGCGTCCCCCAAGGATCCACCATCTCTGTCACCCTTTTCCTCATAGCCATTAATGACATAAGTGAATCAATCAAACTCCCCGTAAACCATACTATTTTTGCCGACGACCTAACCATATGGTGCCGAGGGAGAAATACAAACAGCATACAACCAATATTACAAGACACATTATCTTCACTAGAAAAATGGTCGGCTACCTCTGGCTATCGCTTTTCCGCCATTAAATCACAGTGCATCATCTTTTCTCAACTCAGAAAATACCAAACACTGCAAATTAAAATAAATGATCTCCAAATCGCAACCTCTAAGACTATCAAGATTTCAGGCATCATATTCGACAGCAAAAATACTTGGTGCACACACCTAAGAGAATTACAAAAAGTGTCCGCTATAAGAATTAACACCCTCAAGGCACTTGCACATACCTCATGGGGATCTAACTCACTTTCCCTCAAACAGATCTACAAATCCCTCATACTTTCCAAGCTCGAATACGGTTCCTTCCTCTTCATAAATGCCAAACTATCACATCTTAAAACCATTGAAACGATACACAATTCAGGATTAAGGCTAGTTTCTGGAGCATTCAGATCAAGTCCCACCTCCAGCTTATATAACATCACCAATACTCCTCCAATACACCTAATAAGAAAAAAAAATACTATGCTCTTTTATATAAGGCTAATCCAAAATAATCTCAAGACACACCGAATCATCAATGACGAATTTCTAAATATATCCATCGACCCATCCGGGGTAATTAAACACGAAAACCTCATAGTCCCCCCATGGATATTAAACATAGATGTAAATCTTTCAATATCAGATCTACCCAAAAGCAAAACTCTACCAAAAACGTATAACAGTGAACTGCAATCATTGCTCGAAGACTACAAAGAATACACAATTTTTTTCACAGATGGGTCAAAAACAGATGAAGGAGTAGGAGCCTCTGTGATATACAATGAGAATAAAATAATGATCAAGATTCCTAACTCATGTACAATTTTCTCCGCTGAAGCCATCGCAATTTCTCACTCACTCGATATCATTAAACAAAATAAAATAACAAAATCCATCATACTCAGCGACTCTCTAAGCACCTTAACCAACATCCAAAACCATCTTCAACCTAACGACATTAGCAGAAAGATTAAAAATCAAATATCGTTTTTAGAACTCCAATCTCAATCAATCACCATGATTTGGATCCCAAGCCACGTTGGAATCCAAGGAAATGAATTAGCAGACACATACGCCAAACAAGCCATTACTTCTCCTGATACACATCAAATTAATATACATACCCTACAAGACAGCAAAAACATAATTAACACATTTATAACAAATCAATGGCAACAGTTATGGCAAATAATGCACACTAAACTTAACGAGATAACACCCTCGATATATCCATGGCCAGTTACATCTTTACCTCGTAGGCAGGAAGTAATCCTTAACAGATTAAGAATTGGCCACACATGGTTGACCCACGGACACCTCATGAACAGAACGGATCCTGCCCTATGCCCCACCCGTAGAGTAACTCTCACAGTCAAACATATAATTTGCAACTGCCTAAAATACAGAGATATCAAGGACAGTCTAGAAATATCCGACAACCTCCAGCAAGCACTAAGTCCAGACCCAGAAAATTTTTACAAAATTGTTAAGTTTTTAAAATTAACAAAAATGTACAATTTAATTTAATATAACTCTTTGTGTATTCAATTGTACCTCCCTCCAATATGTAAACATAACTTTAGATTAAAAGCCAATAACCATTGTTGTTGTGGCTTCATCAATAAAAAAAAAAAAAATTATTATAAACTGTATGAAAAAAATTACAACATATTTAAAAATCGATGAAAATATTTAATTTATAAAATTTATATCGGATACCTGTTTTAACATTTTAATTATTTTTCTATTGATATAAGTCTTGTAATATTAAATCAGATAATTTAACATATTGAAATTGTTAAATCTCGCTTATTAAAGACATACCTCCTAAGTCTGAGTCGAAACCATAATTCTGTATAAATTGATATGTGAAAGCATTTGGTTGACAGCTAGCTAGAAGATTTGATATAGATTCTTTTAATGTTGAGTAGAATAAATTATAACAATTTTGAAAATAATTAATTTTTTTCTGTTTTTCTATTATATTTGTTTCGATACAAATTTGAATTTGTTTTAAACGACAAAGATCGATAATACTTAATGATATAGAATTATTATTCAATCTTAATGTAATTGAAGAATATTTTGCATTTATAGAATAATTTAAATTTTCATTTAATTGAACTGGAGACTTGCAACGTGTTTTTAAATTTTTTTAAATCATATTAAAATATATATAGCCATATAGGTACTAGTAGTGATGATGATTGCTTACAAATTCTTAAAAAACCGAAATTAACAAACTCACAAAATATTTTACCTGAAAGTTGTAGCAATCATAGTAATACTCAAACTTACAACAGCAATCAAATCATGTATGATTTATACTTTTATAATTCTTAAAATTATAATATTTCTTTTTTTACATCTAAATACTAATATAGTTATTTATGCTTTTAAAATATTAAATGATGTCGAACATCCTGTATCACAACCCAATGACTCTATATGTACATCATTTGGTAAGACAAATATTTATTAACTTATAAGAATCTTAAGAATCTTATTTACAATTTACAAAATTTTAATTTAGTAGTACGCTGAATAGTAAAGTTATTTATTTATTTTAAATTAAATATCAAAGTATTAAACATTGCCATAAATAGTATATTAAAGTTGATATTAATTTAAATATATTTGAATTTATTTACCAATGTAATTTAATTAAAAACTACCTTAATGATATGTATAAAAAATTTGAATGTATAATAAAATAATACATATAAATTATATTATATTATTATTTATACAAACTATGTAAATAAATAAAAATAAATATGTGAAATATAGAAATCAATTAAATAAGGCAACAAGCCTGGATTATGTAGTATAATTTTGGTTTTTAATTTAATGACTGGTTTAAATTAAAAAAATTATCATCAGGTTGTGTAACCAAGTCAATATACACTTAATTAATATAAATACTTCTGATTATTACCTTTATTATATTGCACAGAAGTCTTTATTTTTATTTAACTTGATATAACTTTAATCAAAACCAGTTAAATACAAACCAAAATAATACCTAATACTCTATGTTACCCTTTATTCTATTTATTTCTATATTTAACATGTTTACTAATATTTATAAACACAAACAACAGTTTGTATATTATATAATATTGTTTAATATATAAATGGCACATAAAATTAACTTGTGTTATATGTTCAAACTTCAAATTGATTAAGGCCGGTTCTTACAATGTCCGGTAAAGTGTCGATTAACGCTAACCGGCGGTTAGTCAAATATTTTACGGACAGTCGGTTCTTACAATCTCCGGTTAGGTGATTAGTGTCCGTAATGTTTCCGTTAAATGGTTACTTTACGGTCGGATTGATAACCGGCAGAATTCTATCGGTTATCTTCCCGTTAAACCATAATCTTTCGGTTATGTGCTAAGTTATCAGTAGAAATATTCTGTAATGTTGATTTGAATTTTGATTATCTTTTTTTCCCATGGATCATTCGTGCATCTTACTATAATATTCGTCGACGATTTTGTGTTTCAAGTTTTCAACGTAAATTTAATATTGTCTAGGGCTGTACATAATTCTCTGTTACTTGGCGAAGAAGATTTGTCCGATTTTGAAAGTGATGTTACAAATTTCAATGTAGCCCTTCGGAAAACTAAAAATTTTCGTACGAGGGATAATTACATGGAATTGTTCGACGAAGAAGAATTTATAAAAAATGTCGCATGAAAAAAAAAACGGTAGAGCGAGTTTTGCTGTTAGAGCAACCAATGTTGTTTCCTCTAATGAAGAGAAATTGGTTCATCGGGTACGTTTCGTGGTTTTGGACATTTTATGAAACTCGTTTTCAAAAAACGCAAAAGAAAGAAAAGATAAGAACGAATCAATAACACCATAATATATAATATGATAACAACTGTTTATTAATAATTCGAAAATTCGACGATTGCGCATGCGTATATCAATTCATTTGGTTAATTCCAGATGTTTTGGGAATCACTTATAATAAAACTGGCAGTTAGTTATACGATCGTTAACCGAAGGTTGTAAGAATGGTCTAATGTAACCGAAACTTAACGGAAGTAGTCGCCGTTAAGTAACCGAATCTTTACCGACACTATTACGGTCACTTTACGGGACATTGTAAGAACGGACCTAAGTATATTATGTATAGTTTTTAATTAAATTGCATGATGTAATTATTCAATTTTTATTCTATTACTTATCTTATGACTATCTATTACCTATTTATCATTTTTGCAATAAATGTTTTATTTTTATTATGTATTAATTTAATTTAACTTACTTAAATCCATTAGATTTTAGATTCTGAACGAAGTGAAGAATGTATTGATTTTACTATGATGTGTGTTTTTTTTTTTTTTTTTTGTTTTTTTTTTTTTTTGTTTTTGTGTCTGTGTACACCATAACTACTCGAAATAATGCTTCAATTTTGAACTTCAGGGTATGTTTTCGGTGGCAAAACGAATATCGGAGGTACCTTAGAGAGGTCACAAGTGAAAATTCCCAAAAGTTTTCAAATGCCACGGGAAAAACAAACAAAAAATGAAGAAAAAACCGGTGAAAGACATAAGCGCCAAAATGAGATAAGAAAAAAAAAATCGTACCTTACAAAAGCGCCAAAATCGTATCGTACATAAGCGCCAAAATTCTAGGTACCCTGTGTGCTACGCAGTGGCGGCTCGTGCCTAGGTGTGCAAGCGTGCGCACACCACATAGATTAATTAGATATTATAATAATGAAAATGTATAATAATAATGCATTTATGTATAATAATAAATTCAATAACAAATATCTGTTAAACTGTATTTATTATATAAAAAAATTAAATTTTAAAAACAAACAAACGACAATTATTATTATACTCCTAATTAATATTTTTAAAAGTAATATTATTAACTATAAATATTTTACTAATTACATTTATACTTAAAACAGACTAATTTTTTAAAAATAAATTTTTGCAATCATTGCACACCACCTACTTTGAACACGTCAACAACTAACGAGCCGCCACTGGTGCTACGGTTAATAGATAGGTATTAAATAACAGATAATATTATATTTATAACTATGTCGATCAAAAACTCCAAACGTTTAATCGTAATCGATAAATGTATTATCTGATCACGATAGATTGTCACACAGACAGTGGGTGAGCAATTCAGTGTTAAAACATATTGTTAGTACCTATTTCGTTAGCAATCGTGAAAGCATCATTCGCTAAAATGGATTTTATAAAAACTGTTACGAATAAAGGTGTTGTGTGTATTTTATTTAATGAGCAAAAATATAGATTTTTACGAGAAATGGCCAGTGGTAATGTGTCATTGAGGTGCACCAAAAAAAAATGTTCTGCTAGAATAGAGATGGATGGACTACAATTCTTCGTGTTAATGGTGAGCATTTACACGATATAGTGAATGCTCATGATGCCCAGTGTCATATTTTGCGTAATAATTGTAAAAGAAAAGCAACTGAAAATATTACCGACAGACCATCGAAAATAATGCGTTATGAGTTGTGTGCTGCTGAAAATATTGAAATGGTTTCAGATGATATTGAAAATATTCGAGTTTCAATGTACAGACAAAGATGTAAATTATTGCCGATAACGCCTCAATCATTGGAAGAAGCTATTAATCAAGTTAGTAACCGAAATATTTTAACTAATAGGAATGAAACGTTTTGTCACGTAGATATAGAAAGCAAAATCATTTTTCTGACCACTAAATCTAATCTTCAATATATGTGCCACAATAGTTCACTTTTAGACTTTAGTTGCCGATGATACATTTTACGTGTGTCCTAAATTCTTTTACCAGCTGTATACGATACATGCTTATAGCTGTGGAAAATATTTACATTTAATTTACTGTTTACTACCAAGTAAAACTTCAAATTGCTACGAATCAATGTGGAAATATATACAAAAATTGTGTGAAAAATATGATTTAGAATTTTCTCCAGAAACACTATTAGTTGATTTTGAAAAAGCAGCACATGATGGATTTTTAGCAGTTTTTCCAAATTCAAAAATAAAATGCTGTAAATTTCATTTAGGACAATCGTGGTTTCGGAAAATTCAAAGTTTGGGTCTTCGAAATGAATATGTGAAGAACTCTGAAATAGGGATTTGGTTGAAGTCTGTTTTTGGTTTGGCTTTTCTTCCGTGCACCGAAGTATCTGATGCTTTTGCAGATTTAATGTCCATCGCACCTGAAGATCAAACAGTTTCCAAATTTAGTGATTACATTTTAGAAACATACATTGATTCTAGTTTATTTCCATCTAAAATTTGGGCTGAAATTCCGGATAATGACGTTATACGAACTACAAATGCAGCTGAATCATATCATCGACATTTAAAAGATCAATTCTATGTTTCTCATTGTTCCGTACATATAGTAATTGATGTATTATTAAAATTACAAAGCGAAACATATTTATACATGAACTCTCCTTCTAACTGCAATAAATCAAGGATATCAAACATTGAAGTAATTTTAAATTGGAATAAATATCAGCATGGTGAAATAAATCGTTTGGAATATTTAAAAAAAGTAGGGTTAAAAAATCAACCAATTTATTAAATTTATATTTATTGCATGTATATATTGACATTATTGACATTTTTTTTTACAAAAACTCAACCAATTTATTAATTATTGTTAATATAATGTATATATTTATTATTATTATTGACAATTTTTTTAATTTAATATATTATATGAAATAATTTTTTATAGAATAGCATTTCTTAATAACTATATTTAACATATAAAATATTAATTTTGGCGCAAATGATAGGTCATTATTATACCTTTGGCGCTTATGCCATGTGTTAGGTAAAACAGGTATACAATATTAGATTGGCGCTTATGTCATACAAATTTTGGCGCAAATGATAGGTCATTTTTGTACCTTTGGCGCTTATGTCATGTAGCCGAAAAAACGGTACTTTTTGTGCAAAACCCGTTTTCGACGAAATCGATTTTTTTATTTAGCCGTTACTCAAAAACCAAAAATTGTAGATACTTGAAATTTTCACCAAATGTTTATATTGAAATCATCTATACGTGGTAAAATTTTTGAACACTTTTGACTTTTTTTGAGCTTTTTATAGACAATTTAAATTTTTGACTTTTCTTAGTTTTTTTTTCTGAAAAGTGGATAAAAAAAATTTGGCTGGACAAAAAATCTTGAAAATTTAATATAAAGTTCCTCATAAGAAGTACTTATCGGTATAAAAAAAAAATTCAAAGCGAAATGCACACCTTTTTTTTTATAAGCATAAAAATTTTAAATTTTTATGAAATATTGAAAAATCGCAAAAATTTGAACTTATTTTTTTCTGAAATGTGGATAAAAAAAATTTGGTTGGCCATAAAACTTTGAAAATTTAGTACAAGGTTCCTCATTAGAAGTACTTATTGCTATTAAAAAAAATCAAAAATCGTGAGTCACAATTTTTTTTTATAAGCATCTAAAGTTCAAACGTTTACGAAATAATTACATGATTGCGTAAAATAATAATTTAGCCTTAAACGATTTTTGATATTTGTTCTTATTCAAAAAGTATAAGTCGAAAAAACTTGAAACTTTCACCAAATGTTTATATTGGAATCATCTATACGTAGTACAATTTTTGTAAACTTTAGACTTTTTTTGAGCTTTTAATAGACAATTGAAATTTTCAACTTTTCTTTGTTTTTTTTTCTAAAATGTAGATAAAAAAAATTTGACTGGACGAAAATTCTTGAAAATTTAATACAAGGTACCTAATATGTCGAAGTTATCGGTATAAAAAAAAATTCAAAGCGTAATGCACAATTTTTTTTTTAAAAGCATAAAAAGTTCATATTTTTACGAAATGTGTAGAAAATCGCGAAAATTTGAAGTTATTTTGCAGTTGAAAATTCATAAAATTTTAAGTATTCAAAACTAAGAATTGTAAATTCGGTACAAAGTTTGACATACGTTTTCCTTCAATTATCTGTAAAAAAATTTGCACTGGAATAAAATCAAAAATTTTTATGAGTGTTTGAAATTACAATTTTTTCACATAATCGCGTAAAATAACAATTTAGGCATCATTGATTTTTGATATTTGTTCTTATTCAAAAAGTATAGGTCGTAGAAACTTAAAACTTTTACAAAATGTTTAAATAGGCATTTTCTTTACATAGTTGTATTTTCAAAATATTTCGTTTATTTTTTAGCTATTTATAGGCATTTGAATAATTCGATTTTTCTTAGATTTTTTTTTATAAAAGTCGATAACAATTTTTTGGCCCTACCAAATCGCTTGAAAATTTAATAGAAGGTTTTGAATAAGTTGATCTAAGAGTGATTCAAAAATTATTCAAATACATAGGCACAATTTTTTTTTATAAGCACTTGAAGTTCAAAAATCGACAAAATTTGTCAAAATCACGAATATTTGCAAATTATTTTGTAGTTGAAAATGTATAAAAATTTTTGTATTCAAAGATAAGAAATGAAAATATTATGTAATATCACAGCTGATAAAGATAATTAAATAGATTAAGTTTATAATAATATAATCAGTAGCTGACAGCTGTTCTATACAAAATATTGGTAGATTGTAAACACAAGGTGTATAACGTACCTTTACATGGTTGAATAGAACGTTACTAACTTCCAATTTCCAGTTATTTTAATGTGTGTATCAGTTCCATAAACATGCGGATTTTATCAAGCCCGGATTAAGACCTTCAGGGGCCCAGGGGCCAATACACGGTTGTGGGCCCCCATCAATAAAAACAATTCTTTAAAATTATAAAAGTAGGTATATACAATAAAACAAATTTAAACCTTTTTATTTAAATATGATAATAATAATAATAAATGATAATTAATGAGAATAAAAATATTAAAAACATAATTTTTTTTTTTAATACCTATTATTATTTACAAATAAAATTAAGTATTGTTTAAGTAAAAGTTTTTTTTCTAGCTTTTTGAGTAGCAAATATTTCTAATGTTTTATCGAAGCTTAAATTTTGAAGAACATCATTTTCTGTTGATAAAATCATTAATGATGACAAATTATCTTGTGTTTGTGAAGATCTATTTTTATTTTTAATTCTGGCCAGCTTCGAAAATGCCCTCTCTGCAGTACAATTAGCAACAGGAATGGTAAGATATATTCTTAAAGCAATATGAATGTTAGGGAAAATATTAATAACATTACATTCAGTCATCCATTCAAATATCTTGAGTACATCACTTCCATCAAATGTTGGTTTTAACTGATCCCAAAACTGCTTGAAATGTACTATTTCATACTTTATTGAATCATCAACATCATCTTTATATACACTAATGAATTTGTTAACACTTTCCTCAACATCAATTGTAGACTCAACATGTAGTCTAGTTAAGAATAAAAAATTTTCAACTACTACACTATATGCATTTATTCTTTTGTCCAGTTCTGAGCAAAATTTATCAACTATTACATGATGTGTTTCAACCCGAAATTTATCAATACCACTAAGTGCATTTAAAGTTTTATTGTTATCATCAGGAAATTTTTTTATTATTTTTCTTTTATTTTCATCTTTATATATGATACTTATTTGGGAGCAAAACTCTCCAACCCTACGTTCATAGACCATGTTTGAATCCCTTAAACTTGAAACAACATTTTTTAAACTTTTCAACAAATTCACAGCTTTTAAAATATCATTGCTTTTGCTTTGTAAATCTATAGATACTTTATTACAATGTTGTAATATGTCATTCCAAAATAGACACAAATAGCCTGTTTCTTTTTTCAACATTTTTTTCAATAACACCTTTGCATTATATTTTGTATCCCCATTTTCATATTTGCTATCAGATATTTCAAAAAGTACAGTTAATATAGTTTTATAATTAATAGTGAGTGCACGGCAAGCCTCAGAATGACATGCCCATCTTGTGTCACTTAAAGACTTTAAAAATAACAACCTTTCTTTATCCTTTTTCTCTAATGAATTGGTTAAGATTGTCCATCTGTGAGTAGAGCCACTAAAAAAATTATATAGCATTTGCAAAAAACTAAAAAAATGTACAGCTTCTTCACAGCAGTCTACACTATGTACTCCCACTAAATTTAACGAGTGGGCTGTACATGGAATATATACAGCTAAAGAGTTTTGGTTTTTAACATGTGCCTGAAGTCCCTCATATATACCACTCATGTTGGAGGCGTTGTCATAGGATTGACCACGAACATTTTTTATATCAAGTCCAGTATTTTTCAGAAATTCACTTAAGATATTAAAAATGAACTCTCCTTTATGACTAGTTACTGGTGTTAGATGAAATAATCGCTCATGAACTTTAGATGAAATACAATATCTGAGTACTATCGCCATTTGATCAATTTTTGAAAGATCTGGAGTAGAGTCCATAATTATAGAGAAGTATTTAACCTGTTTAACTTCTTCTACTATAAAGTTAACTAAATCATTTTTCATTATGTTTATAACTTCATTACAAATGGTTTTTGACATAAATGATGGATTACCTTTCCCCTTATTACCATATAACTCAATGTGTGTTTTTAAAAATGGATCAAAATTAGAAATAAGCTCTAATAACCCTAAATAATTTCCATTGTTGTTGACTCCAAAAATTTCATGATCTCCTCTTAAAGGTAATCCTCTTATAGCCAGAAACTTAATAACAGTTGTTATACGTTTAAATATTTGAATCCAATAGTCCCTTTCTACTAAAATTTGTCTACACATTTCTTTGTTCACAGATGTTTTTGTATTTGATCGTACTAACCATTTTGTTGTAGCACTTTGATGTTCAAGACTGTTTTCATGAAGTTCAATTTTTCCAATTTGAAAATCCAGTACCTACAAAGGGACTTTGGTTCTTTTGATGGTCACTTCCGAAAAGCTTACACATAAAACAATATACAACACCTTGACTAGGAGAATACATTAACCATTGCCGTTTACATTTCTCACCATTTGGTAACTTTCTTTGAAAAGAAGTTAGTGATAGATGCCTTGTGTGATCATTTTCTAAAATATAAAAATAATTAACAATAATAATATAATATAATTAATGTTCAAGTCAAAGAAATACTAATTATAATAGATATAATAATTTATATTTTAAACTAATATAATATTTATTAAACTTTTCTATATTCACCAATCACCTTTCTTTCTAGCTGACTTTTCAAATGAACAATTATCATTTTGAAAAAATTCTGGTCCCTTTTCAATACAATAGGATATAAAGTTGTCATCAATTATGCTTGGCCAGTAAAAGGAATCCTTGCAGTGCATATTATACATCACTGCTGACTGAACTAATACATCCTTTGCATCATTTGAATTATTTATTTCAGAATCTTGAGATACATCTATAAATTACATAAGCATGTTAATTTTGAATTAATAATTTAATTTAAAAATTTTCTAATTTTTTCATAGAATTAAAAATTTACATTGAAAATTAAAAGAAAAGTTCCCTTTAATTTGATTATATGTTTAACTGTACAATTATCTGAATTTCAGATATTAAACACTAACAATATTGTAAAATAATAATACTAAAAATTTAAATATGATATGACGTATTTGATTACCTGTACAAGAGTTGTGAATTTGCTGTTCATCATTATCAATTTGAATTACTGCCGATTTAATTGGTAAATCTGTTATTTTATGTAATTCAGAATCTTGAGATAAATCTATGAAATAAATAATTGTTTTTATTGAGGTATATATTTAATAATGGTATACCTAATAGTTAACAATAGTTAATTAAGTATATTTTTTATATAATATTTTACCTACGATACTAACCTTTCTTAGAACTAGCTGAAGAATTAACAAAAAATGTATCAATTTTTGGTAACTTTTGTATTTTGTCTTGATTTTCTTTTCTCAATTTTCTTTTTTGGCTACCACTTAAATATTTTGTATTTGCAGCTGATATAATAAAAACACCAATTACGTATTAATCAAAAATAATTAAAAACGAACTAGAAAACATTAAACATTAACTGTTCGTCTTTACGACCCCACATCAACAATAATATTATATACGAAAGAAATAATATAATGTAATGTCGTAATGACTAATAAACTATAAAGATAAATAGTAGACAGTTTAGTCGGTAGGTATCTGAATTCTGAGTATTCACGGCCGTCTCGGTCACGTGACACGTCATTAACAAATTTCCCCAATTCTATTTTTAAATACAGTGATAACAAAATATATGCCTATTCCCTATACACACAAACGTGGCTATGACACTATGTGTCCCCACTTACCATGCTATAGGTAAACACGGTCGACGGGCCCCATCGCATATTAGTTCAAACAAGAAAAAAATTAAAAATTAAAATATTCTTGTAGGTACTATAAAAAGTGAAAATTATCACTCGATGTAATTTTAAGCCGAGAAGACTATGGGCCCTTTACTCACGTGGGCCCCGGGGACTTGGCCCCCCCCTTAATCCGGGCTTGGATTTTATATATTATTATTAATTATTAATATTTAAATAGACGTAGCCACGGAGCATTCAGCATATATGGACGGCGGGGTCAGGTGGTACCGTCACGATAGTGCATTTAGGCAAATAATATGGTATTTACCTACGCCCTATCTATGCACATCCTGGTTTGTCCAATGCTCACGAGCAGAAGTCACATGAATAGACAAATTTAAATTTAACCCAATCTAGGATATTAAAATAAAATTTTATATTACAATTTAAGGCTGACATCTTCATCTTCGTTCAGAATCGTTTTTTTTTTTATAATATAAAATAATTCCAAAATCTATCCAATAATGCCTAATCTAGCAATGCATCTCGTGTATCCCACCCAACTACTGTATCCTGTACTTAACTTACAATGATTTATCATTGCATTCAAATGTAAAGTACCATACAACTAAACTATCGTAAACCAGGTGATCCCATGATAGAAAGTGCTATACACTCCTCACCATTATCTTGTACGAGGAGCGAAGCGACGAAGGACGAACTTCCACCACCATTATCTTATCGGCTTTTTATATTTTACATTGAATTGCATAGGTATAAAAAGATTATATTTAGATTCTGAATGAAGTGAAGGATGTTATGGTTTACAATGATGATAATGATACAATGATTTTCCTGTAAAAACTTTTTCGAATAGTAATAATTTTCGAAAAGTTTCATCCAGCAACTCTATAGATCAACGATTTGATATAGTTGGTACTTTGAAAAAGTATTTTTCTGTTTTATCGATAGTTTTACAAGGCGTAGGAAAAAAACTGCAGAAAAACCGAGTAAAACATGAGTATAATCGACCTCTAATTTGATATGTCACTGGATTTTTTTAACTTGCTCATACATATAAAACTTAATTTCACAAATGAATATATTATGTTTCAGACAATAATATTAATAATTTGACTGCAAAAACTAATGATTTCCAAGTTAATTTCAATTTAAACAATCATATATAACAATCATGTTCAAGACATTTCAACTTCTAGTTCTAATTATGAGTACTTAAACACATTACCAAACTCTTCAGAACAAATTAATTTAGATACTAATTTTGATGTCAACTCAATGGCAGGTAATTCGACAGGTATTAATACATTTTATAACGTTGCACAATTTTTTTTATTCTAGTCAATGCTTCTACATTTTTCTTGTTTTAAAGAAACATATCGAAGAAATTGATTCCAACAAAATAACAGCTTATTTGAATCATATTGACAAAAAATTGGATATTGTTATTGATTTAAAAAAAAAAACAGAATAGTAGCTCTTATGAACCTTTGTCGTTAGACAAAGCATTTTTAAGCCACTTTTCAGTCATAGACATTTCATCATTCCAAAATGTTGAAGAGATTTTAAAAATTGAAGAAAATAAGCAAAAATTGGTTAATAAATGGATTATTTATAGTTATTATAAATTATTTATAATATGTTTTTACTTATAGGCAAGTTTAATTACGTCTATTGGGGTGCCAATGTTAAAAATTTTGTTAAAAGAGTATTAACAAAATTATTCTCAAATTCACTATCTTCAAATTATTCATGGACTGGCTTTAAAAATAATCATCGACTTAATAATACTCAAACAATACAAATTATGCAAGGTAATATTTCATTGGTAGATTAAAAATGAATAGGTAACTATTGTTGTTATTACGTACATTTAAAAAAAAGTATACAGGCCATCATTTATAAACGTGCGCAGGTTTTTGGTGCTAGGCGTTTTATGTTTCTTCACATTGAAGAATAATTTTAATAAAAGTAATAAATCTAACAAAATCATAAGATATTAATTACATTTATAACTAAATAAAATACTAATAAATATATATATATATATATATATATATATATATATATATATATATATATATATATATATATAAGAGTTGATTTTAAATTATTCTATTTCTATATTTATTATTACCTATATTATAATAAATAATATTTTGAAAAAAAATGCTCTTTTAAGTTACAATTGTTCCTTTTGGTTTGCTATTATAGTTCTATAATTGTCATTTTTTCTAGCAATATCTTATGAACTTTATAAAAATGATGAAATTACATTTGAAACATTAGTGAAAGATTGGTTCCGGAATCGGAACCAACCTTATAAGAGATATCTTATTGCCTCAGATAATTTCCACATTATTAAATAGTAAGAATCTATTTATAACAAAAGTTATTAATGGACTAGTGGATGTATGGTTTTAGAATAAATCAAAGATTTCAGTGATTTACCTACTTGCTCATTTTTTGTTTGTTTTAAGTATTAATTTAGAAAGTTCTATTGCCTATCATCAATTCATTTTTATTTTATTACAGATTCCTCGAAAAAAGACAAAAACCATCGAAACAATGTCATGGCGTCATTTCAAAAGGATTGTTAATAATGCACCACTACAAATCAATGTTAGGGATAATGTTTTTGAAAAGGAGGTATGTTTATCAAAAAAAATAATTAAAACAGCACACCATCCATATTTAACTGTAGAAAATTTGGAAAATAATGAAGAACATTTAAATATTTCTAATCATATTGATTTTGAGTTAAGGCGGTTGAAAGTGGGTCGTTTTTTCGTGCATTTAGACCAATAAGCAAAAGAAAAAAAATACACTTCCAGAAGTCCATTTTTCATTTTGAAAAAATGTTTGGATTTGTTTACTCCTGGTCTGTGTTATGTAGGAAATTAATTTTTAATTTTATGTTTTTTAGTAACATTAAAGTAAAAGTGAATTTTGGAAAAAAAAGAAAATTAATTTGGTACTATATTAATTAAACAATAGAAAAAATTAAAATTCCATTTCTTACATAACCTAGAGAAAAGAATAATGAATTTAAATATGTTTTCAAAATTAAAATCGGGCTTTTGGTACTGGGTGAATTTACGTCCGTGAAGTTGGCCCTTCAACATTGTTAAAATATTTTGAAAATTATTTTCAGAGTTAGCAAGTAGTTTGCAAGAATTTGCAAGTCCAATCCCGAAATTTGCAAGTCAAAACTCCAACCCCTACGATTTTTCAAAGTTTTTACCCCAGCCCTGACATGTTGCCCAAAACTTTCAAAACTAGTTTCAAAACACTCGTTATAATTAGCAAGAATTTGCAAGTCCACTCCCGAAATTTGCAAGTCAAAACTCCAACCCCTACGATTTTTCAAAGTTTTTACCCCAGCCCTGACATGTTGCCCAAAACTTTCAAAACTAGTGTCAAAACACTCGTTATAATTAGCAAGAATTTGCAAGTCCACTCCCGCAATTTGCAAGTCAAAACTCCAACCACTACGATTTTTCCCCAACCCTTTAATGTAAACCCAGAAACTCCAAACCTGTTTTAAACATTTAAATTTGGGGTGGTTAGTATTTCGTACTTACTGACCACCATAGCTTATATTTATTCCTTAATTAGCTTTTTTATTATTCAAATGAAATACTGTTACTTCCGTTCTTGTTGTGTTAGGCTTTAGTCTACACCATTTAAAGTATGAGTCTAACTTACTAAGGTCATTGGTTATGGGTTTTTCTAGTCCCTCGAAGTGTTTGCTCTGACTAGTCAGGACGATATCATTTGCATAAATAAACTTTTTTGAAGTTGTTGAAGATGTTGGGTCTTTTGTATATAAATTAAATACGTAAAAATAAAATGCTAGCATAATCACAGGTAATGAATTTAAGACATTAGAGGTAGGATTTTTTACGGGCCACGAAGTGCACAGGTTCAGTTAGTAAATATATATTATGATAGGTTTTTTAAAAATCAATATCCGTAGATACTATTTTACTTAAAATATTACCAAATGATTATATTTTTACCTTTTGTCTAGAGTATTTTTGTATTATCTTTTTTATACATTTTTAGATCTATAGAGCAATGAATTGTTTTATTTGACTCATACTTCATCATGTATTGGTTTGTTAGTTAAAATACTTGTACATTCATTGTAAGAATTCTAAAATATTGTACGTATAAAGCAAATTAAAGTTACTGAAAACACATGATTACAATTTAAAATTTTTAAATAATTTGCGGATTATCTGATAAACGTACCTATAGAAAGACTGATTTTTATTTTTTACCAATGAATTAAAATGTATTTCTATTTGTCATTTTCAGTATTAAATATTAATATATCTATACAATAATTTCAAATGTTAATCTAATTTATTTTCGTAATTGTATTCCGTATCTTTATGGTTGTGTTACATTCCACAATTTTTTTTTATGTTTGTATTATAAATTCCTAACTCCACATCTGTAGTTAATTTTTGAAATTTAAACTTACTTAAATTAAATTTTTATAATTCCGAATTAAAAAAAAAAAAAATACTTGAATATTTTAATAATTGGTTGTTGATTCTTACGTTTTAGATATGTATAATTTTATTTTCCAATTCACGAATGCTACGAAAAAAAGTTCTCTTGTACGCAATTATTTGTATCAACTCAGTTACCCTTGTGTTTGACTCACGATGTAGATAAAACGGTGTGGTCACTCGGCGTCGAAAAGTTAGTAATTGTCTGACGGCATCTAGTTCAGCACATTGTCTACTTGGAGTGCTAAAAAGGCCTATTATTTAGAAAACTTTGTAGGTATAGCCGTATATGCCTCGGACTAAGGATATACCTATATAAAATATTATATCTTAGTCCGTGGTATATGCTTTAATGTTTAAATTCGTATTTTTGGATTTAAATTGATGTATTTTTATGTACTCAGAGTTATAAAATGTTAAAAACGATTATTTAATTTATAACATTAATTACAATTATAGTCAATTAATGTGAAATTCTCCATTGTCTGTTTGTCGAGAATATTAAACTGAATTTAGATTCCCATATTATGAACTCGTGTAAGTTAATAATTTATTTATTGAAATAAATAATAGGTCATAACTCATAAGTAATTAATACTCGAATATTTCTAAAATCTGACAAGATAATGGTAATGGGAATATCGTGTATAGCATCCTGGACTATTTAAAATTTTATCAAATATAGGTAAATCTTCACTTTTAGAAAAAAAGTTCTGATCGAAGCTCGACAGATTTTTTTTTTATGAATATAATTTTAATTTCTGATATGTATTAATCTCTGAAAAAGTTACAATTACCAAAAATATTAATTTTTTTTGTTCCTATTATTCTAATATTTTATAAAATCACACCGTGGGTTTGTTATAGGCGATCTAGGACATTTCTGCGTGGGCGTTTCGGCACCAGGTATTATTTTCTAAAATCATACAATTTTATAAAATATAAAGTGTACAAAACCTACACACTAATAACATTTTTACGAGGTACCTATAGTTCATATTTTAAGCATGACACATTGATATTTTATTAAAATTGTAAATTTTTTGAGAAGATCTGTAAAAACGAATTATGACATCATATTGTAGAGGTAAATTTTTGTAGAATAATAATATTACAAATATTATTGTTTATTATATTATAGTATTGATAAGTATTTAAAAATTAAAAACCAGTAAAATTTTAACTTTAAACAGTTAAAGAAGTCTAATGTTCATAATATTATATTATAGCGTATTGGCATATGATATATAACAACAAAAACAAAATAGGCCTTCTTGGCGCTCCTGGCAGATAAATGACTTAACCAAATGCCGTAAAAAAACGACTCAATAATATCCTAATCAAAGATAGGAAGTGACAACATCGTTTTATCTACATCGTGGTTTCACTATAAATTTTTAATCATACAACATCAATACCTTAAACATGGAATTTCCGATGATAATATGATTAAAATTCTAATAGTGTTATAGATAAAATAAAAAAAAAACGCCAAACAAGTCAAAATTATAATAAAATAGTTATATATAGAAAGGCTGCACGAACTAACAATATGTTTCGGCGCGCGAATGTATCTGAACGATTCATAAAAAACGTTATTGTGTGTATTGGCGGTTTACTACATTGATATCTATTTATAACCTATAATTCCTTATCTTCTGTTATCCGTTCTTATTTGAAATATTTACGGAATATCATTCTATTAACACATTTCGTATGAAGACAATATAATTTTGTGTTTGATGAATATAGTTATTCTAACATCTAAACTCGTATATGTTTTACGAAATACAATGAATCCAGAGGTATGTATAATAATGTTAAGTACCTATAATTACTAATTACTAATTAGAGTATTAACTAAAAATTAAAAGTTATCCGATGGGTTAAATAATTATAATTAGTTTCATTTTTACTTTTTTGTTGTATGGCTATTGTAAACATCACGACACCATTGATTAAATACACTGCTTATACTAATATACATTTTATACTGTATTAGTTTTTAATCAATGAGTGTACTGTATGCAGTGCTCGAATTGGGGGGGGGGGCAGGCGGACGGAGTCCGCTTTCATTTTTTCATAGATTTTAGCGAACTCCTTCATATGAATAAGCGAGGAACGCTAGAGATAACTACTTTTAAACGGCGTATTTGGATTTCATTTCCGTTAATATCCAGCAAAGTAATGGTTAATATTTTTCACGAAACGGTGATCCTTAACGACAATCGAGATGATATCAATAATATTATAGCTATACAGAATCGGTGGCTATTGCACACATAGTGACATAGAGCAATGAATAATAAATAATAAAATAAGTAACTAACTATTATAATTTTGTTGTTGTGTTAATTATTTAATTTAGATGGGGGTGTTGTGGACGAGGTGCCCCACGGGTTACTGTAAAATGTATCTGTAATGGAACGGTGTTTTCTAAACTAAAACCAGCGTCCGTCTTCAATTTTTGTTCCACTTCGAGCACTGACTGTATACCTATTTGATTAACACAAATAATCGTAAGATGTACCTACTCATAATATATTTTTAACATGTATGAGCTATTTATACTTTTTTGCAATGTAACATTGGAACTTATAAAATAGTTTCTTGTATTATATTTTTATGTAGGTACGTTTTATTCACAAATAATATTACAGATACGAGTAATTAATTTAGCAGATAAGTGTTATTGAATAATTTTAAAATATAAGAAACAACACGTAACTGACAATAAAAATGTTTAATTTAAAACAATTAATTAAAAATTTACATTTGACTGTCTTTTATAAAATATTATTATTATTTAAATTCCTTGGTTTGCATTAATATTAAAAAAAAAAAAAGCTAGTAAGTGAGATGATGGTGGTACAAGTCCGTACATCGTCCCTTCGGTCCTCGGACAAGATAATGGTGATAAGTTTTAAAGAAATGATGACTCATTTTTTTTAGTATAAAACGTTTCTGAGCAAAGCTGCAGTGTAATATAATATATTATTTATATACTGATTACGTATTTTTCGGTTATTTATTTAATTGTTGGTGAATTTTATTGTTGTTAAACCCTCATAAAAAATTCAATTTTTAACTCGTTAGATATTTTCTGTTACCAAAATATTCGAAACGCGTTTTTATATCTATGCTCTAAGTTTCATAGTGATCGGATACACCGAAAAAGTTTTATACACATTTTCAGTTGAAAATTAACGTAAAAACAGTCGATATTCATATATGAATTTATTTGATTTTATTAAAACGAGTATAAAAAAAATCCTGAGTCACGATTTTTGAATTTTAGTTAGGATAGTTAGGTAAGTGAATAAGTAAGGTCATATTAAATTTTCAGAACTTTTTGTGAATGTCACTTGATTCGTTTTTTTTTTTAAGTATATTTTTTTATTTTTTATATTTTATCACATTGGTTATTATTTATGAAGAAATTATGTTTTTTTAATTTTTAATTTTGTGGTTTACTCAAATGTATAATATTATAGTACCTTCATTATAACCATAATGTACCTAGAAAAAAAAAACTGTAGATAACCGTCGATATTTTTCAAAATTTTTTTTTCTATTAGATTTCAAAAGGTGGAAGAAAACCAAGGTTAGATTACGGTATTGTCCTTGAATATCTTAAAGAAGTTGGTAAAGATCTTTTTGATTCAAATGAATCCTTGTTACCATACTCAAATCCTATTTGGAAACAAATAAGTGATCACTTTGAAGGAAAAATTACTGGCCAAACTTTGTATATAAATAATTATTAAGATCGTCATTCCTGGCAAACAATTTTGAAGGAAACCTTAGGCTTCACAAAACTTCATTATACTTCTGACATTGACGAAGAAGAGATAAATAGAAGACCTCAAAATTTAGACGAAGACCACAATTCTGATTATGATGGGAATTTAAAATCATTTAAATTTGAAGTCCCATATCAAGAATTTCTAAGAATGAAACCCGTTGAAATGCGCTATGGGAAAACAAAAAGAAAATTTACAGTGTTAAAACAGGGTATATGGACAAATATAATAAACGACACGTTTTTAAACAATTATAAAGTTCCTTGTACGTTTGTATACAAACACTGCAGGGTTAATACAGTTGTTGAACGCAGTAAACATTATATACAATTTGAAGGAAAATGTAAGGACTGTCAGTCAAAACTAGTTGGTTGGGCTGAAAAAAAACCCAAGGAAGGATTTCCTCTCATCATCACCATTGTGACTCAAGACACTAGAAATAATTGGCCAGAACATATGTCAAAAAGACCTTTAAATGGTAAAAAAAGGTATGATATTGGAGAAGAATTGTTACACTCTGGTGCTAGTAATTGGCAACGAAACGCGGTTTCCTCAATCGATTTTGGTGACAAATTACCTCCAAATATTTACAATAAAACGGTTTTAAGGAAATGCAAGCAAGAGTTCAAAGATGATTGGAATTAATGATAAGTGCCCGATTAAGTCCCTAATAGAGTTAAAGCATGGAAAATTTAGTGGTCAAATTCATATGGTTAGCGCTGATAAGTTATTTGTTCATTACTGGACTCCATATCAGTTGGTTGTATATAAACATTTGCAAAAGTCGTACTGCAGACTAGCTATTGATGCTACAGAAAGCTTAGTTAAAAAAATTGTCAGAACAAAACAAAATATTAAGTCAGGTCATATTTTTTTATATGAAGCTGTTGTTTCAAATCCACAATATCAAGTTCCTGTAACACATGCTTAGTGAAAAACAGGACACATTAACAATATATTATTGGTTGGCACAGTGGTTAAAAGATGGAGTCCCAATACCTCAGGAAGCTGTTTGCGATTATTCAAAAGCTATACTAGGAGGCATAACTAGAGCATTTTGTAACGGGGTACCATAACATGAGTATGTAAATAAGTGCTTCAATATAATGCAGAAACATAATAGTACAGAATCTGAAGGACTTTTTTGTTATGTAAGGTATGTAGATGTATGTAGATGGAAGTGCTGGCAAGGTAAAAGAACGATCAGATTGAAAGAATTTTACGTCAGATGTACTAGATTATTAATAAAAGCCAGGTCTTTATCGGAGTATGAAGATATTCTTGTAGACACATTAACAGTATGTTACAGTGACACAGAAGGTAGATGTTTATCGTCTAATACAGATTGTCCGAGTGAAATTGCACGTAACAAGTTAATAAATAAAATTAAAGGTTTGCCTCCTATGCAAATAAATGATGAACAATGTTTATATGATGACAGTTATTCACAAAATGAAAATGATTTCATGTCTAACGATGACATGGACGATAATCAAATACTAGACGATGAAAATAATTTAATTTCCAACACAGTAAAATATTTTTTGGACCAGATTAAAAGCAAAAGTATTGTTAATTCATCTCAAAAAGGAGACAAATTGAGTCCATTTTATATTCCAGAATTCGCAAAACAACTTTTAAGGATTTCAAAAGAATTTCCATTATGGTCTAACATTATGATGGCTAATTTCAAGTCTCCGTATGAAACTGCAACATCTGCTTCAGTTGAAGGAAACTTTGCAGAATTAAAAAATAATATTCTCTCACAAAAATCTAATCTTTTATCCGTTGACCGTTTTATCTCTACTCATTTGATTAACATAGATCAAATGATGAAAATAGCAAGAAATATTCAAGTCGATGTCAAGTCTACAGGTAAATTGTTTTAAAATTACATATTAATTTTTTTTAAAGTGCTATGTTATTAAAATATTATAGTTTTAAAACTTTTTTATTGATAGAAAAATTTGAGTCGTCACCCCAAAAACGTATTCGATTGGTAAAAGGATCGCGGTCGTTGTCTTCTAGTGACTCTGACCAAATTGAAACCAATGTATCATTAAAATCAAAAAGTGAAATTAGTCCACTATGTAAATCAGACAGTGGTATGTAGTACATTAAAATTATATGAAATTTTTAGTATCTACCTATCGATAAAAATGTATTATAATGCGTATTTGTTTTTACAGAACATATTACGCCATCACCTCAAAAACGTAGTCAATTGGTAAAAGGATCGTTGTCGTTGTCTTCAGTTGATAATTTATTAGATCCAGGAATACATAGCACAGGTGATTTAAAAAAAAATACTTTTAAGTATAATAATAATAGGCAGTTGTATAATTGACTATAAATTGTTAATAAAATTATAATTTTAATAATGAAATACATTTAAATTTACAGAAGAAAAAAATAATGAATTTTTTGAATCAAACTTCGATCCCAATGACAGTGATTGTAATTCATCATTAAGTATAGCGACTATTCATGAAGAAGAAACGTGGGGAGGTCTTAAAATGGATAAAATTGGTCCACTTCAGAATATTAAAATTAAAAAAAAAACAACGTTCAACTAAATATATGGATCATTTTCCCGAAATCGACAGAATATTGAACACGTCACGAATGAGGTCTCACCTCAATTCCTTAATATTAAATGGAAATATTTCAGCAACATGCAAATTTAACAAAAATGTATACATTTTATCCAATACGTGTTCATTTGATGCCACATTAGTTGGATTATGTGTTGCATATATAGATAATGAAACATTCAGAATCCATGTTGATAATTCTAAAAATAAAATGTTAGGTATGGCCAAAGACATTGCGTTGAACGTATCAAGCACTGTAACATATCATAAAAGATTGGAGCTAATAATACAACATTTTGAAGTTCAATCTAGCATACCAACTATTAAATACATAAATGCAGAATGTAATGTAACCAAAATAATTTATGACTTTTTTAAGACTGACCCAAGTGCAATTCAGTATACAAGTTGTACTAAAAATTGTATCAAAGAAAAAAAAAAGCCATCACCAACATTGATTTTAAAAAAAAATAAAGGATTTTCAAACTTGAATCGCTTCATGCAAAAAGGGCCTTGATCCATTAATTAAAACTTTTGGAAAAATGAAAAAACTTTTGATATATTTCAAAATGCATAAATATATGAGGGTTTTATCAATAGTTAATAGATATAAAAAAGTTAAATTACTTTTTGTAAAGCAACACTTTTATTTTCAAATACAGTCCAGTTTTTTAGCATTTAAGTATAGTGGACTTAGACCCTTTTTACAAAAATCAATCATTCAATGTATCAAATTTATTTCTAATGATTTAATTCGTGGAATTTAAATAATAAAAACAAAAATATAATTAAAAAACAAATTTTATTAACTTTTAAAAAATAATATAGATCCTTATTTAGAAAAAAAACAAAATAATTATTAATTTTCAATTATAAAATAACTTTCTCTTTTAACTGTTACAATACAATAAAATAAACAATTTATAAAACTTGTATAACGAAAAATAAACAAAGTAGGAACATAATGAATTTACTTGATATATATCACCTTTAAATTAATATTACCATATAATACTATTAACAACTTAACTTTAATAAAACAAATTACAAATTATAAAAATGTATGTTATTCTAATAAGTCTTCTAATATTTAACTTGCTTCTTTATTTTCACATTATTTGTTATCGGTTGGCCATGTGAAAATGTCATCATAAAATTCTTTATACGGATGGTCAATGTAGGGATATGTTTTTTTAATGTCATTCATCTTGGTATTTTTTATGGGAAGTTTATTATTTTCGTAAGCACGAGTTTCTGGAAATTTAATATCAGTTCTGCGTTTTCCTGGTTGCATTAGAGGGAATGTAGATTTTAAAAGGCCATTGGTTAATGGATATCCAAAAATTGTTCCAGGATACTCCGACATGTTAATAAATTGAGCAAATGATGAAATTCCGAAATGAGTTTTTTGATTTCTTGGAAATGAACGACTTTCTATGGAAGTAGTATCCTTTTTATAATATTTTGGCCACCATGATTTAAAGTTTTTTATGTCAGATGAGTTAATTTCGACTACTTGAAATTTATCTGATTTTGTTTGACAAATATATTCAGTAAATTGGTGTGGTGTATAAATTCGATCTTTATTTTTCAAATAACGCTTTATCAATGCAAAATCTCTGTCACACGGTAAGAATGAATGACCACGTACAGGGAAATTTTGTATAATTTTTTTAAATCGTCCAGTATCAGTTAAAGCCAATAACATTCTGGACAAAGTGTGATTTTTGTTCTGACCGCCGCAATTATCAGAATATAAATGAAGTTCATCAACAGAAGACGATATATTATTTTTTATGTAGTAATCCAAAAAAGAAAAAACTTCATCAGGTCCTTTTTTAGCTTGTCCTTCATGATACAGGAAAATTGTCGATTTTCCAGTTTTGATATCATGAATGCAGAAAACTGAGACTGACAATTGTCTCCAATAAAACATTTCTTGGACAGGAATTTTAGGAAGACATAAATTTTGCATATAATCAAAGCACAAAGCTTCAATATTAGTTTGTTTTTGTTTTTTTCCTCGACTTCAACTTTAAGTTCGTTATAAAATTTTTTACTTCATCGCTTATGGACCATTAACTCAACCACTGCAACATTTTTGGCGGCATCGTTTAGACACGGATTTTTTATTTTTAAATTTAAATTCTCCCATGTACAGCACACATCTACTTGAGGACGTCCGAATTTCAATTCAAAATTGTCTTTAAAAAACTTGTAATATGAAACATATCCCACTTTAACGTTAGGGTATTTAGCTTTAAATAAATTATACATTGTTTTAACACTTAGTTGTTCATTCAAATACTTCACTTCTTTATCAGAATAATGACTAAGTTTGGTAGGAAATGACTCTATGTGATTTAGCATACCTACTTTAATTTCTCCTGATAGTGCATTACTAGCACTATGTAAACCTCTTTGATCTTTGGGAATTTTTCCAAGTATTGTCAAATCTCGTAATCTTTTGATTCTTTTCATAGACACCGAATGTAATGATAAAAATGCCTTTAAACATACCAATTTTTTAAACTCACCGACGTAAACAAAGTACTGAAAACTGAATGAATTTACTCTTGGATTTTCGATTTTCCTAGGACGATGTCTTTGTACTTTTAGAACTTCAATTAAACTTTGTAAAAACGAATCTTGTTGATTTTTTGAAGTCATAGAGTATAATCTGGTCAGAATTTCTTCTCTATTTTCAGGTGAAATCGAGTCAAAACACTTTTTTCTGCATCTAAAAATAAAGTTTAAAGAACAAAGTTTGAAAATGAGTAACATTATTAATATAACTATACTAATAACTATTATTACCTGCGAGGTGGTCCTGTGGTTTTTTTCTCAACATTTTTGCCTTTATGATTTATATATTCATCACCTGCTCGTATAGCCTTTTTAGTTATATTTCTTTTGTAAGACATTACATTGCTACGCTTTCTTCCAACTTCTGTATCCATTAGAAATTGTATATACAAATTTATAATTAACCTAAAATTAGTTTGATATACTAAACTAGTTAACAATAAATAAATAAATTTGTGTGAAATATTCTAACAATCATAAACTTGCATTTTTGGTAATCATGATTAACGTAAAATATTTATCACAACACTAGAAAAATGATAATACAATATCAGCTGATATTATTTTTGATAATAATATTCGTTTTACGCTAAATGGGTTTTAGTCCGTGACTGAAGCCCTTTTAACAAAAATCCATATTTCAGATGCATGTATACAACGGGTTCTAGTAATGGGACTAAAGCCATTTTAACATGAATCGATGCGTCTAAGAGATAACGAATCTGTAATAATCACGTTTTTGATAGAATGTTGACTTAGGCCCTTTTTGCATGAAGCGATTCACTTAAAGAATATGATTTTGGAGTATACAAAAATTAAAATTACTTATTGTCAAAATCTAAGCTGCACAGGACTTCTTCAAACATATAGAAAATTAGGTAATACTATTTTCATCGAGGCAGATACACTTTGTCATACAGATGGTTACAAAATTGATGATTTTCCAGAAACAATTGAAATTGAAAAGTCAAGGTAAGATTTACTCTAATTTGTAAAATAATTAAAACATGATACTAAAAAACTTTATGTAGTTTACAATTTTTCATAAACAAATCGAATATAATACTACTAAACAGTTTTTTTATTATAACATCATTCAATAAATATTAATAGAAGTTAATGACAAAAATATTTTTTAGGTTTATCATTATTTCAATCATACATTACATATCTGGGCACTATGTTACCTACATCAGACGTAAAACTGGATCCTGGGAATTGCATGACGATTTACAGAACAAAATACAGAAAATTAATAAAATAAAAAGTGAACGAAATATTAATCCACATTTATTAATGTATACCATGTTCTGATATTTATCAAAACGAATTGATATATTAATTTCTAAATTATAAGGGATTATATTAATTTACATTTTATAAGTTAACTTATATAAATAAAAAGTTGTCAGTCAATATTTATTAACTACCTATACGGCTATACCATTGATTAAATATACATAGATAGACCAAGTGATAGGAAAAATCGTTAACGCTTTATAAAGTGAAATGGGAGCCAGAAATGTAGTAGTGTGGGAGCCAGGCCAATAGGTAGCGCTATGGTTACGCTGTTAGTAGTTTGTTCCGCCATGAAAATGTTTTGTCTTACCAAGACCAAATAGCTATCTGTAGAGAGCCTAGATAATAAGAGAGTGGCCAACTCGGTGATAACTTTCTATTGGTGGACTGTTATCAGTCACCCTGGACGCCATTAATCGTCCAATTATTTAATAAGCATTATAATTCATCATAGGAAATATGCATTATAGTCATATTCATATACATTAAACATAATACAGAAGACATTATAGTTTAATTTATTTGTAATTATATTTTTATGCAAATAGTACAAATATGTGATAATAGTAATATTTTTATTCTAACCTAATACAGTGTAATATAATAATAAATATTATTTATATTTGTGTCATTGAACCATATTGAAAGTAAGTTATTAATTAGTATCTATTAGGTTAAAAATTAATATTATTTTTCTAGTGCATACCAACTAAGTGTAATTATTTATAATATTTTGTTAGAATGCCTGGATGCTGTGCTTTTGGTTGCTCTAATCGATCAGAAAATGGCTTCATATTAAAAGTCTTTCCTAAAGACAAAGTAAAGCGTGCCTTGTGGGCATCAAAAGTAAAAAGAGACAAGTGGAAGCCTACAAACAATTCCTATCTTTGTGAAGTAAATATATATTTTTTCAACCTATTTTATAGAAAAGGCAATTAAAAATATTCGTTTAAAATTATAATCATGATTTATAATACATGATTAATGTATTTATCGTTAGGTAACACATTATATTATTTAATTTTAATATAATAATATCATTTAATATACTAAAGAATAATTAAGGAACAATGTTTTGGCCTTTTAAGAGAATAAAATACTAACAAATTATAGTTAAATATCATTTCATTTTCATTTATTAAAAATGTTTTTTTATATGAATGTAAATAATTAAGAAATTAAATGTAACAATGTATTGATAGGTATTAGGTATTGTGATTATAGGTACCAACATCCATCAAGTTGTAATTAATAAGGTTGTCAGTTACATATTTTTTATTTGAAAATTTATCAATTTTTTTATAATTGTTTAATTGTTATTTTTATTTGTAGAGTCATTTTGATGAAAGTCAATGGGAAAAGATTAGAGTAGATGGTAAAAAGAAATTAAAGTCTTCTGCCATCCCTAATATTTTTATTCATCAACCAATCAAACCCACTCGAAAAAGTCCGATAAAAAGGTTACAGAACTCGACTCCAAGTCCTGTTAAACGAGCAAAATCTATTATAACTGAACATTCTTATTCTACAAACCAAGAACAATCGGAACCTTCCTATGATAAACCACCAAGTACAGATAATACACATACAGACATTAATATTATTCCTAATGATACTTTAGAAAAAGCTGATCTTTTAAAAGAAATTGAATATTTAAAAAAATCATTATTAAAACGAGGTCAATTAATACACAAGTTACGTCAAAATAATAATCGCACTCTTAAAATGAATTACAAACAAAATACTAAACATGCTACATTTACTAAAAGTTTGAAATCATTTTTAAATGACAATCAAATAGCATCACTTAGTGTTAAAAATAAAAAAGGGTTTAAGTGGTCAAATTCAACTATCAAGACAGCGTTGCGCTTAAAATTTGCCTGTGGATCAAATGGATATGAAGAGCTTCTTGAACAAAATCATCCTTTACCATCTCTTAGAACAATACGTCGAAAAATATACAAAAAATATCATTTTCCAGTGGAATCCTAGAAGATGTATTTGAAATGCTTTCAATTAAAATTGCTTCTTTTAACAATTTTGAAAAAGAATGTGTATTAGTGTTGGATGAAATGTTTCTGACTGAAGGTATGAATTATGATGTTGCTTCAAAATCATTTATTGGAAATGGCACACTTCCTGAACATGAAGGTATTGCAAATCATGGTTTTGTATTTATGCTCGGTGGCATATCTAGTCGCTGGAAACAAACCGTGGCATACTATTTTACCAGCGATTCAGTTAAAGGTGGTACATTGAAACCAATTATAAATAGTATAATTTCCAAAGCAGAAGACATCGGCCTTCGAGTTAACTCAATAACTTCAGATATGGGGGCTTGTAATAAAGCGATGTGGACTAGCTACGGAGTTGGCTGTTCATTTTTAAGAGATGTTAATAATAGTGTATTACATCCATGTGATTCTGAACGTAAGCTATATTTTTTACCTGATGTTCCTCACTTATTTAAAAATATTAAACAATCAATAATCAACAACAAAGTTATTACTATACCAGATAATATAGTAAAAGAAAATAATTTGACATCTAACATAGTTGATTGTAAGCATATTGAAGAACTATGTAAACATCAAAATGATTTTGAACTTAAATTATTTCATAAACTCAATATAGAGAATATCCAAAAACCAAATCATTTTGATAAAATGAAGGTATCAAAAGCCACTAGTGTCATTAATATGGATGTTGCTGCAAGCTTATTGTATCTAGTTTAAAATGAAGATTATCATTCCTCATACAAGACTACTGCTTGGTTCATTAGGCAAGTTTCCAAGTGGTTTACACTTATGTCTTCTCGAGATCCAGTTGTTGCTTTGAGTAAATTTAATCCTGAAAAGTATTTAGAAACTCTACAATTTTTAAACAAATTTATGGATTTATTTAGAAATATTAAAATAGGTTATAGAAAAACTTGGAAACCTTGTCAAAGTGGAGTCTTAATAGCTACACAATCCATTTTAGACTTACAAGACTTATTTTTAAATAAGAAAAATTTTCGTTTCCTTTTAACATCAAGGTTTATACAAGATTGTTTAGAAAATTTGTTCTCTTGTATGAGAAGCATTCAATCAATACCAAATGCATTACAGTTTAAAAGTAACTTAAAACTTATATGTGTTGCTCAATATCTAAAACATGTTTCTAATAGTAGCTATGAACAAGACGATAGAGAGTTTCTAGGAGATTTTTTAGATTTTTCAAAAATTCCAAATATTACAAACTCAGAAATGTATGAAGAATGTTCTGATTCTGAATTTAATGAAATTGTTATACACAAAACTGAACAAAATAGCTTATACAATATTGCAGGTAATATTTTATCATAAATTCTGAAAAAAATAAAAATATTTACAGCCAATAATATGCATTTTACATAGGTACTTCACTATATCATTGTTTTTCTAATATACTGTAAAATACATATTTATTATTGGCAGCTGTAAGTAATTTAATTTTGTATAAGCCAAATCAATGGTAAAATAAACACAGATAATGTGTGCATTTAATCTTACTCTTATTTTTGAATCTTTCAAATAATTTGCATTTTTGTACATGTAGGATACATAGTATCGAGAATAGAGAAAAATGATAAAATTTACTGTAACTGTATTGATTCAGTATGTTGTCTTCAACCTTTGAACACTAATTACTCGGCATTTGTTTCACTTAAAGAGTACAAACCTGGTAGCCTGAAGTATGTCAGTGATTTGTATAAAACAATTGTTTTATATAAAAAAAATATGTTCTCTGTAAAAATTATATCATTATTTCTGCATCATTTTGAGTTTCTTGAAAATTACATTGTACGATTAAATATTTTCTTATGTTTTCGAATAATTTCCGACGATTACTGGTCAATACATTTTTGTAAATTGAGAAGCCTTCACCATGTACGGGGCAGCATCACTTAAAAAATCGACTGAACTGAACACTTAACAATTTATTATTCTTTATCGACATCCAGAGGGTTTTACGATCGACACGGGTTTATAATATTATTTACAGTTTATACTTACACAAAAATTATAACGAGATATGAAATTTTTTTTCGATCGGTTGAAATGTGTATGTATAATTTATATGTATCTATAGTTTTTAATTTGAAATTTGAAAATTTTGCCATAATATGCAAAATAAGCATAACATTTTTAAAATATGCACTTTCCTGCAAAATCTATCAAATATGCAAAAATATGCACATTCAAATTTTAGATCTGATATCATTGCACCGAGAAACGAATTTATTTCGCACTCTGCTATATTTAACAATAATTAAAAAAAGTATGCAAATGCTAATCCCTAAGCCTAGTCATGACCATAAACTATGTGTACCAAGTATACAAATGTATAAACTACAAATATAAGTACAAAACATTACTTGAATTTAAATTAAAATCACCATTTTATACCTACTGCCTCCAAAATATTTTGATTAATTAAAAAAAAAAAAACTAAGATTTTCATATCCCACCTATCGAAAATATATATATCTGAAAAATATAAATTCAAAAATATAAAGCGCGGGAATGTTTTGGACGAAAAATGGCTGCTATCAATTGAGATGGCCACTCTCTTATTATCTAGGCTCTCTAGCTATCTGTGTTAATTGTTATCACTAGTTATCACTATCATTGTGGGTTTGCCGAATTTGAATTTAAATTTGCAACGTTATTAATTATTATATTTTAAATTGTCCGTGTTTAATATAATAATAATATAATAATATTAAATATTTCCACTACTCATGCGTTTTCATCCATATCTACAATTGATGTTTCAACGTTAGAAGAGTATGAAGCTAAAGTAACACTTGAAAATTGCTCAAACAGTTATTTTGCAGGTTACTTGGGACACAAATGTTTTAAAAAATTTAAATGTGACAATTGTTCAAATGTAATGATTAAATCTGATGAAGAAAATCAATTTAATGAACAAGAATTTCTTATTTTTTGTAGAAACTATGACTGTAAAACATCTGATATATTTTTAAAAAGACCAACACATAGCTTTACTCAATTTATAACTTTAGCACAGCAAATAATTAAAAAAACCGTTGAAATAATGCCTCACAAAAAATTCATACGTCAATTTCTTTTTGATAAAATAAAAAGTGATTTGTCATATATCTGTAAGTTTTATGAATCATGCAATGACCATTTTAATTATATAATTATTCATTTTATTAATTGTAAGCTCCTCAGAGATTTTAATTGAAAATCCAGAAATATTAAAAGCACCAGAGTTGAAAAAAACCAAAATAAATTAAGTATTTTAAAAAATAAGTAATAACTTAAATATGTATTATTGTTAGAATGCATTTTATAAAAATAAAAATATATTATAATCATTAAATTGATTTGTATTTACTGTTTATTCTTACCTTATTTTCTTTTGTAACTATCGTACAGTTTGTATCATACATGATTTTAATAACGAAGGATTATTTATTTTTATCAGCTTGAATATCTAAGGACTGAAAATTTAATACTAGACCCCACATAAGTGGCTCTCTTAAATTTTAAGATATAATATAGGCACGGCTTTTGTTAATAAAGGAGTTAAGATACGGTAAGTGTGTCAAAATCACGTAAACTTTCAAAATATTTTGTACTTAGAAATGCATAAAATGTCCAAAATATATTTGCATATTTTTTTTTATAGTATATTTAATCAATGATATAAGTTAGACCGCTCGGCCACCTCGTCCCAGAATAATAATAATAATAATATTCAATATCAATTTATATTCGTGGAATTGAAACTTCTTATCGCGATTTAATATGCGGGTCTGCGGTCTTTTCCCGGCGTACCCCTCACCACCATAATATAGATATATGTTTTCATTGTCTACTTGATTTATATAATTATTTGGTGGTCAATTACTGTACCCGCTATCTATTGACATTCTTACGCTACTAATATTCATATTCCCATATTGTCCATTGACTTGGTCTATCTATGTATATTTAATCAATGTTAGAGTGTTATACTAACAACAAAAATGGTAAATTTAACACAATTTAAAATTGTTATATAATCAAACTAGTAAATTGCTGAAATAAATACATATTTTTCTTATTTTATGAAACTATGGAGTTGTAGTGACATAATTAAGTTCAGATCAACAATATAACTTCTTTAAAATTACAATATCACTATTGCTATTTTAAGATAATTTGTTGTTGAACAAAATGTATTTAAATGTACCCTTTTTTGGCGTTAGTTCAACTAAAAAATGTACGTAAGTCTACAATTATACTGTTAACAATGTAACAATTGAATCGATTATTTCAGAAACCCGTTAAGTGCAAATTTTCTGATTTTGAGAAAACTTGAAAAAACTTTCCCAGCAAGACAATGCTTTTTATTCTTGGTTTCTAATATTTGTTTATGGTAGTACTTAATAAATCAGTACTTTTTATGATTTTTTTTTTTTTTGTAACCGTTTGGACATAATAAAATTTAATGTATACAAATGTTGTACTTAACGTGTTTCTGCAGTAAATTACCATTTTTATCATAGTTTAACCTGTAAAACATAATTTTATTATTGCAAGGTAATTTGGATATTAATATTATAAAACCAATATTATAGTGGTTAAATTTTTATTATTAATAAAAAGAAAATACAAGTACAAGTATCAAATATACGCTTGCTAATCTCCAACGGGATCATCATGAGTTTCTCCATCTGTGGTTGTCCATTCAAAGATTCGGTCATAAAAGTATTCGTATCCAACCAAGTATGGTTTTAGTTTCTGCAAATCGGCCATCTTTTTGTTGTTAATGGGTACCTATAAAAATTTTACCTAAAGATAAGTTAAAAGTAAAGAAAGTATACATTTTTATATACATTTACCTGTCCTGAAGAGTAAGCCATCTCTGAGGGTAACTCTGGAGGTACTTTACCACCCTTGAGCAAAGTGAAAGTCGACTTTGTAAAACCATCAATAAACAATTTAGTAATAACTTTTCCACGGGTTTCTTCACTGTATAAAAATTGTTTGTATGTAGAAACTTTGAAACTTTCTTTTTCTTCTTTTGGAACTCCTCTTCCAGATGTTTCATCAGAATTCGTAATTTTTTTGTATGATTTTGGCCACCACTGCTTAAAATTTAAAATGTCTTCTGTTTTCACTTGGTAAACCGAAAAACGATTTTTGGTACTAGCTTTCAAAATTAGTTCAGCATATTCCTCTGGCGTATATATACGGTCAATATGCCTCAACGAACGTTTTATAGTACCAAAGTCTCGATCACAGGCTGAGTAGGAATGTCCTCGAACAGGAAAGTTGTGAATGATACTTGAAAACTTATTCCTATCACATAGGTTTAACAGAAAACGCACAACTGTGTGATTTTTGTTTTGACCAGATGGGCCATCGCTGAAAAGTATTAGATGTTTCACAGTACTTGGTATTTCTTTGTCTATGTAATTTTGTAAGAAACTACATATCTCATCTGGTGATTTGTTGGCCTCTCCTTCATGATAAATATACATTTTAGACTTGTTGGTTTTCATGTCATGTATACCAAAAACATTTACCCACAGTTGGCGCATATAAAATATTTCTTGGACTGGTATATTAGGTAGAGGCAAATTTTGCATATAATCAAAACATAATACACATGTGTCATCATCTTTGTTAGCAGCCGCAGACTCCATGCTAGTATAGAACTTTTTCGCTCTTCTCTTGTGAACTAAGAGTTCAGCAGCCGCAGCGCGTTTAGCGTTATCATTTAAACATTTATCTTTTAACTTAGAGTTAAGATTTTCGCAAGTACTACACACATCTACCTGCGGCCGGCCAAAATTATAACTAAAGTTTTCCTTAAAATAATTGTAGAAAAAGTTGTATTTAACTTCATTTTTTAGGTTCTGATTGTCAATGATAAACATGTCGTACATTTTCTTAATAGTTAACCGGGCATCTAAGTACTTTTTAGGTTTCCCACTATAGTGTGTCTCTTTCACTTCAAATTTAGATATGTGGTTATGAATGCGTACCGATATCTCTCCAGGTTTGGCATTACCACTCCTGCTCTTGCCCCTTTTATCAGTCGGAGTTTTATTTTGAAGCAGCAAATGACAAATCCTCTCTAACCTATCGCGTGAAATTCCATGAATTTCCATGAAAACACTTTTGCATACAGGTTTTAATATACCATTTACCTTAAGATTGTACAAATATGAGTGATTCCTCTTAAAAGGTAGAATATGAACGTTGTTATCTACAGATTTGTCGACAAAGTTCTCACAGTCTACATTGTTTCCTACGCTTTTTTTACGTCTACGTTGGACATCTTTAACCTCAATCAAAGTTTGAATGTAGGTATCCAGGATGTTTTTATTTTCTAGCGAATAAAAATTATCCCATGTTTGGTCTATTACTAATTTGTTAATGATTGGAGAGCATTTAAAATTACATTTACATAAAATACCCTGTGGTTTAATTTTGCGGGAAATTTGTTTATTGTTGTAGTTTTTATAGGCCTCACCTTTAACTCTGGCACTACGTATTTTATTGCGTTGGTAATTTTCCTCATGAACCACTCCACGTCTCCGTTTAAGTTGAGGTTCGTCTTCTTCTGTACTAGACATTATTTTTCACCTTAATAAAGACTATTAAAAATAAATATAATATTACAAAACATTTAATCACCAACACGTGTTTTAGCGCACTTTTGATCAAGTAATAACAAATAATTGTATTGTCAAAGATTATATCAACAACAAACACATGTTAAAATAATATTAAAAGGAAAAAGAATACGGCATTCTAGCTCGATTAATAATAAATATAATTTATAAATACATCAGAATTCAAATTCCCACAGTTTATCGCAGAAAGCCGATAAGACCTAACCGTCACTTGACGGGTTTCTGCACAAAACGATGTGTCTATCTTTAAAGAATAATAAATTGAACCTAACTCATTTTTTTAAATTTTGGCGTTTGGCGGGTTTCTGAAATAATCGATTCAATTGTTAAAACAACAACAATTTTTCTATGTGTGTGAAATACAGTCTAATATATCATGGTTATACACGGTCAGCTGAACGGTTTGAACTACGTACTGAAAAAAGCTGGTAAGTGAGATGATGGTGGTACAAGTTCGTCCTTCATCTCTTCGGTCCTCGGACAAGATATTGGTGATGAATGTATTAAGTTTTAAAGAAATTATGACTCATTTCTTTAGTATAAAACGATTTTGAGCAAAGCTTCAGTGTATAAGTATTGTATACTCAATATTTGATTAGAAATAAACTTAAAAGAAATCAGACAATATCGTAAAAAATCGTATAATAATTTATTAAAGTGTGTATGAAAAAAAATCCCGAGTCACGATTTTTGAATTTTTGTTAGGATAATTAGGTAGGTATATGAGTAAGGTCATATTAAATTTTCAGAACTTTTTGTCAAATATTTAAAATTATATTACATAAAAACTTTCAAACAATTTAGTAAATTAAAAGTTCTATATTTAAGTCAAAAGTGCTATAATTGTTCTGAAAATTTTGCCCAATATAAAAAAGTATGTATTTGATATTGGATAACATTTTCGAGTTTCTAGCTTCAATAATTTTCGATTTATGACTAAATACCTAAAATCTGAACAGTGAAAATCTCGTTTACGGCGGATTTTTACCGATTTTACCGTTTTTACTCAGTTTTTTGATCGTTATTATTGATGACTGGAAAAACTATTGAGATTGAGGAAAAATGACCTCTCTAAAGTACCATCTCAGTTCAATTTCGAATCTAAAAAGTTGCTGGACGAAATTTTTGGACAAGGATTTCTATACGAAAAAGTGTTTACAAAAATATAAAAATAAACATCATTGTAAAACCATAAGATCCTTCGCTTCACTCAGAATCTAAAATTAGGATTATGTGTGGAAACTTACTGACAAATTATATATGTTATATTGGATTTTATATTGATAACTACATTTTTTTTTTTAATTGTGCTTATCTTTCTTCGTCAAACTATTCCATCTTTTTTTGCATATCGAACAATAGGATTGAATTTATAAAAATAAAATGCGTATATGACAAAAAAACCAAATTTTATATGCTGATCAGCTAAATAATTATGGGCTCAAATACAATAAAAAAACATTCAAAATAAAAATAGTACCATGTTTATCAGAATAATATGAGTTGTGGACATTTTATCTCTTTACAACACTTTCACTCACTAAAACTTCATTTGGACTTAGCAAAAAAAACATACTGATATTGTTTTCACAAATTCTAATCCTGCTCATCATGTTCTTCACCATACTTGTTTGAAATATTCAAATCTCATGTCATAAAAGTACCAAAGGTATTATCATTGTACACAGTTTTGTTAAAAAACAGGACATATTATCTTAAATTCGGATGACAAGTTACATCATAACGTGTGAAAAGTTCAGTATAATATTTGTACATCATTAAAAAAAAATATTTGTGCCCTCTACATTTGAAGACCTTAGTGAATGGTTTAAATTCAATGAGTTATGATTTCAAGTTGAAAAATGTGTTCTTTACTTTGGAAAAGCTCAGCAAGTATTTTTATAGTCAAACTTTATCATAAATTTTACAATATTTATTATTAAGTTTTTTTCAATATCATATACCTAACCCATATAAGCATATTATAATAATGTATCATATTATATTTTAATATCTAAACAAAATAAGATGACATTTATATGATAGGAAGAAAGGTGTGTTGTCTGTTTTTGATGAGCATAGTATCATGCATTCAAATGAAAATGTTATACCATAACATATAGGATAGGTAGAGGAACTCTGTCGGAAGTTAACGGCATAGAAATATTTACACAGAGACGTGAAAATAAATCACATAGGTACAGTTTGATTCGTTTGAAATTCGATTCATAATAATATGAAATATTTCTTGCACTAAAAACTTGCATGAAATATCTCTTTTAAAAAGTACAATAGATATAATCATTTTACAGAATTCGTTAAAAACTGGTACATATTATATGGTATTGACTTACATTTGAAAGAAAAGTTACATTATAAGTGTAAAAAGTTCAATAAATTGGTGCAACTTCTAACAATATTTGTCCTCGAAATTTGAAGACCTTAGTAAATAGTTTAATCATCCACTTCAACTATACATGTATTACAATTTATTATTCAATTTCATTCATTAATACGTAATCTCATCGAATAAAATGTTGATTCGTGAGATAATTTATGTAATCAACTTAGCACTAATTCTTTTATAAACATAAAACAAATTCAGATTATATCTAAGAACAGTTTTAACTAAAGCATGTAAAGAGAAAAAAACATTTATTTTTATTTTATTTATTAAGACCAAAGTTGTGAATCACATAGTATTTACATGTTATAAAAATAATATAGTTTGATTGATTGACCCAAGGAGGCAGGAACATGGATTGAGGGGGAGTGAATTACCAAGAAATACTGACAAAATAGAAGTAAATATATATAAGTAGATATATTTATATATATCACTGTTTCTAAATCCTATACACTACAGTACATTTGACAGGGTTATACCAAAATTATTTTAAACAGTAATTCATCTCAAACAAAAGAATACAATTTTCCAACATTGTACAGAGTTGTGTTGAAAAAAAAAGAAAAATTACAATATATTCATAACATCAATATATTAAAAATAGAAACACCTCGATCAAATAAAAGATCAATTCATGAGATTATTCTTGTAATCAGCTCCGGTATGAATACAAAGTTTTTTTTTATAAACATATCACTTTATTGCCTAAAATTATATAAAACATGAAAAAATATTGACATTGGATACAGTTATCGTAAGTTAAAAACAAAGAAAATAACTTACACTATTTCATACGTTTTTGGAAAATATTAGAACGTTATATACAGATATTGAAATGGCATCGGTAATATAATATCACAAGAACACGTTTGAGTTCAAATCCATATGAACGACAAAAATAAATTATAATACAATGATAAAAGAGATCACTAAAAGTAGTAGGCATAGGCGTGCGCACGGGGGCAGCAGGGTGTGCTCTTGCTGCTCCTGACCAGCCCGGAAGGGCTGGTCTTGATAATATTGCTGGTCAATTTGAACCAGGGCCAGTCAAGGCAGGCTGAATAGTGTAGGTTGTATTAAGGTTGTATAATAAACGTCTTTACCTACTCTGATAATCGAGAGTAAAAACCCGAGACTTGTCCATCACAAGTGTTCCGGGTTATTAGCTTCTGAGATTAAATGTCTTACTTTGAAAAACCGTAAATTAAAATATTTTTGCGATTCGTGCGATAAAGGACTAAGTGAATTACCGGATTTGAAAAAACTAATCAGTTCTTTGTTGGTTGAGGTTGAAAATCTTAAAAATAATTCGTGTTCATCGAGATCTGACGAATTTATCATAAACGAAATGAACGAACGAAATTTTCGGGCTGCAAATGTATTATTTTATAATATTCTGGAATGTACGTCTAGTAGTATTGAAGAAAGAGTACTTCACGATAAGGAAGAAATATCTAAAATTATCAAAGGTACAGCGTCCGATAACAAAAGTCTGATTAAAGTTATTCGTCTCGGGAAGTCTTATCAACCCAATAAACATCGTCCAATTAAAGCAATTTTCTCTTCAGCTGGTGACGCTTTCGATATATTGAAAAATAAGAAACATATTTTATCTCGCCTCTCTCCTAATTCTTCAAATATTGGTATAAGTTCAGATAGAACACTATTTCAACGTGAACAAATGAAGAAATTACGGGATCAATTAGCCGCACGCCAATCCAGTGGTGAACAAAATCTCACTATCGAATTTACTAAAGGTATACCGGGTATTGTTAATATTGATAAAATTGTAAATCATTCTCAAAATTTTTAAGTTTACATGCTAATTACCAGAATGTTAGAGGTCTTTTGACCAAATTGTTTTATTTTCGTAATTGTACAAGTGTTTTTGATTGTGATTTATTACTCCTGACCGAAACTTGGCTGAATAATAAAGTTAGTAATGCAGAATAAGGTCTCAATAATTTTCATATTTTTCGTATGGATAGAGCAAATGAACAAGAATCTAGGGGTGGTGGTGTATTAATTGGTATACGATCTGGTATAAAATGTGATCGAATTGATGTACCAATTATTACTGGAATCGAACAAATATTTTTAAAAATAATTTTTAGGTCCATTAAAATTTTAGTTATTTGTGTTTATATTCCTCCTAATATCAGTAGAGACATTTATTATGAACATTGCGATTTGGTTGAGAACATTATTTCAAGTAACCCTGACCACAAAATACTTATTTTTGGGGATTATAATTTAAATAATTTTGATTGGACCTTGGATTACTCTCTAGTAATTCATCCTACTGCAAATGTTGTTGTTAATTCGTTTATTCAATTTTTAAACTTAAAGCAATTAAATTTTATAAAAAATAAAAATGGTAGAACTCTTGATCTTATTTTTAGTGATATAGATAAATCAATGGTCAATAAAGGGTGTTCTTTTGTCCCCTTAGCTGATGAACACCATCCTCCTCTAGACTTAATATGTAATTTTGATCACTCATTTGTGAATGATGGTATTAATCAATTAACTTTTTATAACTTTCTTAAATCCGATTTTTCTAATTTTTCTAAATGTTTGTCTAGTATTGATTTCAATCATTCATTTAAGGATTTGAATATTGATTCTGCTGTTAATAAATTTTATGAAATTTTAAACCATTTTATTGAATTGTTTGTTCCTAAAAGTAAAATATTTAACAACCGGTGTCCTTCTTGGTTTAATGCGGATTTACGTAAACTTGTAAAATTAAAGAAATTGGCTCATAAAAAGTTCAAAATAAGTGCTCTACAATCTGATTATCTTGAGTTTTCCAAACTACGTAAAAAATGTAAGATTATGTCAATGCATTGTAGCTCAAATTTTATTCTGAATTTAGAAAATAAAATACTATCAGATGTAAAGCCATTTTGGAAATTTATTAAACAGCTAAAATCTTATAAATCTTCCATTCTCGAAAATATGTCATATAATAATATTACGGCCAGTAGTTATGAAGAGTCTGCTCAATTATTTGCGCAATATTTCTCAAGCGTATACTCAACGTCTGATACACTTAGTAATGTATTTACCAACTATGACGCTGATAATATTATTTCTAATTTAAATATATCCTCTTGGTATATAAGTGAGAATGAAATTTTTGAAGCTTTATGTTCACTGAATGTTTTTAGTAGTGCGGGTCTTGACGGAATACACCGAGTATTTTAATCGAATGCAAAAATGTTCTTACTGAACCTTTACATAATCTTTTTAACTTATCCTTGTCATCTGGGTCTTTTCCAACTGTTTGGAAAAAATCATTTGTGGTCCCTAATTTTAAAAGTGGCGATAAATATAATGTTATTAACTATAGACCAATTTCTAAATTATCTTTAATACCTAAGCTGTTTGAGTCTTTAATTACAAAAAAATTATCTAATTTACTATCTAATTACATTTGTCCTTACCAACATGGATTTCGGCTTAAAAAATCTGTGTCTACGAATTTGTTGACTTACCATACCGATTTAATTAACTCCGTTGAAAATGGCGTACATATTGATTCAGTTTACACAGATTTTAGTAAAGCCTTCGATAAAGTAAACCATTATTTACTAATAATTAAGCTACAACGATTTGGTCTTCATGGTAATTTTCTTAATTGGTTGACATCTTACCTAACGGATAGATGTCAGTTAGTTAAGTTGTCTAATTCATTATCTAAGGTTATTTTTGTAAGTTCCGGAATACCCCAGGGCTCGCACTTAGGGCCATTACTATTTAATTTGTTTATAAACGATTTACCATCTGTTCTTGACATAGGCGCAACTAGGGGGGCTAGAGGGGGCTAAGCCCCCTCAGTTTGACAAATAGCCTCCCCAGTTTTTTTTCATGTGACTTCAATTTATTTTGTGCTAATATAGTTGATAACCTATCAACATTCAACAATGTTAAGTTGTCAATGATAACATAAATGTTTTTATCTACGTTGTTTATCTAGTAATAACGACTAATTAGTAATTATTATACTTTATAGTGGTACCACTGAACTCTAATAACTGATTTTATAAAATAATTATTTGATTGGTATGAACATAGTAACGAACATTATGATTATGGTTCGACTGTTTTCTGAGGTGTTCGACATGACGTGCCACACTGTAATGCGAGTTTGCGTAGTGCGTACAACAGACAACAGTTAAAAAGTAACAAAAACGTGTTTTATAGGTACTCTGTACTAACTCATTTTTCTAGTTTCTGTGTTTTTTGTTGAAAAATTGACTTTGAGTATTGAGTGAATAATGTCTGATAAAACACCAAATGTGTTTTCTATATTTAATTTTAAGAAAAAACAAGTTGAGTCTGACGGAAGTTACTTACTTACGGTAAGTATCTATAGTATATTATAATTTGTATGTGGTAGCAAAATATTGATAAGTATAATAATTATATTTTTTTTTAGGATGGTTGCAATAGTATTAAAACAACAGTGACGCTTGATCAACCTGAAGTAAAAGTAACATATCAGATTGTTGAAAAATCCAATATTGGCAATATTTCAGATTTAGGCGATATTAAAAGTGGACCAAAACAACCAATATTAATGGTAAGATATAATTTGCTTTTTGAACAATTTTAATTTGAATATATTCTATTTTAAACATTTAACTATTAATTATAAGGCATATCCTAAAACGCTCATTGGCACTCAAAAAAGAGGATTTTCTAGTAGTTTCTATAAAGATAATGCATGGCTTGAATATAGTTGTCACCTCGATGCTGCTTTTTGTTATTGCTGCCGGTTGTTTGCTTCTGGTAGTGGGAATCAAGAAGATACATGGACAGTCACTGGGTTTTGTAATTGGAAAAAGGTAGATAACCATTTACGATATTCCTACTACTAAAGTAATTGATATAAATTAAAAAAAAATAATAACAAATTTTATCTTTACCTTGCAGATAAAATAAAGAGTCATTCATCAACAACAATTAATTTAACTTGTATGAGTAGGATGAATGCTTATAAATCTTCCAAAGTATCTGGTTCAGTTATGTGTCAAATTTCTACTGCCCAAAATGATCAAAAACAAAAAAATGAGGAATACATAAAAACGTTAATTGATATAACTTTATTTTTAGCTAAGCAAGGAATTGCTTTTAGAGGGCATTTAGAAGATAAGAAATCTAACAATCACGGTATAATTTTCTTTATTAGGTAATTAAATATCAATACCTAAATAAATTGTTATTTTTCACTAAATATTTTATATTTAGATCATATAAAGAAGAACAGTTATCAATATGCATAAGATATGTGAATGGTTTAGATGTTTGCGAACGTTTTTTAACTTTTATTGATGTTTCAAGTAGCCAAAAGGCAATTGATATTGTTGCTGCTATACCTGTTGCAAGCTTTAGTTATTTTATAAATTACCTAGTTATTTCATAAACTAACTGATTCAACACTTAACTTTACTTTTACTATACTTTTATATCTGTTACTTTAACTGTAACAGATATAAAACCTGCAATGCTATAAAAACAAATTTTAAAGCAATAGTTAAGGCATTACGATTTGAAATTAATGAGACATCAGATAAAGATGTTACTCAAGCTATATAGTCTATTCCAAATAAGACCAGGCTACGGCGGCGACCAGATCTCGTCGGGCGGCGGTCAGGCTCCACCTATTTTACTGATAACGTGTACTGACGTACGTAAGTGATTATGTGGTGCGCGACTGCGCGAGTGACGGTACGGAAAAATACATCGCGACGTACCGCTCCGCACTCCATCTGTTTCAGAGTATAGAGACTGCTCAGTTGTACTACTAGAACTCCCTCTGGTGGTGACTTCTACAAGTTCGTTTATGATACAATTATATGGAAATAAATAATAATAATATGCAGCACAATTGATAATACACATTATTTTGTTTTTAAATTTAAATACAAATGCAGGACTGCTAGTGAGTCACTTAAGTCACTAAATGTCACTTTTTTCTGTTTTAAGTCACTTTTAGTCACTTTTCCAATCCTAAGTCCAAATATAATCACTTTTTTCACTTTTTATATGATATTCTGATAATGCCTTTTTTCCTACCATTGGGCATTGATACATATAATCAAATGTTATTAATCATAATTATGGTGCATATTATCGATTTCTTATGTTTATTTTTCCATGAAAACCCCAATATTAATATCCATGGCTAAATATATATTTCCATTTTTAGCCATAGATACACTTATGGTATTATGTTTATAACATTTTTATTGTTTAACCTTAATTATTCATAAACAAAATTGAATGATACATTTATGACTATCTGAACAAATCACGTTTTTATGTTATTTTGTTTAATTTATTAAGTTTTTGTTTTTATAACATTTTATTTTAAATTAAAAAATGCCAAAGTGTAGTTTAAGGGATGACTGGTTTTTTAAAGACGACATGCAAGGATACAAAGTATCAGATTGGGGCAGAAAAACCAATTGTTGCAGTGAAATATTTTGTTCAGTTTGTATATGTACTGTTGATGTTAAAAAAGGTTTTCAAAGTCTTTCTCAACATGCAGCAACCAAAAAACATAAACAAAATGCCGGCATTAAGCTTAATGTTAAGCAACTAAAATTAACTACAACTTCTATGATTGAAAAAAATTCTCAGACTGAAGATACATTAGCCGAAAACAGTAAGTTAACTACATTTTCCGCCATTCATCTTTATAGTATTAGTGATCAATCAGTAGTAGCAGAACTGATTTGGGCGTTAAAAGTTGTATCAAGTAATTACTCATTTGCTTCAAGTGATGGCATTGTGGAAGTGTTTCAGACAATGTTCTCTGATGCTATACCCAAAGGTTTCAGTATGAGTCGCTCAAAATTGACCTATCTGATAACTGATGCCCTTGGACCGTATTTTCGTGAAGAATTGATTAAGGATATTGGCAATGAGTGTTATAGTATTATATATGATGAAACAACCAACTCAGAGGGGAACAAGGAACTCCAAGTGTTAATTCGTTACTATTCTACAAGTAAATGTATGGTTATAACTCAACACTTACAGACTATGTTCATAGGGAAAGCTACTGCCGATATCTTGAGTGTAAAAATTGTTGGTGCTGTGGAAAATGCAAATTTATCATTAACTAAATTGTTAATGATTGGCTCTGATGGGCCTAATGTCAATAAAAAAGTTGCTCGTCTAATAAATGATCAAATTCTACATTGTAGATCAAAAAGTTTAATCAACATTGGAACATGTTCTATACATACAATACATAATGCTTTTCTTAAAGGTATCGATAAATATGGTGAAAATTCTGAACAACTAATAATTTCAATATACTACTATTTTAAAGGTTGGCCAACCCGCTGGGAAGAATTTGAAAATATTTTAGAAAAGTTCAAACTTCCAGTTAGGCGCTTTATTAAGCATGTCCCTTCTAGGTGGCTGACATTACATGACTCTGCTAATAGAGTACTTGAAAATTGGTCAGCTGTCGAATACTATTTTTTGAAATTTATTCCACAGCACAAATCAAGCGTTTCGACAACAAATAGTTATACAAAAATAAGAGATATTCTTTCGATAATTACTATAAAATGTGAAATTATATTTATTCAATCTAGTGCAAAAATATTTATGAAATACACAGGCTTGATGCAAAAATCAGAACCGTTGGTACATGTAATGTATACTGAGTTGCACAGTCTTCTATGTACTTTAGCTGGCAGAATTTGTAAAACTGAATACATTCCTAAGTCATTTTTTAATATTTAAGTTGATGATCTATTGACAGTGGATAAAATGGTAGCAGTTAAAGATATTGTTGTCAATAATTTAATTCAAGAAGTATTTAAAGAGAACAAAATTGTCAGTAAAGATATATTATTTTTTTTGAAAAATGTACAACAGCATTACATTGCTGCATTTAAGCATGTACTTGAAACATCACCTATACAAAATTCTTTTTTTAAGCATTTACGATGTTTGGGACTTTTGGAACGTCTTAAAAGCCGTTCTTGTAACGACATATTAAAATTAAGTTACGATTTGCCATTTGATGTTCATGATGACATTTTACTTGATGAATGGAAGTTATTGCAACTAGATAAAGATGAGAAAGCAAGTGATCTTAATAGAATTGATATTTATTGGAGACAATTTTTTGAAAAAAAAAACTAGTACAAACAGTTTGAAGAATCCTAATGTAATTAAGATAGTTAAGTCATGTCTTTCCTTGGTACACGAGGTCCATGTCGCTGGCACCCCCCATTTCGAATTTCGGGTCCGAACCCGGGGCGATCGTTTGTGCTTCGTTAGTGCACGTTAGTGCTTTTTATCCCGTCGTTAGTGCTTTATCCCTTCCAAAGTTATTCGCATTTCGTACAGGGGGGTGCTGAAGACATGCCAGCACCGCCCATTTCGAATTTCGGGTCCGAACCCGGGGCGATCGTTTGTGCTTCGTTAGTGCACGTTAGTGCTTTTTATCCCGTCGTTAGTGCTTTATCCCTTCCAAAGTTATTCGCATTTCGTACAGGGGGGGTGCTGAAGACATGCCAGCACCCCCCATTTCGAATTTCGGGTCTAAACAAACTTTAATCGTTTGTGCTTCGTTAGTGCACGTTAGTGCTTTTCGTCCCGACGTTAGTGCTTTATCCCTTCCAAAGTTATTCGCATTTCGTACAGGGGGGTGCTGAAGACATGCCAGCACCGCCCATTTCGAATTTCGGGTCCGAACCCGGGGCGATCGTTTGTGCTTCGTTAGTGCACGTTAGTGCTTTTTATCCCGTCGTTAGTGCTTTATCCCTTCCAAAGTTATTCGCATTTCGTACAGGGGGGTGCTGAAGACATGCCAGCACCCCCCATTTCGAATTTCGGGTCTAAACAAACTTTAATCGTTTGTGCTTCGTTAGTGCACGTTAGTGCTTTTCGTCCCGACGTTAGTGCTTTATCCCTTCCAAAGTTATTCGCATTTCGTACAGGGGGGTGCTGAAGACATGCCAGCACCCCCCATTTCGAATTTCGGGTCCGAACCCGGGGCGATCGTTTGTGCTTCGTTAGTGCACGTTAGTGCTTTTTATCCCGTCGTTAGTGCTTTATCCCTTCCAAAGTTATTCGCATTTCGTACAGGGGGGTGCTGAAGACATGCCAGCACCCCCCATTTCGAATTTCGGGTCTAAACAAACTTTAATCGTTTGTGCTTCGTTAGTGCACGTTAGTGCTTTTCGTCCCGACGTTAGTGATTTATCCCTTCCAAAGTTTTTCACCTATCGAAAGGGGAGGGTGCTGTGTATGTATTAATTCGAGTCCAGCCCCCAGAGTTTTTTTCTAAAACTCTTCTATGCAATGAAATTAATATTGCCCTTGGATGCATTCCAGTTAAATCTCGTAGTTTTGGTGTTAAATTACTTAAATTTGAGTTATATTTTTACGTATTATTACGTAAAAAATGTATTTTCTAAATTTCAGATTTATGGTAATTTTCACCAATAGCTTTATGACTCAACTTAAATTCGTCTCTGCGTATGACTTATCGATATAGAAAAATATTGTTTAAGTCATTTGGTCCCATAGGCGGAGATTTGTTTACATTTTTGGGGGGCTTAAGTCCTTATAACAAATAAACACCTCTCCAATCGCTAATCAAAAATTCCCAATGATGCACTTCTAACTTTATCATACACACAGAAATTATTAATTTGTAATATATTATATTAAAAATGTATTAACTTCAAATAAAATAAATATTTTAATGTAATAAACCTATTTTTACTTGCAAAATTATATATAACAATTGCAATATCTATATTAATACATTTTTAGATTCTGAGTGAAGCGAATTATGGTTTTACAATGAAGTTTATTTTTTTCTGCTAACATTTTTTTGAATAGAAATCCTGGTCCAAAAAATTTTCAGTAGCTATTTTTTAGATTCAAAATACTTAAGAGAGGTAATTTTTCGAAAATCTTCATAGTTTTTCCAGAAACGAGGAAAAACTGCCGAAAAGTGAGTAAAAATGGTAAAGTCGGTAAAAATCCGCTGTAAACGAGATTTGCAATTTTCAGATTTTAGTTATTTAGTCATGGCTCGAAAACTGTCGGCGATATAGAAACCTGAAAATTTTACCTAATATCAAAAACATAATTTTTTTATATTACACAACATTTTCAAAACAATTTGAGCACTTTTTACCTAAATATAGCATTTTGAATTTATCTAATTGTTTGAGAGTTTTTATCTAATAAATTTTGTAATATTTGATATAAAGTTCAGAAAATGTAATTTGAAAAATATAAATTTGTATACGAAAATTGACCGTTTTTACGTTAATTTTCAACTTAAAATGTGTATAAAACTTTTTTGGTGTATCCGATCACTATGAAACTTTGAAAATAGATATAAAAACATGTTTTGAATCTTTTGGTAACAGAAAATGTATGCCGAGTTAAGAATTCAATATATTATGAGGGTTTAATTACAAAAAAACTCACCAAAATTACTACTACTAGGTAACGGTAAATTACATATATTAAACATTTTCCAAATATTTGAGTATAACAATATTATTAATACTAGAAGTCTATACTCAAACAATTTTTAAATCACTACTAATATTTTTTTAAATCAAAATATTGATTCACTAAAACAATCTCCAGAAGTATTTTTAGAAATTCTGAATATAATTAAAATTATTGGTACTCTTCAAGTCAGTAAATACTACATAGACAGGGTTGGACATATCATAATTACTTGTAACTAACTTATATAACTCTGGTACTTTTGTAACTTGTAACTAGTTGCACATCTTCCTACACTCATTTGATAGTATTTCATAAAGTTGTATCTTATAAACTTTAAACCCATACATGCATCTTTGAGCAGAATACTTGCAATTATAATGATGAATAAAAAATTATCATATTAATATTTTGGCACCCATGTTATAAAGCGACAGCATGCTACCTAAATTCCAAGTAAAATTTAAAGTATTTAAAAAAATTTTAAACACAACATGTAAAATAGATACTTTTAAAATACTATTTTAGAAATGTTTTTTTTACGAATACCTACTAAGTAATTGAAAACAAATACATTTTTTTTTTTTAATTGAAGATATATTATATGCATATCAATATCAGTTATATTTTTGGAGACTAAAGTTGAGACATATAAATTAGGCCAGTGATGTACATATTATTAGGTTAGTATGTATAATGTAGCATACCTAATCATTATTCTTAATTTATACTTAACACAAGTAGTTTGTTGTTTATATTAATTTATATTATCATACTAAACTAATATTTCCCTGGTGGAAAATTATCCTTATTGAACAAAAAATGTTAGATGAATAGATGTGAGTCCTAGTGACTTTCAGTAGTTGTATTAATTGCCTATTTTGACATAAATGAATAAATAAACTCCTTTGCAAATGTTTTTGTTATTGGTTTAAGTTTTCCAAATACTCCAATGCCATTTTCTCCACATTCCACTTTTTATATTATTATATTCTGAATGAAAAAAGATCATTTCTTTTAAGATTTGATTTTTTCGTTTATTTGATTAACAATAAATTGATTATTTGATAATTGGTTATGTTTCGAATTACAAAGAAATCGCAATAAATAAAGTAAATCTGCGCAGTAATTTTATTTACAAGAAATTAAAGTTCAAAATTTGAAAATATTGCATACCTACATCTAATTGGAATTGGATATTTTTACAAAGTTTTATATAATTTCATTCATTTTATTGTATTTCAATTTTTCAACCAACTCTATTCTTAGAGACCTTAAACGGTAGTTGAATTTTTGTATAAGTTTATGATGGATATGTAAAAATACCTATTTTAAAATATCATCTTTAATTTTCAACTTTTTATAGGTAGATTAATACTTGAGTTTTATTAGTTTTTTTGTTTATAAATATCGATCCCTTTTTTGTTTGATAAAAAATCCTTAATAATTTATATAACCTGTTTTCAGTATTTATTTATGTCAAATTTTTTTTTATAAGCGTTTTCCTAGATAAAATATTTTGATAAAAATTTTTAAAACCCTATTCTAACATTCAGAATAATTTATTGTTTTTCCAATTTCTAATCATTAAATTCCAATTATTTTTCTATTGAAACAAATGAAAATTATTTATGAGTATTCAAACTTAATTATTCAGCCCTTTAAAGATATTTCACATTTGTGTTGAATGATACTTTATAATTTTAATTAACAGAGGTACTTGGTAAAACAAGCACCAGTTGCTTGTGTTATTATAACAAGAAAAAAATATTTAAAAATTAAATAATAAAGTTAGTAATATGCCTAATTATTTATAACAGACATTTCAAGCTTTCCTTCAAAATGCCTAAAAAACAAAGCGTTTGTCAAACAATTCTAGTTGAAGGTATTTTAAACAGAAAAGAAGAAATCTTCAACACTGATACAAAAAAAATATGGGGTCCTTCTCACGTTAGTTGGAAAAATATTTCAAATGACTTAAATAATGTTGTTTCATCAAAATATATATACACTGTTGTAAAACAAAATCGGTTCAATATTTTAAAACAACTAAATTTCCCTGAAAATGATTGTGAAGTTGAAAAAATAACCGAGACAATTATAAGTGGTTCATCTGATAACGATGAAAACGAACCACAGACTTTGGAGTTCACTATAACTTTATCACCACAAGAATGGAAGCTTGTATATGATTCCAAAAGAAGATTTTACAAAAGAAGTGACAGAAATAATGGGGTACGAGAATACGATGTTTTGATTCCTTTTCAGTGGACGAATATTATTAATGACCATTTTTTTGAACAAACTAAAAAACCTTGTAAGATAGTGTATAAGTATGCAAAAATATATGTTATGGGAAATATTTACCTAAAAATGTCTGGTCACTGTGCTGCTTGCCAAAGTATCTTTAAAGGTTTAATACAAAATCCTCCCGAACCAGATTCACGTGTCATAATACAATATTCTTACGTTGGATTATTTGAGAATTGCACAAGTGGTTTAAAAAGGCGTATTATTGGTAAAAGAAGAGATGAATATTCTAATAAATTAATTCAACAAAATATGTCAGCTTCTTTCATTCAAAAAATGGAAGCATATAAAGTCATGAGCTACGGTGATCCCGAACCCAGCAGTTTACCTTCACTTAATGCTCTCAGAGTATTAAAATATCAAAAGCGTCAAAAAGATAAATTGCATCAGGATTCTATAATGACCTTGGCTCTACTTAAAGGAACTGCACCATTCAATCAAATACTTCAGGACATCGGTTATGATAGATTTTTTTTGCATTATTGGACGTTGACCGAAATTAACACTTATAGGATGTATACAGCACAAAATAAATTACCTAGAATTTCGATTGACGCGACGGGAGGACTCACGAGAAAGTTAAATTTGATATCTGGTAGAGAATCATCGTCAATTTTTTTGTATGAAATAAGTGTTATGGACTATAAAAATAAATGTCAGTTTACTGCAGCACACATGTTATCTGAACGACACGACAGTAACTCTATCAGTTATTGGCTTACTGAGTGGTCAAGAACTAATATAGTTTTACCAAAAATAGTAGTCACAGACCAGTCTTTGGCTCTAATGATGGCAGTTGTAAAATCATTCACTCAATATTCTTCTCTGTCAAAATACTTAGCTGTGTGTTCATCGTTGATATTAAAAGAACCAGCTGAAGTACCTACTTGTATGCTCCGGAATGATTTTAATCACGTAATGCATCTTATAAGTAGTTGGTCTGAAATTAAGTCGTGTAAATATCGAATAAAAAATTTTTACTTAAGATCTATTGGTTTGTTGATCGCAAGCACAGATTTCGATGACATTAAATTTATATTACGTAATATATTTATAGTAGCTTTAAGTGAAGAACACGGATTGAATTCTAATGGAGTACCCAACCCGTGTCAAAATGCTAAAAATTATTTAAAAGAGAGGATAAGTACACATATTATGATAGATATCGATGACAATTTATTACAACCTGATAATAATGCAGCTATAACAATTGAGTATACCGATGACACTATTATAATACCCGAAGAAATAACACCAAACAACATATTTGAAGAACTGCAGTCCGTTTACAATACTTGTCTGGACATATGTAACGATGTATCAAGTCATGGAGATGATTTAAATGCATTCCATAACGAGGGTATCTCAAAAAAACTTTTAAATTTTTGCAAGCTGTTGCCATGCTGGTCAGCAGTCATGACACCTATTTTTAAATACGGCGATATTACCGAATCCAGTTCAACTTCCGAAAGCCTCTTTAATGAATTGAAAAATAGAGTATTTCAACATAAAACATTGCCACTTCGAGTAGATGAGTTCGTGCAAGATCATATTAGTTACATCACAGGAACTATGAATATAATAGGAGCTAAACTGAAACAAAATGACATAGACAAAAATAAACAAAATAACACAGACAAAAATAAAATAAAAGAGATAAACGACGAATTACCCGACACCCACAACATTCAAAAATCTTTTGAACATAATGCAGATAAAACTTATTTGGTTGAAGATAACACTCCTATTATTGAAGAATGTTTCAAAACTATCAACCAAGAGTTTAAAAATGATTTTACTTCAATTGCTCTTAATACCGATAACATTAACGAGGTTGAGAATTGGAAAGGTCTAGGAGAACCGAAAAAAAAAATTAAGCGAGGAAATTATTTGGACAAAGATTCGACTGTATTGTATTATAATGACAAAAGCAACACCAAATCTCCAATAGTTGGTATTTTAAGAAATGGGAGTACAATGGATTTGAGGAGCATTAGAATTAATAGTCTGACATATACGCTTACGAACACGTGTGCTTTTGATACCATATTTCAGATATTATGTTGTTCATTTGTCGATAGTGTAAAGTATGCTGAATTTGTTACATCAAATACATTTTCAAAACTTTATGAGCTTATTGCTCATTCTATAAGAGATGGAGTTAATGTCCAGTCTTATAAAAAGAGAGCAATAATTCTAAAAGATATTTTTTTGAGTGATACACGGGAAAAAGCACCACAACAGTTAGCGGAAGGTCTTATACATATTGATTGTGCTTGTACAGCCAACTTTATGTTTCAAAGTTTATTTATTGATTTCCCATCGTTTAAAGAACGTCGTTTATGTAAAAACTGCGATTTTCAAAGAGAAATTGAAGAAAAAACAATTACAGCGAATCTACCAACAAATGATATGACATTTATTCAGGACGTAATAAATAATAAATTTTCAGAAGAGATGCATAAATGTGAGTTTTGTAATTCAATATCATCAAAAAGTGACTACACAACAGAAAACCACATATTTATAGAAATTAATGTGCCGTCATCTGATCATCAAAGGAGTGTTCAACATTTTGATTTATCTATAATATTATCGACAATACCTCAAAAAATGTATATATTAAATAAAATATATACACTGCGTGGAGCTGTGAGCTTTCTAGCTCCAATATCTAAACTTAAGAATGCTATTGGACACTATGTTGGTTATTGTTGGAGAGAATCGATTGATAAGTGGGAAAAATACGATGACTTACAAAGATCGGTTAAAACAGTTAGATCATCATCCATCGCTAAAGACTGTCAATTTTTAATTTATACCTTATAAGATATCTACTTTTATATAATATATTTTAATTATTAGGTATTTATTTGTTTATTATGTTTATTATACAGTATTTATTTATTTATTTCATGAATGTTAATCCATATATTAGTATGTTATATTTTTTTTCAGTTTTATAATATATTTACAAACAGTTTTAATGTAGTTGTGTAAATGTCTATTGATATGTGAGATAGGGCATCGGAGGTAAGAAATTAAATTTGTCTTACAAAGAGGTACATAAATGGTAGTTTCGAATTTATCAAAATCATAATATAAATTATTTTGTCTTCTTTTATTGAGTAACTTAACCTCTTACAGTCTTATATCTTACCAGTTCCATGATGCACGGTATGACCAACCACGATAAGTCACTAAAGAGCTCTATTTCGGAAAAACCGTGAGATAGGGTATCAGATATAAGAAATTGAAATGTTTCTAATAGCGAGGTACATAAATAGTAGTTTTTATATTTATAAAAAACATAATATAAATGTTTTTTTATCACACACAAAAATCTTTACCACCACTTCACTACGTTAACTACCATTTACCAAATACATCTATTGGTGCGGACGCAAGGACCTCTATTAGCAGACAATTGATAGATTTAAGGCTCTGCAGGAAATTTCCAGCGTGGGCCCAAACAAAAATTATTACCTATACGTAATCGATATTTAAATAAAAATATAAAATATGTATTACTTACCGGTCTAAATGTCTATTAATTATATTATGTTAATTGGGTTCTTGTACATATTAACCGGGTTCGGACCCGAAATTCGAAATGGGCGGTGCTGGCATGTCTTCAGCACCCCCCTGTACGAAATGCGAATAACTTTGGAAGGGATAAAGCACTAACGACGGGATAAAAAGCACTAACGTGCACTAACGAAGCACAAACGATCGCCCCGGGTTCGGACCCGAAATTCGAAATGGGCGGTGCTGGCATGTCTTCAGCACCCCCCTGTACGAAATGCGAATAACTTTGGAAGGGATAAAGCACTAACGACGGGATAAAAAGCACTAACGTGCACTAACGAAGCACAAACGATCGCCCCGGGTTCGGACCCGAAATTCGAAATGGGGGGTGCCAGCGACATGGACCTTGGTACACGGTAGTGCAGATATTGAAAGAAACTTTTCAATATCTGGGAAAATGTTAACAGATGAACGTGCCTGTATGAATGAGAGAACTCTTAATGCATTGTTGATCACTAAAGATAGTTTAAAACATTATGAGAATAAACCTCATTTGGTATTGATGACAAAAAAACTTATAACTATGGCAAAAGGAGCACATAAACATTACCAAAATTATTTAGAAGAACAGAAACTAATAAAACAAAAAAAAAGTGAAAGTAAAAAATTGGAAGATCAGATTAAGAAACAATTAGCAGAAACTCAGATTAAAGTTAAAGAAAACCAACAAGAAATCCAAGAAAAAGAAAAATTATTGAAAATTGCAAGAGAAAAAGAAACCCAGAAACGAGGAATTGCTAATAAGCTATTCGAAGAAGCTAATAAACGACTAAAAAAGGCTATTCTTGAAAATAATATTCAAGAAGCTGAGTTAGCTCATGCTATGCTTGAAGGGGTGAATACAGTGAAAAAAGAAGAAGAAAAGAAGAAAAAAACAGCTGATGCCCTTCAAATACAATTAGAAAAAAAGAAGACATCTTTAATACAGCATTTGTCAAGTACAAAATAAGTATTGTTTAAAAAACTATTTTATAACTCAATGAGACTGTTTTATAATTAAAAATATTTTTGTTTAATTCACTAACCCTACCTATTAATGTTTTATATGTGATTATAATGTATTTATGTTATAACTATAAATACCATTCAACAGATATTGATGAATTCCATTAAAATGATTACATATAAATGTTTAAGTTGAGCAATTCTTTCTATTGGCATTTTATAATATATGACATATATTCTATGTAACACAATAAAATTAAATTCAACAGAAATGTGTAAGTTCCTCGTACTTAGTTAAGTGTGTTATATTTTATTTCTTGATCTAAATATTATAATATTATTTATTCATTGATATAATATTTATTAAATTGTTCATTTGTATCTTTTAGTTACTGGATAAATATCAAAATTGCTTCATAATAATGTGATTTGTTTTATTTAATTTTCACAATATATTCATAGTATATGAAAATTAATTTAGTTATTTTTTTGGTTGACTGTTAAGTTTTGAAACTAATATATAAATTTAATAATAATAGATATATGAATAGGTAATTTTATACGAAAGTTATTACTAAGTACCTACTAAACTTAGTTTTTGTCTGGAGGTTTCATGGTGGTTGTGAATTTTTTATCACTTTTTTCACTAATTCAAAAAGAAAAATTGGTCACATATTTCACCAATTTAAAAAAAAAAGTAATCACTTTTTTCACTTTTTATAATATTTTTATCACATAATCAGTATCAGTACTGCAAATGTCAATAATTTTATTTAGAAAATCGCATAATATATAAGTTCTAAGTCCGTTGACTCATTGTTTAATTGAACGGCGTTATGCAGAAAGCAACCATCCCACAAAATTAAAAATATTGAGCTTTATATACTACTAGATTGGAAATTTTATTGATAAGTCTGGAAGTACATACATCTAATTAATAAGGTATATTGGTTTTAGAACATATGAGGAACTAACCAATTTAAAAAAATATTCTTCTAAAACTTGAATAACTCCAAATAGAACATTTGTGGGATGGTTGCTTTCTGCATAACGCCGTTCAATTGTTACAATGAGTAATCGAATATGTTGTGTCGTGAACTGTCATAATACTTATAAAAATACAAAAGGCAAAGTTGTGGTCTTTTATACTTTCCCAAATAAAAAACATGAACTACACATTGAAAAACTTTGGATTCAAGCTATTAAACGTGTTAAGTAAGTAATTTATGCAAATGACATACTTCTGTACTGCCCTTATGACACTATTTCAAATTAATTTCTGAAATTATTACTAAAATTCCTTCATTATGGTTTAGGTATATTGTGTGTATTTTTCATTTTCAGTGAAAATGGTGATTTATGGGAACCAATTCGAAGCAGTCTAATTTGTAGTTCTCATTTTGTTGAGAATAAGTGCTCAAAAGACCCAAAGAGTACTTCTTTTATTCTAACAATATTCCCAGAAATATACAAAAAAAAATCATCAAACAATCATCAACAAGCAGCTAGGTATAAGCGACATTGTAACCGCCAAGAAAATAATGATACTATTGACACAATTGTTACTATAGTACGCGAGGCGAAAAGTGAGCCGCGATCGTCGCGCGCCAAGCGGCTGTTTTTCGTCAGGGTTACTCCGCCTATTCCTACTGTTTTCCCGCCTATAGAGTAATTTCGTGTAAACTCGTATCTCGAATGTCGAATGACTAACCAAACGTCATTGCACACAAACGTAGAACCCCTGAAACCAGAAAAAATGACCGCTTGGCACGCTACGATCACGGCTCACTTTTCGCCTCGCTTACTATAATAATATTGTCACTATTGAACCTTACATAAGTAATGATAATATAAAATCTGTTCATAATGTTAGCACTCAAACAGCTTTTGTAGTTGATGACATAGATTTATTCACTTTTGATTGTTGTTTCATTGATAGCAATAATGTTAAGACACAAGTTTCCATACCAAATTCATTTAATTCTTATACTTTTGGTAGGCCTACAATTAGAGATCAGTCTTGTGGTCTGGACACTCCAGATCAATTAATACTTAAATCATTTCGTGGCTATGAATCTGTTATGAATGAATCACAACTAAAGGGCTTAACTGGGACATCATTTCAAGTTTTTCAATTATTACTGAAATTCATTCCAGAATCATCACATAGCACTGTAACAAGAGAAAATAGACTATTTATCTTTTTAATGAAAATTAAACTTGGTATTTCATATTCAGCTTTAAGTACATTTTTTAACATAAGTCGTTCAACAGTTACTAGAATATTTAATGATTGTTTACATTCTTTGTCAATTAAAACTAAAAACTTTATTTTTTGGCCAGATAAAAATACTATTTCAGCATTGCCTGAATCATTTTAAATAAATTATCCTAATTGCCGATGTATTATCGATTGTACAGAAATAAAAACTGAACAACCTAATACAGTAGAACAAAGGGTATATATCTCGCGGTCAAGTATCCGGCGATCGCGACCGTCTTTCCTCTCTACGTCCGCGCGTCGCACCCGATAACCGGTTTGCGCACCGCCGGCAAAGGCTCGCGGGCAGTGGCAGACGAGTCGCGAAACGGCGAGCGTGCTTTTATTTCTTTTGTTTTTTTGTACTGAATAATAAATAGCAGTGTTTTAAATTGTACGAGCCGGCAAAGGCTCGCGGGCAGTGGCAGACGAGTCGCGAAACGGCGAGCGTGCTTTTATTTCTTTTGTTTTTTTGTACTGAATAATAAATAGCAGTGTTTTAAATTGTACATTGAGTTTTGAGTCTTTTTGTTTCTGTCATCCGCACCCTCTCGTCAATCAGTCACCGTCAACTGGCGCAGTCGGTAGGATAGAAAGGTAAGTGCTAATTTATAAGAAAACATTTTTTTTTTTAAGTAAAATTAAAATAAATTAGCACTCATCAGGTTAAAAGAACCTACATAGGTGTCCTGATTGAACTACCGGTTCCTAAAAATTTGTTTGGTTATTTGGGTATAACAAATAAGTAGCTTTTCCAAGTCTAAGGGGTCAATTTTCGGCGAAAATTCGCGAATTTTAGTGTAAGTCCTATAGTTAAATTTAGTTTAAACTAGAAATAGATTGGAAAGCACACGGTTGTCAGCGATCGTCCCGTGAAATCTTATCTTGGTCATTAATTAATTAAGTATATTTTCGGCGTATTATATAATAATTAATAATTTAATCACAATGGTAACGAAGTGCATTAGTGAATTAAATGTGACCGAGATTAAGAGGGAGTTGTCAAGCCGTGGTATGGAGACCGGCGGCACCAAGGCCGATATACTTCGAAGATTAGAAGAGTATATTAGGACCAATGAAGGTGTGGACCCAAGGTCAGTAAGGTTTGAGGCGTTTGACTTGTTATCAAGTCAGACACCGGAAAACAATAAAACGTCACAAATGGTCACAGAAACAACGGAGTGTGACTCCAAAAAAGAAGACCAGACCATCGTCTTCATGGAGAAGATATTAGACAGGCTGGAGGGGCTTGAAGAGATCGTCGACAAGCAGCAGCTAACTATCTCGACGCTCAATGAAAAAGTTGAGCGTCTGGAGAGTGAGTTAGCTGAAGAAAAGCAGCGATCGACAGAGTTACGACAACTCGTGTCACAGCCCTCCACGTCCTCTGTCACCGTCAAAAACCGGAGTTATCCGGAGAAAATCGATAATAGTCCGGTAAAAACCCCAGGAGGGGGTACGGGAAGCCGATGGGTAAGTCTTTCGGACAGGCTGTCCGAAGAAAGTACCCGAAACCGAAAAATAACCGGAGTCTTCGGTAACCAGTCCGGAGTCTTCGGTGATTTGTCCGGTGCGTCCGGTGGATCATCCGGTGATAATCGTCAGGAAGGCGATCGGAGTCAAATGTCCGGCCAAAGACGCGTACGTTTTGAAGACAGCCTGCTCATTCCACAGAATGAACTTAATATGGCCCGTGCTTCGATACCTGAGTTCGCTGGCAAGAAGGAGGAAGACCCGGCGCGGTTCTTACTTCAAGCCGAAGCGATACTTGAAGAAACAGGTATCAGTAGAGCTAGGTGGGTGACGGTTTTGGCCCCACAGCTAAAGGCACAGGCTGGCACATGGTGGGGCACCATGCGCGCGTTGGACTTGCCTTGGGAGGAGTTCTGTGCAGAATTCCTCGAGAAGTTCAACGGGGACGAGTTTCAGTCCAGCCTACAGTCCGAACTGTTGACAACCACGCAGACCAAGAACGAAACACTGGGGGAGTTTGTCCTTAGCAAGTACCAGTTGTATCGGAGATTAACGCTTGGTTTGACCGAAGAAGCGGTGGTGATGGCAGTAATCGGTAAGATGCGCGATGAATTTAGAATTTATGCGCGCATACAAAAGCTGAAGTCGTTCAGTGAGCTACGAGCGCTTGCCCATGTCCTAGATGGGAACAAGGCCGTAGTTCCGGGGAAACCCGAGTTTACGGAAAAGGTGGGAGGTTTCAGTGCTGCCGATCAACGAAAGTCCAAATGGTGGGACAAGAAGCAGCCGGGTAACCCCGATAAATCGCCAGATCCGCAGTTTTCGAAGTCAGGTTGCAGAGTATGCGGAAGCCCTGACCACTGGCAAAGAAATTGCCCGAAGAAGGAGTCGGGAAACGCTAAGTGGGCCGGTGGGACAACCGGGTCCCGTCCGGTCAAGAAGTAACCGGCCAAAAACACACGAGTCGTCCGAACAAAAGCGTCCCTCGGAGTCTTTGTCGTAATGTTCCGGTACAGGAACCACAAATTACGACATATTATCCGGGAAAAAGGGACTTAGCAGCTTTAAGGACCGAAGACTCGGTAAAATGTCCGGAGAAAATGGGTAAAAAGATTTTTGTTCCGGGGAAACCCGAGGAGAACGTAAATCGTTCGGTAAAATCCTTCAGTTCTCCGGTGAAACGGCGTTTTCACCCGAGGGGGAGGTCCGGAGAAGAAAGTTCTTCGGTGAAAACCTTTGGTTCTCCGGGGGAAACAGTGTATTCACCCGAGGAAAAGGTCCGGAGAGAAAAATAGTCCGGTGAAAAACGTTGATTCTTCGGTAAAACACCGAAGACAAGGCCAGATTGGCCCTCAGAGAGACATTGAGAACGACGTTCCGGAGAAGGAACCACAGTTCGAGAAAATGGTCCGGGGCAATGGCAGGTCAACGACGACGGGGTTAGACCACCCAGACAAAAAGTCGATGGAAACCACTGGGAATGAAAAAGATCCGGGAAAACAGGAGAAGCAAACCAACGTTTTGGAAGAAAAACCAGAGGTAAGCCGAACCGAGGAAAATTTTCCGGACAATGTTTCAGATGACGCAGAGCAAACGGAATTGACAGAAAAACTGTTATTCTGTCCGGTCATTTCCCGAAGTTTCCCACAGGAGTTAAGTCCTTATCCAACAAAATCCGGTAAAAGGAGAGATTCTGACACGGACTCAGTGTACGAGTTGCGTGAACGCTTGGCTGATCTATGGAACGGAGCGTTAGATTCTCCCACGATTGCATCGGTATCAACGGAAAAAGCGAAGGTATCGGAAATTCCGGTACCGGCCATCGAACTAGAGTTCGGATCTGGAGTAGTAGTGGCACTACTGGACTCCCAAGCGGCGAGGACGTATGTCAAACCGTGGATCGCGAAAAATTTCGGCCAAAGTTTGTCCGAAGAACCGGAGATCGTACGGATGGCGGACGGGCGGACCCGAAAAATTACGGAGTTTTCCGAATTTACGGCCCGTATCGCGGATATGGAGGTAAGCTTCAAGGCCGCAGTATTAGAAAACCTCATAGGTGATGTCTTTCTAGGCCATGA
>JALBXZ010000115.1:0-122537 GCA_027580255.1 Therioaphis trifolii
ACAATTCTTTTAAAATACGAATAGAAGCTTCAGAATAATTATTTGTTTGATTATTCCGTGTAATTACACTATTACTATTTCTATAAAGCATTGACCACTGATTGCTTCTTTTTAAATTTTCATGCAAACGATCTTTAAATTTTTGATTATTTTCTAAATGGTTTATGTTATTCATATAATCTTGAAACTCTTCATCAGTTTTAGAATACACTACCTGGCAAATACAATAGTATTTGTTTTATCATAAGCTCAGCATATTAAGTCATTTAAAGTAGATACCTGTTTAAAAAGCTTCATCAAATTTTGCCTCTGTGTAGGTAATACATTACTTCCAGTTGACATTAGCCATCTCCATTCTGCTTGCATGAAATGAAATAGACAAAGTAATTGAGTTGTTAAGGGCCAAACTTCTTTAATAGCATTTTTTTCGGCAATAGAATCATCAGTCATAATTATCTTTGGGTACTAAATACAAAAAATATGTTAGAATACAAATAAAATGTTTAAATGTTTTAATGTGAATTAAAATTACAGAAGGTTTATTAAGAGCAATAACCTTGCTTTCAAAACTTAAAAAGAATCAAAATCAGAATTGGTTGTTGTTACTATGAAGTTTTGATACTTTTTTAAGAAAAAATATTTAAAATTCATAAATCATATAATCATATATAAAATCAAAATAAATTTAAAAATTATAGATGACACATGTTATTATTGTTATTATTATTATTATTATTTGAAAAGTATAAACTATCAAGCTATGGAAATTTGGAAATATTTTTATTGTAGGTATGGTTTTAAAAAGTATTAATTATTAAAGATTAAATCTTCTAACATAAAGTGTTACAACATATAGGTGAAAATGTATTGTAAGACACTAATTTTATGTTACATTGCACTTTTTTACAGCTAAAAGTATTACAGTATTATTAATTTATTATTTGTTCTATAGGCCATAGTGTCATTTAGTAATTTCTTACTAGATAATGTTTTAAATTATAATTCAACCATATTTTGTTTTATTGTTTTATAAGTTATTAGATTGTGAAAATATAAATTATAGTAAATTGTTAAACATAATTTATCTTTATTCACACTAATACATAAAAAATTAAATTTTATAACTAAAAAAAAATAACAATAACTAAAAATAATTTTAACACCTATTGTTTTAAAACCACTAACAGTTCATTTATTATTTTTTTTATCATTACCTCTAATCCTCCAAAGCAATTAGGAAAAAACTCATTAAGCATTTTAAATCCTTTTTCATATGACAAACTTGTTTGTTGCCTGTGGACCAAAATACCAATTGGAACAGCACCACCTTTAGTTGCAGTTCAAATTACAGTAACTGAGGCCATCGAAACATCACAGCTTGAACTTGAATCAAGGAAAATTATTTCAGAGCTGCTTTGTAATTTTTGGGCTCTTTGGTTTAAATATGTAACAATTAAAACTACCCAAGGAGTGGCTTTATTGATTTTAACAATTACACCTGTAAATACAATTTATAATTTTATAATTTTAAAATATAAATTCTATGATAATACTAATTAGGGTGACATTTATATATATATATATAAATAAATAAAAAAGCTGGTAAGTGAGATGATGGTGGTACAAGTTCGTCCTTCGTCCCTTCGGTCCTCGGACAAGATATTGGTGATGAATGTATAAAGTTTTAAAGAAATGATGACTCATTTCTTTAGTATAAAACGATTCTGAGCAAAGCTTCAGTGTAATATAATATATTATTATTTAAATACTGTTTACGTATTTTACGGTTATTTGTATAATTTTTGGTGAGTTATAATAATTTATAAAAGTGTGTATAAAAAAAAATCCTGAGTCACGATCTTTGAATTTTTGTTAGGATAATTAGGTAGGTATATGAGTAAGGTCATATTAAATTTTCAGAACTTTTTGTCAAATATTTAAAATTATATTACATAAAAACTTTCAAACAATTTGGTAAATTAAAAGTTCTATATTTAAGTCAAAAGTGCTATAATTGTTCTGAAAATGTTGTCCAATATAAAAAAGTATGTATTTGATATTGGATAAAATTTTCAAGTTTCTAGCTTCAATACTTTTCGATTTATGACTAAATACCTAAAATCTGAACAGTGAAAATCTCGTTTACGGCGGATTTTTACCGTTTTTACTCAGTTTTTCGATCGTTATTCTTGATTACTGGAAAAACTATGGAGATTTTGGAAAAATGACCTCTCTAAAGTACCATCTCAGTTCAATTTCAAATCTTAAAAGTTGCTGGACGAAACTTTTGGACAAGGGTTTCTATACGAAAAAGTGTTTACAGAAAAAAAAAAATAAAAAAAAAAAAAACATCATTGTAAAACCATAAGATCCTTCGCTTCACTCAGAATCTAAAAAATAAAAAATACAAAAAAATAAACATCATTGTAAAACCATAAGATCCTTCGCTTCACTCAGAATCTAAAACCTTGTTTAAGATATTCTGGGATTTTTTCTTCCAGTCGATCAAAGGGATCTTTTATAGTACCATAATTGTCTGTTAAATCTTTATGCCACAGCCTATATACTGTCCAAGGTCTGGGATTTAGTGCACTATTTGCTAATTTAACAATATAATTTGGTAGTGTTTGAAGTCTTGATATATTTTGTTTTATTGCTTGGCAAGGGGAAAGTCCATCAGCAAAGTACTGCCAAAAAATAGCTTTCACTTCTGGGTCAATAAATAGACGTTTTAGTGCATCGGCACTAGCACAGTTATGCTTATGTAAAGGATTTATTTTGATGATAGTATTAAGCGGATGGTCTCTTTTTAAATATTCATCATTTTTTTTTTTAGCCCTTAGTAACCTTTTTTATTAATATATCAATAAATCCTTCACAGTTCTGATTTTTTTTTGCTATGTGAGCTCTTTCTGTGTGAGCTATAACTGCATAACCATTTTTTGTGCATTATAAACCTTAATCAGAACAAATAATTAATAACTTTAAATATATCTAAAAAGTATGAGTATAACCATTGATTATAAATACTATTTACTATTTAAATACTATTACTAATACAATTTATAATCAATGGTATAACTTATAATTTAAGGGTAGTATATAAATATTTTAAATTTATATTAAGCAAAAATAATAAATAAATAATAATAAAATTAATAATAATTAAATTATTTAATATATTTAAATTACAAGAGTTTAGCTTGTTTACAATAGTATGCTTAAGACTTAAAGTATCAATTAATTAACAAAAATATACTGACCGACAATTATTTCCCTTATTCAACCTATTGCCAACAATCCAGTTACTGTCATCAAACTTTCCAAATTGTTTAATAAATTGTTGAGCATCATCTTTACCTTCCATAGAAGTTCGAAGTGTAAAAACTTGTTTTGTTGATTGATCTAAAATCAGCTCGTAATTTAAGTCTTCAAAGTACTTAATTAGTGATTTTAAAAAAAACCTCCTAATTAATAATTAATAAAAATATTATCAATACAATAAAATATGTATAAAATATATATATAGGTACTTACCATATTAATTAGTACCTAAACAATGAAAATAATGTATACCAAAAAGATGTAAATACTGTTGTGTGCCGGTACGCCACTGCCTCTAAATGGTTGAGTTCTGCAGAGCGGCTCCGTTGTCGCACATGTAACGTTGTAAGTTCGCACTTTCAGACGTAGAACGAAGGAAATGAGGGGTTAGGTGTTAAGCGATTAAATCATAAGTACTAACATTAATTTAATATTTATTTAATTATAAATGAGTCGCGTAAAGATATACAATTATAATAAAAACGTCTGCGTATAAGACTGGTGTTCGAACGACTGACTCCACTCTGCTGGGTGGTGTCAGTTGTCCACTCGAACAAGCTTATTCAGCATTTAGCCCCACATATAATCGGGGGGGCCCTAGGGGCCACGGCCCCCCCCAAGCCCGTATTTATAAAAAAATTTATATTGTTAACAAAAAATGCATATTATAATATTGTCATAATATGGACTATAATATGAGCCATAGAGCTTACGACGGTGTATATATCGACGATGTACCTGCTGGATGCTATCTATTTTACGAAGAACCAATAAGGCTATAAATAAACTATATTGATATAAAATTTACTATGGTCTGATACTATGATATTATTATTTTATTATGTTCAAAGACTGAAAACCTGGCTTCGCTCAAGGATAAGTGAAGATAGGCTATCAGCATTATGCCTACTTAATGTTTATAATAAAATTAATATTCTAGAATCTAGATCAAATAGATCATATTATTGATATTTTGCCAATTTAAAAAATAGACGTCTTGAATTTGTGTTGTACAAATTGTTGTTTTCTTTTTATTATAAGATTTTGTGAAATTATAACTTGGCCCCCCCTAACCTAGGCTCTGGAGCCGCCCCTGCATATAATACATACAGTGTTCATGTGTTTATAATGTATATGTTAAATTATATATATATAGTTATATATGTTTACCATCTTATTCTAATACAATGGGTTCGTAACACCCCCCATGTAAGATGAAAGTCCGTTGCCCATTACATAAAATTATACAATTCTGGGTAATGGACTTTCGGGTGATTTTTCTAATTCAAGATTCTCAGTTTTTGATATTATTTCCTTAACTATATTTTTTCTTAGCTTACAGTATGTTTTAATTTTAACATATATTACTAATATTAATAATAAACCTACACTGTTGACTATAATTATTATTATGATATATAAAGTAAAATGTTGATAATGTTGTAAATTATCTGGCTTTTCGTCGTCCAGGCGTTTTATTTGGTCTTGCAGATCATCTAACGATCTAGAATTTTCTAATAATGCATTAAGATTATCTTTAACCTTGTGGTTTTCTTTTGGGAATAGAGGGTAGCTTAATTTATTATTAAGTAAATATTTTGACCAATTGAAATTTATTGAAAGATTTAGTTGTGGGGAATAGTTATTTGATACTTTCGAAATTACTTTCTTTTTGGGTATCAATTTTATTTTTTCGTCAACGGTGTTGGCTTCACAATTACTGTCTAAACTTATAATACCAGTGCCATTTGTACTTACTGTGTACGTGTCTGACAGATTTTTACATGTTACTATTACACTTTCATTATTGGTTACATACAACCATTCGTTTTTATTTTCTAACTTATGCCAAATATTGTGGCTAAACTTAACATATCTAACGTTACATATTTGGGGAACAGATTTTGGGTTTCTAAATAACATTAGTTCGCATGACTCCCCAACATGTTGCAAGGGTTGGTCGTGCTTACAAATTATATTGTTCGTGGTTCTTTTACATTTTGATAATTGGTAGTTATTTAATTCTATATAATATAAACGTGATTTGTCTATTGTTATATATTCGGTATTTGTTTGTATAATAGCATACATATTGTCGTGTAACTTTGTAGGTAGAGGAATAGACTTATATAATACAAAATCACAATTACTAACTAATGGAATTTCTATAATAAATATCAGTATACCTTTAATGTAAGTTACATTAATATCAATTATGTGTAGCAGTTCCGAAATACCTGACTCTAACAGATCTATCGGAATGCCTGAGCCCATTGGTATCTGTAGTTTTATTTCCCTTAACTGTTCATTGAATTCATTAACATCTAATAAACTAGAATGAATAAATCCTTGTAAAGCCGCGTTAATAATATTTACCAAATTTTCTGTTTCATATGCATATTGAGCTAGAATTATATTTAATATCGTTACCCGTTGCACAAGGGCACTCCTAAAATTAAGGATACCAATTGCCATATTTTCTGCAACTACCTCTTTGAGTAGGTAGTTGTACCCGTTTACCAGGGACTCTTGTTTTTTTTCTAGTTCTATTAGGGAGGTATTAACGTTTGTTACTACTGATTTTGTGATTTGGGTTTGAGTGTCCGCTATTTGAGAGAGTCGGGATTCAGAGTGTTCTAATTCCCTAATTTTTCTGTGAAAATATTCCGCATCTACGTCGTCACAAACACCGAATAACACGTTTGCAACCCGCCCTACTACATTTACAAGACCTCTTTTAGAGCGTAAATTTTTGTGTGTCGGGCGTTCGACGATTTTTAGGACATGCTCCTTATTGCTGCCAATTTCGTTTAAGAAACTAGCTACTTGGTAGTTGTATTGTGAACACACTCGGTCTGAGTTTTCTTCATCGAGTATCTTTCCTAATTCGCATGCTTCCTTTAGTTGAGTGATGACTTCTTGTATTTGTGCTTGCTTCTCATTATAATTTGAGATATTTACGTACGTGAGTAGGTTCCAGTGTGAATTTGACAACTGTAGGTTATTGATTGGCTGAAAGAATATCCCTGATGGGTGTGTAATAGGTGTGACAGAAAACTGGGCTGTGCTTATTTGAAATGTGTATTGTATCCTGTGAAAGCAAGATATTGAGTATTAATACGTTTAATGTAGATATAATTATTATCTGTATTTATTTAGTTTTATTTATTTATTTATTTAATTATATATTTATTTTTTTTATTTTTTTTATTTATTTATTTATTTTTTTTAATTTAATTAATAGCTTTTAAGCTCATTTTTATGTATTCTGCATTCTTTTTTTCCGCGTTGTATGATAACGTTTTCATTATCCTGTAGGCGTAGCACTTGGTAAGGTCCTAACCACTTTTGACCTAATTTGCCTTTTTGCTGATGGTTTTTTATCCACACTTCGTCGCCTACTTCCACTTCAGTTTGATGTTGTTTTCGGTCGTATACTTGTTTTGACTTTTGTTTGCTTGCTATTATTGTTTCTTTGGCCACTTTATGAGCTTCTTGTAGTTTTTGTTTTAGCTCGAACGTGTAGTCGTCGTAGTTGTACTTAGTTTTTGGAGCGTTACTAAGAGTATGGGGCACTGCAGCTGGGAAGCCGTAGACTAGCTCATATGGTTGGTGATTTGTTGTTGAATGTATTGTTGTGTTGTACACAAACGTAGCATACGTAATGTAATCATCCCAATCCGTCTGATTTTTGTCCATATAGTGCCTTAAGTACTCCGCGAGCGTTCGGTGGGACCTTTCGAGGCTTCCGTTAGCTTGCGGGTGGTACGGTGTTGTGTTTATTTTGTCTATTTGAAGAAATTTACAACAACTGGCGAAAATTTTGCTCATAAACTCCGTTCCACAATCCGTCACTATATGGTCTCGGGTATCCCGTGTTGACATATGAACCCTTCTACTAGAGCTCTTGCTACAGTGTTAGCATCGTGTGTGGCTAATGGAAACGCTGCCGAGAATTTTGTTAAGTCGTCCTGAATTGTCAGGATGTAATTATTTTGTCTATTTGATGTTGGAAGGGGCCCAACAATATCGAGAAATATTTTTTCAAATGGCTTTGAAGCTGTAGTAGAAATAACCATGGGTTGTCGTGTTGTCTTATTGCTGCTTTTGTTTCGTTTGCAGGACTGACATGACTTTATATACTCTTTAACATCCTTTTACAATCCTTTCCACTGATGATGTTGTTTAATTCGTTTAATTGTTCTCGAGATGCCTTGGTGGACACCTAACGGCGAATCATGAAATTCTTGAATGATTTTAAGTTTATCTGTATTTGAGTACTCCTCATCCACAAATATCGTTACTTGTACCAATGAATTTTTAAATACATATCTCAACATTGTACGAATTTCGGGCCACTGTAATTGATCGAGTCCACATCCAATTTTAGGCAGTGCTAAGTTTGTAATTTTTTGATCTTCACAAAATTGTTTAAGGTTCTTTAATGTAAGAAACATGTTTTCGTATGTTGGTTTTTCCAAATAGTGTTTCTTTGTTATTAAGTAAATTATTTTTCGTTGGTTTTCTGTGATGCTTGCTATCTCGGTTACGGCTTTATTAGCATTTTTGAGCTCCTCTACTTTACCAAACTTTCTTCGAAATTCTAGTGCTATACCTTGATCCATCTAAAAGTCTTGAGATACACAATGACCAATAGAATAATTTTCTGGGGCTTCAAACAAATTGCCTGCTACTTCTTTTATATTTTTATTGATTATTGGTCTATTTTCTTTCTCGTTTATGAATGTTTGATATTCGGTTGTATCCAGTTGGGTCTCCTCCGCTACATTAGACGTCATAATTCTACTAAGCGCGTCGGAGTTCGTGTTCTGTGTGCCTGGCTTGTATATGACTTCATAGTCATATTCTTCGAGTAGAAGCCTCCATCTCACTAGACGTGCACCAGGATCTTTTACTCCAAAGAGCCAAGTAAGAGGTTTATGATCTGTTACAATGAAAAATTTCCTACCGTATATGTAAGGTCTAAAAGTTTTTACCGCCCAAACAATAGCTAGCAACTCTTTTTCAGTTGTATTGTAGTTTCTTTCTGCTCTATTGAGCGTACGTGAGGCATAAGTAATCGGGAGGTCCGCGCCAATCTTGCCTTGTGACAGTACAGCTCCGATTCCAACGTTACTAGCGTCCGTTGTTACATTGAAAGGTCTTTCGAAATCCGGGTGTTGGAGCAGTGGTTCTGTAGTCAACACTTTCTTAAAGAATTCGAAAGCTTCCTGACAGAGATCTGACCAAATAAATTGTTGATCCTGTCTAAGTAGATTGTTCAATGGTTTTGCTTTAGTACTGAAATTCTGTATGAACCTTCTGTAATATCCTATCAATCCTAAGAAGGATTTTAGTTCTTTTTCATTTTTCGGGACAGGGTAAGTACTTACACAGTCGATTTTTTTCTTGTTTTACTCCATCTTCCGTTATGATATGACCAAGATAGTTTACCTCATGCCTTAAAAATTCGCATTTAGGTGGTTGTAACTGGAGGTTAAACTTTCTCAGCCTTTCAAATACTTCTTTTAATTGTTTGATGTGTTCTTCCAGTGTGGGACTTATCACTATTATGTCGTCAAGATATACAAAAGCTCTGTATCCATTTATCCCTTGTAGAACCCGGTTCATCAACCTTTGGAACGTCGCAGGTGCACCCTTTAGTCCAAAGCACATGCGGTTGAATTCAAAATGTCCGTTGTCTGTGCTAAACGCAGTTTTTTCTTTATCGCGAGGGTGAATTGGTATTTGGTGGTATCCACTGGCCATATCTAGACAGGTAAAATACTTTGCTTTTCCAAGTTGGTCTAAAATTGTGGTGATGTCCGGCATTGGGAAAGCATCTCCTACTGTGAGGTTATTGAGCTTCCTAAAGTCGACCACAACTCTATATTTTTTGGTTCCAGAAGCGTCTTCTTTTTTCGGAACTATCAGGAGTGGGGCATTCCATGGACTATTGCTAGGTGAAACGACTCCATCCTGAATTAGTTGTTTGACTTGTTTGTCTATTTCCGCTTTTTGGGCGTATGGAAGGCGATATGGTCGTTGGTACAATGGCTGCGAAACTCCTGGAGTCTTAATTTCATGTTGAACATCCAACTGTGTCCCCTTCGAGTAAGAAAATATCGGAGAATTCACTACACAGCTGTAGGATAGATGTTTTCTCTTCTTCGTTCATATGTTCACACCTGATTGAGTTTTTGATAAGTTGAATGCGATTTCCTGAGTTTTTAATCATTTGGGTTGTCTGAACATTATCTACCGATACACTACATCAAATATTTCGTGTGATAGACATGAAAGATCTGGCAGTTTGATGGTTTGCGGGTATTCTGTTGGATTTATTACATTGATAAGTACCTGCTGATCCTTTACTTGATTTAGTACGTTTCCGCACAATATATTTTCACTTATTTGTTGTGCATGAATTAGTACATTTTGATGCTCAGGTGTGGTATTAATAATTTTTATTGGTATAATGGTCTCGCTGCGAGCTGGGATAGTGGTTGTGTCATTTATTGACATTATATGATCACCAGCTACGTTTATGGAGATGTTATTGTTTCTTAGAAAAGGATCTCCCAATACTCCGTCTCCGGTGATTGGAAAATCGTTCGTTACCACATGAAATTCAACTTCAATATCTTGTCCATTATTAGTTATTGTTAATATGGTAGTTCCTATAGTGCTGACCAGTTGGTTAGTTATTCCCATCATATGCTGGGCTTTCAATGTTGATACAATTATGTCGTCTTTTAAGTTATTTATTTTTATTAGATTAAGGTCAGCCCCTGTGTCCACAAGCAAACTTGCCTTACCTGTGACACATTGAGGTATGTCACACATGGCATGCTTGTTTTTTAGTTCTGCCGAAAACATTAAAATGTTGGATGTTGAGCGACGATTTTCAGTTCGCGAACCGGACGGTCGCCCACTGCGCCCGTTCGCCTGTCGTTTCCCGCCTGGTTTTGCTGCCTGTTATTTTGTTGATTATCATCTTTTTTCTTCTTATAGCATTCTTCCCTGGAGTGCCCTATTTTTTTACAGTAGGCACAGGAGATTTTATTTATCGTTGTATGATTTCTTTGTTGAGATGGACCTGCTTGATGAAGTGAATTATTCTGACCCGTATCCCTAGGGTCTGATTGTGCCTTATTAAACCGGCATTGATTTGTGTTATGGTTGTTTTTGTGACAAATACGACAATATTTTCGCGTATAATTTGTTTCTGGTTTGCTATTGCTTTGGAATAGACGTCTAGCTTCTTTATTAGAATTCAGCAGTTTTTCTTCTTCTGAACTTTCGTTCATGGCTTCTTCAAGTGAGGGTAAATTTTTTGCTTTTATTATCTGTCGTAGATTGGTATGTAATCCTTCAACATATGATGTGAGAGTTATTTCTTTAATAAAGTTTCGGACAGCTTCGGCTTCAGCCGGTTTTTTTCCTGTGGTGCTTACTTTACACAGTTCATGGAATAGCTTTTCGATTCTACTTGAATACTCTTGCACTGCTTCCCCCGATTTTTGCCTAGTGGAGTTAAGTTCTAATAGTAAATACCCAGATGTTCGTTTCGTACAGAACGCAGACTCAAGCAATGTTTTTAAGCCTTCCCAATCTGAAATTTCCCTATTTTGCGTGATTGTGAACGCTTTCCCGCTTAGTTTTGTGCTTATGGCTTTTATTAATACCGGTTTACATGTGTTACCTACACAGGATAGAGCGAACTCACATGCGTTTATGAATGCATAAATATCGTCGCCATTCTGGCCATTAAAATGGGGAATGAGTTTAATCGCTGCTTCTAACGAAAGATCTGCCATTTCGGGATTTTCGATAGTTACGTTAAAGTCTATTAAATTAACGTCGTTATTTTCTACGGTGTTATTTCTAGCCCTTGCACGAGTTACTCTAGGTGATATATCAGAATTAATGTGTAAATTGTTAACGTGAAAATCAGGGTCTGTTCTTAAATTTGGACTATTGGGACGACTATTTTCGGAACTGCTAGACATGCATTCAGCTTACACAGTTAGGGTAAATTATACAATATAATATGCAGAGGAAATATACTACGCATAAAAAAAAAATTATATAAAGAAAAGAGAGAATAAAAGAAAAAAAATTTTAATTGACTTACAAAATTATGAGTAGTACCAATTTGCATGACTGCATTTTGAATGTGCTGTGTTGTCCGCCGTTCGTTTGAATACTCGGTGTTGATCCACTTCCGCAGTCACTGCCAAGGCTGACGACGGCGGCGGTGATGACGTATGATGACCACCCCGGACCGTGTTGAATATGTTGAGCGACGAGGACACCACGCGTGTGTGTGAATATTCGACACTACTCGTATATAGTGGACGTTTATTGTGTTATATGGACAGTGGGCCAGTCAATAATCGCTGACACTGTGTGATACCCGTTTACGAGTCTTCTTCCTGTACCGCGTATTTTTTTTTTTTTTTTGTTGAAGGAAGGTTTATTCAGAACGTTGTGCGTATAGCACCTCTTGTAGAGCGTTTTATTGGGAAGGACCGTGAAATTCAAGTCCTTTCAAGCGGCTCCTGATGAGTGTGGGAATGGAATGTGCCACACCCAATAGAATCGCTGAATATGCAGTTTAGTGTAATATACGCTATGTGCGTTATACGTGTGTATTATACGCTGCGTGCGTTATACGTGTGTATTATACGCTGTGTGCGTTGTATGTGTATGTACTATGTATTGCACAGTATGATTAGACGTAGTTACCTCACTACACGCCACCGTTTCCCGTGAAATTCCACGTTGTTGTCTGAAAAAGCACCACTGCCACCAAATAATGTTGTGTGCCGGTACGCCACTGCCTCTAAATGGTTGAGTTCTGCAGAGCGGCTCCGTTATCGCACATGTAACGTTGTAAGTTCGCACTTTCAGACGTAGAACGAAGGAAATGAGGGGTTAGGTGTTAAGCGATTAAATCATAAGTACTAACATTAATTTAATATTTATTTAATTATAAATGAGTCGCGTAAAGATATACAATTATAATAAAAACGTCTGCGTATAAGACTGGTGTTCGAACGACTGACTCCACTCTGCTGGGTGGTGTCAGTTGTCCACTCGAACAAGCTTATTCAGCATTTAGCCCCACATATAATACATACAGTGTTCATGTGTTTATAATGTATATGTTAAATTATATATATATAGTTATATATGTTTACCATCTTATTCTAATACAATGGGTTCGTAACAATACCTATATTATATTATTTAATGATACGAAATGATATAATATTTTATATTACATAATATGTTTAAGAAAAAGCGGGAATTATATTTTAGATATGATATGATATGAAACGATATGATATTTGAAATAAAGTGAAAAAACAGCGGGAATTCAAATCGGACCAATCAGAGCAACCCGGTTCTGAGTGTACCTGCATTTGCAAATTACGCTGCCGGGAGACCAAATATATACAATTTTTACAAATATATAAAATTTTTACAAATATTTAAAAATAATCCAATACACACTCAGAAAAAAGACAGTTTTACATCTATAAAAAAACAAAAAATGGGTTCATTTTTTCACGACCGAATTACACCGTCTATTAAAACTATTTCGCGATTTAGCGACTGGTCTGTGATCACTAGGGGCCGGAATTATATTCTTATAAAATAGTCAAAATAAGATGCTAATATTCTCTAAAAAAGTTGAAAATATTCTTCCAATATTCTTTGAAAATCATAATAAAATATGCAAAAAATATGCTTTTTTATGAATATATTCTCTTGAAATAAAAAAATTCATTTATATGCAAAATAATACAAAAAAAAGCAAAATAATGCATGTTAAAAAAATAGATTAAATTATAACTATTAATAACAATAAGGTATTTTTAATTACGAAAATTTTTGAAAAAAGTTGATAACTATATTTTGCTCCATGTGTTCTGGTGTCATATTTGTACGACGGTCTGTTAATATATTTTTATACGTGCTAAATGAACGTTCTACGTCATCTGAAGTCACGGGAGCATTTTGTACATCAGTAATCATAGCCTGTGAAAAATTGTCTATAATTTGACCTTCATTATTTCCATTCAAAACATTAGCTATGTTTTTCAAAATGATGAGCACTTTATTTTTTTGTTGAAGTTGATCAATTTTTATTTTTATTTTTTTTTCCATTTTCTCCGGGTATTTTTGAAGTTGACCAATTGTATTTTCAATTAGATTTATCGAATCAACAAGAGACACTACCTATTATCGGACACATAATTTATATTTTTTACGCCATTGCAACAAAAAATATAGAATGTCTATAAAAATTAATCGATATATTCTCAAATATTCTTTATTGTACGAAATATTCTTTTATCTTGAAATATTCTCAAATATGCTAAAAAAACTTTGGCCATTAATTAACCGGTTTCATGATTTGTGAAAATTTCGAACCCCCGTCTGACTGCATAGTCTCAAAAAAAATATGCAAAAGAATATAATTCCGGCCCCTAGTGATCACGAATCCGGCTACGGTAATGTGAAATACAAAAAAAAACATACCATTCACGAAGTACCGTCGTCTTATACGACGACCGATCACATGAACACCGAGTGGTGTTTTCGTGTGTATCGTATGTAACGGCCGTTGCTCGTCGTCGTACCGACAAATAATGTTGACGCTCGACGTCGGCCGACTCGTGGAATATCGTAAAACCGAATTACGTTGTGACGATCCGGCTTGGTCGCTACTGTTTTACACCGTCGATATATTTCGTGATTTAGCCAGCTGGTTTGTGATCACGGAATCCGGCTACTGTAGCGCGAAAAATGTCATGTTTCGGTGCACGTCTCATACGACGGCCGATTCGTCAACACCGAGTGGTGGTTTTGTGTGCGCCTTACGTTAGTTATCGACCGAGATCGTACCGACCAACGTACGATGTACATGCTAGACGTTGGCCGACTCGTCGAGTAAAAACGGAAACACAATTGAAACACCCGAGTTAGAATATGACTATGACGCACAGTGAGCCAAATCACTGTTTTAGGTGCACTTTTAGAAATCTGCGATAGATTCAATACAAAATGGTGTGAATGTTATACGTACACATTTGCACGTTATTTTTCAGCTTAGACGAGTTTGGTGTTGATAGTTGATACAACACTTACAAGACACTTAAACGCTAGTGTAGAATAATCAATTAATTTGTATTGACCGTAGTGTATGGTTAAAATGGACAACATATATCGTCGGCCTAAGTCGCAATTGTCCTAACTCCGAAATGACAACTTTTCAGGAGAAACAAGAAACGTTTCATTAATTTAAAAACATCAATGTAAACCTTATGTATGTATATGTATATTATTTTAAAGTATTTTCAACTTTTTTTTTTTTTTAAATGTACATGTATAACTCAAATAGAACTCTTAAAAAAGGAGTTAGGACAATTTTTTATGAAAAACCACAGTTTTTTGGAGTTAGGTTAGTTTCCTTTTTGTTTTATTTCAATTTTAAAATTATGTTAAAAAACACTAAAACATTTAAATTATAAAAATAATTATTAATAATACCTATGAATTTTAAGGAAGATATCAAATATTTGAATCTTATATTTTACTTATAATAATTATAACATAGGTACTTAACTAATAACTAATTAATTATGAAAAGGATGTCATAAAAGGTACATAATAATATTAATTTATATTATGAATGAATGTAAACAAGTTGAGTTAAACTATCATGTCTTTTTTTATTATAATAATAAACATCAAAATAGTAACAACATGTATATAAATTTAGTTAGAGAATATAAAAAAAAAAAAACAAACCTTCAGTCTTTATAGGTAATCATGATATTTAAAAAATGAATTATTATAATATAGTAATTATATACTATATTATAATAGGTGAATATTAAAACAATTTTATTCTTTTGGAAGAGTATCATAGAATAAATGAAAATCTTTTTCCATTGACAACTTTAGCTGTTGTGATGATAAAAATATTGTCATTGTTACAAGAGTTATATTTTAATTTGAAAATGGTAGTTCATAATATTACAAGACTATGGTTGATAATATGAGATTTATTTTCGGAATATTATTATCGTATTAACAATTTAACATTTATTGGTTTGATAAAAATCTTGTCGGCTGAATAGCAACAAGATAATTGTCAAACCAACCTATTTTTTTTTTCAATATGATCAAGGTTTCTGTGTATTATGTTCGATGGCTTTTTTTGGATTCTATACAACTGTGCGTCGAACGAACGTTTGACGTTCGTCGGCTCTTCTACGCGTGTTTAAAACGGAGCGCGGACTTCGGGGACGGGGGTATAGCAGTAGTCGTCGGTCGGGCGGTTTCGCGCGTTGTACAGCGTCTTTGGAATCGCTCGGATCACCGGCCCACCGATCATCGATGTCCATCGCCACGTCCCTGACTAGTTTTTTTTCGATAGTAAGCGAAAGAGAGTGGGAGGGGATGGAAGGTGTGCCGCGGGGACCGATCGCCGCGGGGACCGATCGCCGCGTCGACGTGAACCGGGCGGCCGGCCAGTCGCCGGACGGACTCTGTCCGGCGACTGGTGACGCTGCGACTTGGCCGAGATTTCGTGTCGGTCGATCGTTGCGATCGTACGCGTTTTACATTCGACGCGTCGATATCGTTACAATAATGATCGCGATTGAATTCGCAGTGGCGAGTCGTGCTCACGCGGTTATCGCCCATACAGTCGTCGTCGCGGTCATAGCGAAGGAAAGAAAAATTAGGTAATAAAAAAATATATTAATCATCGTTTGCAATGGCCGCTCGCGGTTGAATATCAACCGCACGATAATGATTTAATATTATATGACAATGTATTATTATAATCGCGGTTGAATTCGCAGTGGCGAGTCGTGCTCACACGGTGTTCGGAAATGTAAAAGACCGATCGAAAACACGTCGCGTACTCATTTGTGTGACATTTGTCGTGGCGACGAGACGGCTGCACGGCGAAGATTTTTTTTGTCGAACCGCGTCGCGTCGATGAAAGAATAATCATTTTTAAAATTTTGTTTTTCTTTTTCAAATGATTAATAAGCGACGCGCGGGTAAATCTCGGCCTGAACGCGTATAATGCGATTTTATTAAAAAAAAAAAAAAAAAAATTATCGCGCTAAAACTGTAGCAGCGAGTCCTGCACACGGTCGTCGTCGTCGTCGTCGGGACTGTAAAAGACCGATCGAAAGCGCTCAGTGCATGAGCACTGACACACATACACGTGACACGATTTTTGTCGCTAACGACTCGTTAGTTATGGAGAACGATCGGTCACTCGAGTCCGATCACGTTGTGGCCACAGTGAATTATAATTGTAATATTATTCGGCGATTCGTTCGCCCGCGTTCTGCTCGTTTGCAGTGGCGGCTCGCGGGTAAATACCGACCGCATACGTATGATGTTTTGTCGTGCTAAAACTGTAGACGCGAGTTGTGCGCATCACGGTCGTCGTCGTCGTCGTCGTCGGCACTGTAAAAGACCTAACCGATAGAAAGAGCACGCAAAAGACTTGATTTTCGTCGGTTACGACGTACCACGTATCGCCATGACCGCCGCACGCCAAACATTTGTTGGCCGTTCGCGTCGTAGTCAAAATGAATAATATATTTATTAGACATGGGAATTTCAACTCACTTTGCTGAGTTGACTCTTTCAACTCAGTTCAGTTCAATGAGTTGAATCAGAGAGTCAACTCATTGACTCTTCATGACTCAGTTATATTTTAACCTGATAATTCCATTCAACTCTTGATTGACTCAATGACTCCTAGTTCCTACCTAGTTCATAATGTTTATTGTTTGTACAGCTAATATAATCAGAATCATAATATAGGTGTCACAAAATTAATAATACATTTATATGTAAACACTAAAATATAAAATTATGGATATTTCCTATTGAATATATTCCAATGAAAAAAATAAAATTATTGTAAATCGAGTAGATATTATTTTAATAGGTACCTATGTATATATTTATAATTTATAAAAATGTATATATATATATACACATACACGAGTCAACTCCAACTCACAATTTATCAGATTGAACAAATCTTGATTTGACCAATCGTCATGAGAGTTAAACGAATTAACTAGATCACTAACAACTATTAATTAACTGTCATATAAAATTATATAGGAATATTACTAGTAACTTGAAATTTTCATTGTATAGTAAAAAACAAAATAAAAATCACCTTTTTTAAATGTTTTTATATAATACAATTTTTAATTTTGATTATAAGATCTGAGAATGTGTTATGGCCTAACATGAATTTTTAAGAAAAAGACACTTAAAATAATTCAACAATTCTTGGTCCGGATTTTAATATTTATATAAGCATTAAATTAAAATGTAGACAGATAAATTGTTTTTACATCTAATTCTTCCATAAAAGTTTATTTTCAATAATTGATCAATCCAATTATTATAAAAGGGTATATTGATATAAAAATATTTTTTAAGCTTTTGGTTTAATAAAATTTCTACTATAGGAATAGGAATTTAAAATAATGAAAAAACAATAAAATATGTAAATGGTGTGTTACAGTATTACACTATAGCTTTGCTCAGAAACTTATTAAAGAGATAATTTATCACTTCTTTAAGATTCAATATGCCAATACCACGTTACACAAGATGTCAAAAAGTGTTACCCTGGGAAGGGAAGTCGAACAGATTTTTCCTTAGTCAAGTTTTGATTTTTAGTACATTCAATTAAATATCCTCAAAAATATTTATTTGATTATTTTATATTTGTGAGACAGTCATCAATCAAATTGTATAATATAGTATTATTTATTATTATATGAGTATTACAATTAAGTTTATTATTTTTTTTTTTTTTTGTCATTTGTTTAAAAATAGATAACCAAATAAATAATATATATATATATATATGAATTATAATAATATGAATTTATTATGCTTAATTTATGCATGTTACAACATGTCTGTTGACTATTTTTGTAAGGATTATTATGTTTTGTAGTCTTGTTTATGTGTTATGTCACATTTCACAATTTTAATCATTGAATAAAATATTGTTTTCTGTGATTTAGGTAAATTTAATTTTTAAAACATTAGTTTATTTAAATTTCTTAATTAGATTTTTCAAAATGAGTAAATCCAGTATGGTTTGGGATTTTTTTCAACTGGATAAAGACAAAATTCATGTTAAATGTGGACTTTGTCGAGTAACATTAAAAAATAATCGTTATTCTACTTCTAATTTAATTCGACACATTAAAACTAAACATCATACTATTAATTTATTAAACAGAAATAACCATACATTAGAAGAGACCACGGACTAAGATACTACTATCTTAGTCCGTCGAAGAGACCATTGATGATCCCAATGAAATTCCATTAACATCTATGTCTGTAAGTTAAATATAAAGATATTTTATTTGAAAAAAAATTTAAATAGCTACCAATATAAATTACATTTTAGAGATAAAATTTTTTTGCTCTTATATACAGAATTTAAATTTTGATTTTATTAATTTATACAAGCAAAATACTTATAAATATTTATAAATAAAAATAGTAAATATATTCATTTTTAGAGTACGAATGTTTCAACTAATCTTGTAAACTCTCAAACTGCTGTGTCTTCTCAAATTCCATATTTACTTTTAAGATAAACCAAGAGTTCTGATCATGAATTTATGTTATGGTTTTCAAACATCCATAGGCCATGGTATGACATTCTTGATAATGTTTTATACTCAAAATTGTTTATGTAATATATTTAATACATTGGTTTTTAGTCTACAAAAATACAAAATTATTTTGTTTTCTTAATTTGTTTTGCATTTATCATACAGTGAAATATATTACTGATGTATCCTCAGTCATTTCAGGTGCACATATTTTATCATTGAAACTAATAGGAATGGAACCTTCTTGCAGTTTTGGTATTTTCAAACAAATCTATAGTACATACATACATTTTCAAGAGGATAATTGATATAATTTAAATACCTAACGAACTTTATTTTAGTATTAAAATATCAAATATATTCTACTTACAGAATATTTTGAATGTCCTTGTCCTGAAATCCAAGATCTAATTATATCGGTATCGTTAAAATGTGCAGCACACACACGAAATTTGCTCTTCAGAGGAATACCGAGATTTTTTTCCCATTTTTTTAATAATTGTTGATTTTTTGGAATACCAAAAGAGGATATTTTTTTGTCAGACGTACAATTAGGGACACAACACTTCATTTTTAGAATTATGAACAAAATTTTCGACCTTTTTACTTTTTAGTATTAAATATTTAATTCAGTAAAATATATAAGCAATTCAAATCTTATCATATTTACTATGTATTACTAATTTCGCGGGAAAATAAGTTTTACCATTTTGCCAATAGGATCGCTAGTTGCAATTTCTCCTTCGAGAAAAACTACGATTTTGAGAGAAACTACGATCACCAAAATATAATTCTTATCGGTAGTTCGTTGAGTAACCATATTATCTATAATCGTGCTTGTAATACTGGCCCTAAATAACTTAATTTTTTTGATTGCATTTTAGTGCGAATAAGTTCTAATGGACTGACTGATGTAGCAGCTCCAAAACGAGCAATACATCCAGATACACCAGAAATCCATAATGGTTGATTTTTATCAATGTTTCCAATGTTTCCATAATATGGTTTAGTAGAATCATATAGATAACAGCGAATTTGCTCATATGATACAAAATAAACAATTGTGGCAGGCAATGCAAGTATTAATGTTGGACTTAGGCCACTCCATAATGATGAAATACCTTCGTTCTGGCTAATTTTTTTAAAAGCATCCTTAGCAATAACAAATAATTTTTTTCATGATTTCAAATCATTTTATTGAACGTAAGTATCTTTACAAGAGTTCCTCTAAATTGGCTAGGCCTTTAAAACCATTGAACATTTCTGTAATAAGATCCATTAGAAGAATCTTTTTTTAATACATTACATGGACAAATGTGATCCATTAGACCGTTGGAATAGACAAAACATTTATGTTTAGCTGTCATTCTGGATTGGGCTTGCATACGTACTTTTATGACATCTAATGGAGTAACTAATGATTAACTTAGTTTTATTATGACAAATAATGAAGTAAATAACAGTATTACCGATAAAAGAAGTAATTTATGCTCCAGTACAAGCAGCAGCCATTTGTTGAATAAGTGTAATTCGAAAACGTGGGTCATCAATACGAAGTTCATTTTGTGAGTTATTTATATGATTCATAATGATTGAGAGAAACACCGAGAAACCGGAGTAACATGACTACATGAGTTAAAGAATATAGACACCGTGCAGCCGCCGAAAAAACAGCGCGCCTAGCGGAGAACACACGCAGTTTTTGTGTTATTTATAAAATATGTACCTCGTATAATTAGGTACGCTAATACGCATTACGCAAACAATTGATTAAAATTGTAGCTAAAATTCATTGGGTTTTAAACTGTATACAACATTTTGATAAATTTGTTATTAGGTGACCCCTCTAATATAGTAAAATCACGGATTAAATATTTTAAAACTGTGGTTAAAAGTTAAAACCTAGATGGTTATCCAAAATAGAATAAATAATATTCTAATTTCTAAAGGCCGCGATGGCTCAATTTAAAACAAAAATTAATCTCGTGATAAATTAAACAACAACGTTTAAGATATGAGCACTTTTAAATTATACTAAGTAGTAAATATTAACAACTTAAGTGTTTAGAAATTTTAAACCTTAACTTTAAGGTACATCTTAAAGTTTCTCATTTAGGCTTTAGTATGACTCATCCCAATGTTATACTGAAATGTGGTTTTAGAACTATATTTTATAAATGTGACTTCAAAAATAATAAAGGACGGAAACTCTTTGAAAGTGGCCATGTTCATTCTGTATCAGAAGTTGTGCTACCAAATAGATATTGTACTATCTTTGGCTATGTCATTAAGCAAACATCCGTTTCCTCACCACCATATAAAGTTACTTTAGAAGTAAGTGCATAAAACATTTAAAAGACAGTTTAGTCAACAGTTTAATTTAAAATAGGTCTGGATTTTTCTCTTACCAAGAAAACAATTTTAAATAATTCTGAACAAAATATTCCAACAATGTAATATAATGTATTTACAGATAAACCCTATGAGAAACGTGACTCATTGCTCATGTGAATGTCCTGCTGGTGCTGGCAGCAAGTGTAAGCATATTGCTGCACTAATTTATTATATAAACAACGAAGAAACTATTTCAAAGACCAATTTAGAGCAAGAATGGGGAAAGCCTTCTAAATTAGGGGAAACAAAGTATAAAAAGGGTAAAACTATAAAAGATTTATTTCCAAAAAAAAACACAACAAATTTCTATAAATGAAAATAATTCTATAAGTAGTATAAGTCATAAGTCTCTTGTATCTGATTATAACATTTTAAAAATACCATGTATTCTTAGTAAAATGATAGAAAAGGAATCACAGAGTGAGATTCATATCGAGTGCGAGAAATGTGTACAGGATGTGATAAATAGAGTGGAAAAGTCTTTAGGTGGAGAATTTATCAATATTATTATTTCTAAACAAATTAAATATGATAAGTTACTATCAACAATAAGTTCTCACTTTCCTTTAAATTTTAACCAATATGAGTATTATGTAAAAAATATTTTTGTAGACCCAAAGCAAATTATGAACATTTTTAATGAAACTAAAATGCAGAGTCAAAGTGTTCAATGGAAAGATGTTAGAAAATGTAGAATTTCAGCTAGTGTTAAAGCACACAGGATTAAAACTTGTAGAAACTTATCTTTTGAAAATCAAAAAAAATTAGCTGAATCTTTAATGGTGGAAAAAGAAATGGGTCATCAGGGAAAAATTAACGTGGCATATGGTAATAAGTATGAAAGTGAAGCTATTGAGTTTTATAGTCAATTTTTTTGTAACAGTATAATTTTAAAATGTGGAGTAGTAATTCATTTTAAAGTCCCATGGCTATGTGCAAGTCCTGATGGTATAGTTATGGAAAATGGAGTTCTTACAAAAATATTGGAAGTTAAATGCCCAATTTCTTGCCAAAATAAAAAAATATATGATCCAGAAAATAAAAAATGTAATGTTCCTTATTTAGAATATAAGAACAACCAAATCTTCTTAAAAACAAACCATCAATATTATACACAGTGTCAAATATTAATGTATTGCACTGGTTTAAGTCAATGTGATTTGTTAGTTTATAATAAAATAAATCCAATTATAATTAAAATAGAAAAAAATGATTTATATTTACAAATACTTTTAACAAGACTTCATTATTTTTATTTCAATTTTTTTTTACCAAAAATGATTAAATAAAACTGAACTTATTTATAAAATTACTAAAACTAAATTAAATCAGTGACATCTATGGTAATTTCTGATACTAGGTATATTACATTTTTTTACTTAATATTACATTGATATATTTTTTTTCTTTATACAATTGTTTACATATATTATATTCTACCTTAAAATATTATTACAATTGTATTTCTTTATTTATTGTTACATATATTTTCAATCTAATTTTAAGTTAGCACATTTTGTTATATAATTTTAAATTGATGTTTTTAAAAATAAAGCTGTTAAAATTTTAAATATTCTTAATTAGTACTATTCTATGATGATAGGATTTTGCAAATTTACTAACACACAACACATTTGCATAATATCATCAACGTATGGTAATAAATCTGTTGTTATTTTATTTAAAATTCCTAGAGTTTTTAATTTAGCAAATTCTCTCTCTATATGTATCCGTACACTAGCAATATTATATGTTTGTATCACTTCATCTTCACTAAATTTACCATTGTGAAGAATAGGTGGCATAACCAATATACTATTTTTATTTTCACATGAGATTTTAATACCAGGAAAACCTTTGTCTGCCAAAACTTCATCTCCATGTTCTAAATGAGACAAAAACCCACAATCATTTGTTATAAATGTGTCACTAGAACGGCCACCATAACATTTTGACAAAAAAGAAATCAAACCACTTGGAGTAATTGCCACACGTGCTTTAACGGTATAAGCACTTTTATACCTAGAATACATATACACACGTTGTTCGACTGTATTTGGCTGCTCAGTTTTGATTTCAGTGCAATCAATGATACAGCGACAGTTGGAATAATTTTGTTTAAAAGATTTAGGTAAAGTATCTACAACTGTTTTTTTATTAGGCCAAAAAATGAATTTTTTTGTTTTACTGACTAAAGATTTCAGAATATTATGAAAAATCCGTGAAATAGTTGAACGATTGACATTAAATAAAACACTAAAGCCCGGTTTACACTTATCAAAAACTTATCAAAGTAGCCACGTTCGTGAACACGGATCAGTGTAACTTTGATTCGAGCACTGACGACAGTGTTTACACTGTCAAATTTTGTCTGTCCAAGTAAAATATAAAATAAAAATGTATACAAAAAATATTATTGTATTAAATAAATTTAATATAAATTATAATAAATTGTATTTATTATAATAAATTTAATATTGTAAAGAACCAAACATGAATGAACATTTCACTGAATGAAAACTAGACATATTAAAAATATAAAAATAAAATGTTCTCCCCACGTACGAGAATTTTGATACATGTCCGTGCCGGCACGGATCGGACAACACGACTTGTACGAGCTTGTCACACGTACGTGTGGTGTGTTTATATTATCAAAGTAGAATCCGTGCCACTAATTCGTGGTTCACGGACGTGGCTACTTTGATAAGTGTAAACCAGCCAGAATAAAAATAATAATAGCAATAATAATAATAATTAATAGCAGAATATGAAATACCTAGCTTCATTTTTATGAGAAAAATCATTAACCTATTTTCTTTACTTACAAAACTATAACATGAATCAGGTATAAATGAAAGTAATAAATTAAACACTTTGAATTTAGTACCAGTCAGATCTTTTAATTGTGACTCTTGAGTAAAAGAATGAAAACCTTGAAATGAATCAATATTTAAGTAAGATATATCAGGTCCACATGCAACACTATCAGTACTTTTTTTGAACATATTATGAGAAAAAGGTATATTTGCTAAAGTACCAACATCATTATTAAATTTATTAAATTCACCGGTGTTAGGTCTAACCGCGACACTGTAATTATATTCGAACGCGTCCCGAAAGGTTGAGAAACGTACAGCCATTACTACCGTACTGAATCATTTGAAATTTTGAGGAATTGTACTTGCCGTATTATGTATAAGAATAGACGCGCACTAAGAAAGGATTTTCCGAAATCTGTTTTTTTTTTTTTTTTTTTTTAAGGTCCTAAATAGCATAAAACGTTTGATGATATTACGACTCGATGAGTGTTTTAGCTTTTATTATTGTCATTTATTATCATAGGCATAGGGGTCGACCCACGGAAAGAAAACCAGGTTGACCATAAAATAAATAGATACCGACACATAGATACGGATGGTTTGATTCTGAATACACACTGGAACGCTATGACAAATTATCACACCGTTATCATCACACCTAAGACTTAAGAACTAAGAAAAATAAGTATCCGTTTTTATAATAGTATCCAAACTGATATTGTACAAAATCGGGTGTCAAAACATTAATATTGATTTTTCAATCAGACTACTGAAACATATAAGCTCTCTAGAACCTAGGTTGAGTAGCTGTAACTACTTTTGTTGCATTCATCTTGGTAACAGATGCAACTAAATCATTCATACTAATGGGCCTTAGTGCGTTCAAACTTGAAGGATCGATTGAGTTGGAATTTGAAGCACTGTGAAAATACATATAAACTCTAAATTATTGAGTTAAAACAAAAAAAAAAAATCATACAATATATTACCTTTTTTGAAGTTGTTCTTCTTTAATTAGATCTTTGATTCGGAATAATGATGCAATACGACATAGCTCTTGGAGGTCAGAACCAGAAAAACCACTAGTGGCAATAGCTAATTTATGTAAATCTACATCACTAGCACATTGCTCAGTATTCAAAACTAATTTCAAAATTTCTTTTCTTTGTTGTTCATTCTTAAACATAAAAATTAGTAGTAAGATATTGTTCATAAAAAATACATATGCATACAATGTTTCAAAGTAGAACACTAAAATTTTACATATTAATTATAACTGAAACTAAAGTGTTTACTCGACTCCTTATTTTTAAGTCAACGTACTTGGATATCTACTTGTGATACCTAAGCATCAAAGTCAAGTAACAAACTTTTTTCAGTTTCCACTTATGTGCTATTTGATAAATGTTATTTATAAAATAATTAAATGACTAAATTTAATATAATAAATTTGTTGGGTTATAACTAAAATAATACTACAATATTTATTTTATAAGGTTTATAATATACAATGTAACCAGAAACTTAACAATGTGATATTAGCTCGTTAATATTTCTAATAAATAAAATAAAAGTCCGCTTATTTTTCTAAAATAGAAAGAATAAAAAGTGCAAATATTCTAAAAACATATTTTAAATGCTGTAATAGAGTACCAATATTACAGTGTCCACAAATAACAATGTCATTTTATTTAAAAAGTAACAATTTGAATGATTATAAATAATTTTAAATAAATTATAAAACAAAACACTTATTTAAAAACCCATTTAAAGTCTTCGTTTTATTTTGCTTCAAAAAAGTGAAATCGTGAAATCAAAAAATTTTGAATTTTATAATTTGTAATTAACGCTTAATTTCTATGATAAATATAGTTTAATGGTTGATAATATATATATGCAAATGTATTTTTAAACTAATTAGAATGAGCCAATCTAATGTAATGCTAAAAATATAAACTAGTCATGTTTTATGAAATTAAAATATAATCCACTAAGAAATTGATGCACGATATTTTTATTTTCTAAAATTTAAATTATTGAGTTATAAGTTTTATAGATAATGCAAATACAATATTATACATAAAAAGAATGTTAATTATAATGAACATTTAACTTAGTTTCTAACAATTTATTAGAATCAGTTTCTACTGCATATATTTACCGGTAATGATATTTCAAAAGTTGCAGGCATGCGCCTTAATACAGCAGGATCTAAATCTTTAGGTCTGTTTGTGGCACCCATTACAATAACAGTATTTTCAGGATCAGTTGATAAACCATCCCATAACATCATAAACTGAGCTTTCATCATAGCAGTTGCTTCATGATCATGTTGTGTTCTAGATCTCAAAAACGAATCTAAAAATAAAAATAATTTGAATACTTTACTCATACAAAAATACTAACTCAACAATAACATTTAAATCTAATAATCCAACAAATGGCATCGTTTATTCGTATAATTAGTATAAATCAACTTTATTTAAAGCAGAAATAAATGCATAATAAAACTTATTTTGATTTTTAAATAATTCAAGTTACTAGAATATATATATATATATATATACATTTGCAAGTACAAAATAATATAATTTGACATACTGATTGCCTATTTATATAAATTTAAAAAAATAAATAATAATTTAAGTATTTTTTATATAATTCTAAAGCTATTTTTAAGACGTGATATATTTTTAAACTTAAAATTTGAAAGTAAATAAAAATAAAAAAAATATTGTCGGTAATTGTTTGAAAATAAAGAATATTCACTATGCATTGAATACGAAATTTTATTAGCTATCAACACGTTGACATAGCTATCAACACGTTGACATAAGAAATATTAAGGGGAAATATTTTTGTATTATATTAAGAGCGCATTATATGGATGAATAAGATAAATAAAAAAATATTCTAACCAATCTCATCTATAAATATTATACAAGGTTGAAGTTTTTGGGCTAAACTGAACACAGCTCCAGCTAACTTTTGACTTTCACCATACCGTTTATCAGTCAATAATGAAACATCTAGGTACAAAAAATTCATGCCAGCTTCACGGGCGGTTGCTTTGGCAATCATTGTCTTACCACAACCAGGAGGTCCATGAAGTAAAACTCCTGAAAATATGACAAAGTTAATCATTTGAATATTAAGTATTTAACCAAAAATGAACCTTTAGGTGGTTTTGTTAACACTGAATTTCTAAGTAGTTCTTTTCTTTGTACTGGAAAAATTACAGTTTCTTTTATTTCGTCAATCACTTGGCTAAGCCCAGCAATATTATCCCATGAAACAGTAATATCATACGGATTAACCAAGTGACTAGCTATCATCAGTTCATGATCTGTTAACTATAATTAAACATATATTATCAATCTCTCTACAAAATAAATAAATTAATACAAATATTTAATACACACATTTTTAACTTTTTCCAAACCAAGACTTCTTAATTTGTTAAGAGCCTAAAAAAAAAAAAAATACAATAATTATATGTCAAAGTTGACCTCAACAGAAGATTAACTCACAGTTGTCTTAGAACGCTTTTTTTGTTGACTGGTTGGATCAATCTGCCTGATTAACCATTTGGTAACAAAATAAAGATACGTTGAAAGCACAGTCATACGAATAACCAACGAAAAAACTTCATTTCTGTTCATTTCCACTGTACTTGAGTTAATTCTTAATAAACTTCAGACCTATTCTAATTAACTGAAAAATCCACGGGGTGCCAAATAAAATCATAGGAAGTATTGGTTTAACTAAACACTTATGTCATACTATCTCATAATATGATACAATTAATAATAAAATCGTGAGAATTTAGGCAGTATACAAGCATAGAAGACATTTTTAAAAAAAATAAAAACTGTATCAAAATTCTGGTCGTATCTATCATGGTATCAGACATCAGTTGGTTCATTTTAACCTCGAAACATGCTAAACAAAATAAATCTAACATTTCGTATGCCATATGGATGTCAATTTCCCTCCAAAATTTAAATTCTTACACAATTTCGAGGTGAAATGTGTATAAAGTATATAATATGTGATTTATCATGTATTAATATGATTATAGTTGTATCAATAAATATAAAACAATAGCCTACAAATATTTAGTTTTGTGGAAATTAATTATAAAAGTAAAAGAACCAATAACTTTAATATATAATTCGAAAGTTCATTACCTAGTTATTATTCTTACATAAAATATACAAAAATACATAATTACACCGTGGATTTGTTTATAATGTTATAGATTTTTTACATTGTTGAACTTTGTCTAACACAATCTAACATTCATACATTATATGTATTAAGATAATAAGATATGCGTATGAGTTATTTTCAATTTGTATACCAAATACTTATAATATAGGTGTGTATATGTTATATGATAGTTAGCACATCAAACATTTTAATGTAATATACCTTTCTACAGGGTTATATATACAGACAATATATACGAGTATACCCCAAGATCAGATGAAAAAAAATTATAAATGTTCGAAAGAAAAATATTCGGCCCAAAGAGAAACAATGAAGGGTAATACGAAATATTACAAATCTGGAAGAACTATGTAACGAACCAAACATTTTTGGAACCTTGAAAAGTGCGCAAATAAATTGAGCAAGCCATTTATGGAGATCAAAATTACTACTTGGAAAATTAATCACGTGGAAACCAAACACAAAGAGACCCAGAAAACGGCCCACACAAAGATGGGTAAATAGAATACAGGAAGTCCTAAACATAAGAAGTAAGGAACGAAGAAGAAACGGCAAATTATAGGAAAGAGTAGAGACGATATGTTATTGCAACAATAATACTGGCCTGAAATGCCAGTAAAAAGCTAAAAAAGATGAATATACTACCTAGACGTTACTTATTTTATCTATTATCATAAGTGTTTCAAGTTAAAAGATAAACAATCGGAAAATTGAGTAAATAAATTATAGCAGGGTTTTAATATTTTGAGTGCAAATTTAGTAGCTGAAAAAAAGTTATTGGAAATTTGGAGAAAATATCAATACCTAATTATTAAGATATTACATTTCCCTATTATTATTATAAATTTCTTATATACCTTACCTATATACTTTTAAATATATACTTTGTATTGCATCTCTAATTCAATTGAGTAATTCGGTCGAATCTAACTACTCACGTTTTGAATTCAGTTATCAATATCAATTGCACTTTTAAATGACACTAAATTCCCGTCTATAGAAGTTGTTGTTCTGTAGTTATTGGTTTGTGGATAAGATAATCATCAGAGGTAACTAAGGTGATTTGTCAATCAATGATTGAACAAAACTTTAAAATTATTAGTAGTAAATCCTAAACGTAAAAGAACAAAGCATTCCCATGGGAATAAACATTCCGAAAAAAAAATTAAGTATTAATCACAGGTAAGGGCTAACAAATTATTGAGATCATAAAGTCCATATCTGTGAAATCAATTCTTAAATGAGAAAATGTACGTATTTACTATTTATTGATTAGTGACATAGTGATGGACTATGAAATTTAACCTTTGAAATAATAAAATTTATAGTGTCTAACAATGTTAAAGTGGAAAAACTTCAGTTTCATACAGAAAAAATTTAACTTCAAATAGTATATCAATCAGGTGTAAATTAAATTATTAGTATTACAAAATAAAAAGCTGGTAAGTGAGATGATGGTGGTACAAGTTCGTCCTTCGTCCCTTCGGTCCTCGGACAAGATATTAGTGATGAATGTATTAAGTTTTAAAGAAATTATGACTCATTTCTTTAGTATAAAACGATTCTGAGCAAAGCTTCAGTGTAAATATAATATATTATTATTTAAATACTGTTTACGTATTTTACGGTTATTTGTATAATTTTTGGTGAGTTTTTTTGTAATTAAACCCTCATAAAATATTCAATCAGATATAACTCATTTAAACTTAAATTGTTATAACAATTATAACTCATTAAAAATAAACTTAAAAGAAATCAGACAATATCGAAAAAAATCGTATGATAATTTATTAAAGTGTGTATAAAAAAAAATCCTGACTAACGATTTTTGAACTTTTGTTAGGATAATTAGGAAGGTATATGAGTAAGGTCATATTAAATTTTCAGAACTTTTCGTCAAATATTTAAAATTATATTACATAAAAACGTTCAAACAATTTGGTAAATTAAAAGTTCTATATTTAAGTCAAAAGTGCTTTAATTGTTCTGAAAATGTTGTCCAATATAAAAAAGTATGTATTTGATATTGGATAAAATTTTCAAGTTTCTAGCTTCAATACTTTTCGATTTATGACTAAATACCTAAAATCTGAACAGTGAAAATCTCGTTTACGGCGGATTTTTACCGATTTTACCGTTTTTACTCAGTTTTTCGATCGTTATTCTTGATTACTAGAAAAACTATGGAGATTTTGGAAAAATGACCTCTCTAAAGTACCATCTCAGTTCAATTTCGAATCTAAAGAGTTGCTGGACGAATTTTTTGGACAAGGATTTCTATACGAAAAAGTGTTTACAGAAAAAAAAAAAAAGAAAAAAAAAAAAAATAAACATCATTGTAAAACCATAAGATCCTTCGCTTCCAAGGGCGTCCGCAGGAATTTGTCAAGGGGGGGCAAGGTATTTTAATTTTTCAATTTTTGTTTCCTTATCTTAGTGATACAGTACCTTATTGTTTTTGACGTGTTTTCTATCATATAGGTAGGGAACGTAAAAATTAAATTATTAATTATGTGTAAAGAGTGGATCTTTAGGTTATTACAAATTTTTATTTCTTTTATGCAACTTAACGAGGGTGAAAAATGAGGACGATTTATCTTTCACAGGGTTCAAAGAAAAAAATAATTTTGCATAATAAAGCATATTTTGGACATTAGAGAATATTTCGCCTATTTTTTTATATTTTAGATTCTATTCTATTATTGTTTATGAAAATTCATATATTTTGTTAATTTCACGAAATGTGATTTTTTCTAGCAATAATTTTTTCTAAAAAAAATAATTTGATCAAAGAGTGATAAAAATTCAAAATCATTAAATTATCTACTTGTCTGTAATCGAATTGGTTATGTTCCTAAGGAATGGTACAAAGTTATCTTTTATTTTGTATTAAACTATTATGTTTTTTTAAATTATATTTTATTATATTTAAATAGCTATGTATCAACTGATTTACATTTTTTATTATTCAATAGTTTACCTGTTGCCAAGAGAATGGAGCTTAACAGTTATTTATTGTATCTATTTTAGAAAAAAATCATATTTGTATTCTTACAAATTTAAGGAATATTTAGAGAATATTTTATGCTTTTAAGAACCTAAAAATCCGCTCTCTAATTATGTGTATAGTTAGAACGTTATTCCTTAATCTTACAGGTAGATCCCGGGTTTTGATGCCTTTCGGCTACAACTGTGGACCTCACATTAGCGATAGTCGCTATTCGAGAGCCACAGAGGTTCGATGAGTCCGGGACGGCAGTCGGTCCGGCGCTGAGTCCGGGACGACCAGCCGGTCCGACGCTCACCGGGTCGTCTGAGGACCACCAGCACCGAACGTCCACTCGCCATTACTGGTGATGGACGCCCGTACCAGTTCGCTATGGCCGGGCACCGCCTTCGCACCACTGGTCAGGTCGCGATCTATCCAATTCGCTATCCGGCTATGGTGCCAGAATGTACCTTCGGTGTTTAAGCCCCACCGATAGGCCGGATTGACGCCCGGGAGTAACCACCTTCCACGGGCCGGGCTTACGTCCGGCTCGCTTGGGCAGCCATTCGACCAGAGGTTTTCTCCTTGTCAGCCTTTTGACTATTAACCACAAAGTAACTCCTGTTACCGCCACCACGAAACCATACCCTGCCGGTTAGACTCATCGCCCCGGCAGTGACGGGGGGCTCGGTCAGGTGCTAACCCGTTGTGCAGGCCGAGCGGCTTCCCCCATCGACCCGTGGTACCAGTCTCACGTCCGTTAGGTACGCACATCACTGGTTGGATGCTCGGCCGAGCGTCTTCGAGGTCTATCTCTCAGCTGTGACCTTCCAGGATTTAGTAGGTGTTCCAAGGCTCTTGGTCAGCCTCCCCGCCACCCAGTGGCGTCTCCGTGGAGATCGGCCCATTCTTCATGGAGTCACGGCCACAACTCCCACGCCCTAGTCCCCGAAGGTTTCGGTGCGCCGCGCCCCAGACGCTGGCCCCGGCTGGCCGACCTTTTAGTCGCCTTTTACGACGAGCAGGTCTTACTGCCGCGGTATTCTGAAAGGCCCCCGACAGCAGGGCCTTCTACGCGTCCCTGACGCATGAGCATCACCCGACCGGAACGCGCATGAGCGGAACCCGCCGTTTCTGCCACTCGCGCCTTTGATTGCTCATCCAGGTAGCCCCATGCCTGTGGGCATACGACTTACGTCGTGCCCGCGTTCCGGTCCTAAGACTTTCAGTCCAATTTTTCCTTAACGGTCTGTTCTATTTCTGAGAGCTTCGCGAGCAAACTCTCTAAGTGCTTCGTAGACTTTTCTCGAACTTATGAACGCACCGTCGTCTGGTGGCCATTCTCCGCCGCTTTCGATTATCAATCTTTTCAATTTCTGTCTAGGCGCTTCCACCCTTTTGCACGAGTACAGCACGTGTCTCACTGTTTCGGCTCCGCAGCCGCATCTACAGTTCGGGCTTTCTACCAGTCGGAAACTATGGAGGCGTCCCATGAAATCTCCGTGTCCAGAGAGCAGTTGGCTGGTGTAATGATCCAGTACCATATCCAGTCCGTATCTGAACCTTACGTCCGGTATCATGCTCTTGGTCCAGCTGCCTTTACTGGTAGAATCCCAGCGAGATTGCCATTCTTCTATTAGATCTTTATCCGCTCTGGCTCTTTGCTCGCTGTTTATCAATCCGGCGCGTTCTTTTTCACGTACTGCAACCTTCCTTATCTCGAGATCCAGCGGCATGAGTCCGGCCATAACTTGCAAAGCCTCTGTCGACGTTGTGCGATACGCACCCGTCGTTGCCAGCAGGGCTTTGCGCTGTATCGATCCTAGCTTTTTTATGGCCTTTTTCGTCCTTACTCCCGACTCCCATATCCGGGCTCCGTATGTTATCCGGGGTAGGAATACGGCTTTGTAGATTATACGGGCAGTCGTTTGGCTAAGGCCCCAGTTTGCGGACATGAGTCCCCTTAGCCTCGAGAAGAGACTTTCCGATCTGGACACAAGGTCCATAATGTGCGGCCAGAAGGTCTTTCCTCTGTCAAACGTGACACCAAGGTATTTAATGGCATCGGATGCCGGAATGACGTCATTTTCGAATTCAACTTCGAAGTCCGGCTTCTTGCCTCCCTTTAGGCACATGAGCTGGGACTTCGCCGCCGAGAATCTTAAGCCACGTTCATTCGCCCATACGGCCAGCTCTCTGAGAGTATCCTCAGTACGGGCGATCGCCGTCGGTATTCTCGCGGCTTCGGCTAGAACGACCATGTCGTCAGCGTAGGCAACTATTTCTGAATTCCTATTTACTAGCGCAGCATTGGCTGCAACGTTCCATAGTAACGGTCCCAACTGCGACCCTTGAGGGCAGCCCTTACGTAAGGTTTTACCGAACGGCATGCCCTCAAGTGTTATGGTAGCTGTTCTATCTTTGAGATACGAGCGGATCATCCTAAGACTGTTCCTAGACGCACCCACTGATCTTAGGTCTTTTAGTAGGGCATTCCAGGACAGGTTATCGAACGCGCCTGTTATATCCAAGAACGTTCCCAGAACGTACCTGCCTTTGCGGTTTTCCGCCACGCTGCTGATTTGGTCCATAGCAGAAAGGGTGGACTTCCCTGGCGTGAATCCATACTGCCTCTCGCTCATGCTGGCGCCAGTTTCAGCTTTCAGCCTTGTTGCTATCAGCGTCTCCAATACTTTTGCAGCTACCGGGAGCAGGCTCACCGGTCGGTACGATTTGGGACTCGTGGTATCTATTTTGTCCTTCTTTTTAATCAGCACCAGGTCGGCTCGTTTCCACGATTGTGGGAATTCGCATGAACTGAGGGCGTCTCTGTATAATTTTACAGCTCTTTCCTCAATTTGGGTCCAAGCTTTTCTAAGCATGCCCGCCGTGATCCCGTCTGAGCCGGGAGCCCTGTTGGGGCCTATCCTCCATACAGCCGCTCTGACCTCGGCAGGAGTCACTTGGTTATAAGTGCTGCACGTCTCTGCGTTGTCGAAGTTGGCGCTATCTATATTGTAAGTGTCGTCAGGCACAAACACTCTGAGGAGTTCGTTGGCAGTGCTTTCAATGTCCGTCGACATCGAGCCATTTTCTAATCTTACAACCGAGGGTGGATCCCTATTTCTGGTGCCTTTATTTGCCCACCTAAAGGCCGATCCCCAGACTTTGAGGTTGCCCTCTTCGGCAAATGTCCGCCACGATTCCATCTTTGCACTCCTAATTCTCCAAGTATGAGCATTCCTCAGAGTCTTGTAACGGTTGAGGTTCTCTTCCGTATTATGAAACTTAGCGACTCGCCTGGCCTTGTCAAGGTTCTTTTTAGACTCGGTGAGGTCTCTCGTCCACCACGGTGGCTTGAGGGATCCTCCAAATTTCTTTTTACGCGGGATGGATCTATCCGCTGCTCGGCATATGGCCTCTGTTAGAGTCGCGGCTCTCTCGTGCAGCGTGCCGATGTCTGGCCGGTCATGCAGGCCTTGGGAAAGATGCCTCGAGAAGCTGAGCCAGTCAGCTTTTCCCGTATTATACCGGGTGTTTCCAGGAGGATGACGGGGCTCGGAGTCAGCGATCTCGAAGGTTATAAGCCTATGATCGCTGTCAGTCACATCCGCTACAAGGTCCCAGCCCCTTGTCTTTACTTTCATGTCCTGAGATGTCAGGGTGATATCAATATTTGACGATCCCATAGCCGTTCTGCTATACGTTTTTAGCTCGTGCTGTTTGTTCACGATGTGAAGGTAGTTGTCTTTGACAAATTCCTCCACCAGGGCACCCCTCGCGTTCCTGGAGTCACAGAACCACATCGGTGAGTGCGCATTCGAGTCGCAGCCAATTATTACGGATTTGTGCCTGCTCAGATGTGCTTGTAACAGGTCGAGGAAGCTTTCGGTCGGCCGGTTGAACTTGAAATAAGCCGATATCAAGGCGTAGCTGAACCCATAGTTGCTCCTGACTATGGCAGCTGCGACAAAGCTATTCTGCAGATCTGACGCCAGAATTCTCAGTTTTGGATTTAGTATCACAATGGCAGCACCCGCCTTTGTGCTAGCATCCCCTTTTTTCATTATGATCCTTATGGGGTCATGGTCAAGACCAGGTATCGTCCTGCCATCCGCAGACAAAGGCGGCTCTTGTATCAGCGCGATATCAATGTTGTGCACAGCGCAATAGTCCCGGAGTTGTTCCGAGGCTATGCGCTGGCCGTTCATGTTGTGTTGGACTATTTTCAACATGGCGGAATACCAAAGTCGGTCCGGCGCATATTGTTTATTATGGCCGCTGTTCTGGCCCTGCATTTGGTGTATGACGCCTTATGGTCGCCCTTACAGTTAGCGCATTTGATGGCGCTCTTATCACATGCCCGGCTATCATGTGGCCCAGCACACATTCTGCAGGTTGGAGAACTTGCCCTGCACTTCAGCGCAGTGTGCCCGTATTTTTGACAATTATAGCACTGTGTGCTGTTCTTGTGAATCTTTACTGAGCAGCGAGTCATGCCCAAGAAAACCTTTTTATTTTCGAGCTTGCCGAAGGCCCCAGGATCCGACTCCACTACCCAGTGGGTAGTGTGCCGGTCTCTAGGACCTAGCTTGTATAACGGTTTAATCGTCCTGATATCCTCCGGGCTTAGATCTAGCTCCGGGTTTTGTGTGTGTAACTGTTCAGCTATCAGCTCAGCGCTTATATCTGTCTCGACGTCGTAAATTATTAATCTTGGCCGTCTTGGCCCTACCTCCGTGAGGCCCTTGGCCTGCCTTAGCACCTCCAACGTGTCTTCATCATCTGGGATGATGGTTAGTCCCGAGGCACTTTTAATCGTCCTAACCCTTGGTGCTTTCGTCCTGCTTAGGACGTCCGCCCAAACACCTTTCCGTGTGGTCTCTGGGTCTACGCTCGGGTCGTCAGCCTTGAGTATAAACCGAGGTCCAGTCTTGGCATCACGGCCTTTCTGGATTAAATTCTTTATGCTCTTACCTTTTCTAGGCTTTGGATTGGGGGCGGAGGCAGTATTTGGTTCCTTTTTATCTATACCTGCCTTTTCTGAGGATTTCCCCGTAACCTGAGCGTAGCTGAAGTTTTTGTCGCCTTGCCTTATGTCTTTTAGGGTATCTATCTCCCTACGGAGTTCTATGATTTCCTCGTCTTTGTCCTTTATTTTATCCCATAGGGTCAGTATAGCCTCCTTGTTAGAGCCAGTTTGCTCTTGGCATATACCCGCGAGTCTATTGACTTCCGCGTTGAGGTCAATAAATATGCCCCTCATTGTCGATAGCTTTTCAGTCATTCCCTCAGCCGCTGAGACTGTTAGCTTTTTTGATCTCTCCACAGAGACGGTACACTCTAGCCACGACAGGCAGTTGAAAAACTCCTTCGTGGTTGACCTTAATTTGGAAAGGCGTTCCTTTGGGGACTCATCGGATTTCCGCTTGGTCCCACCATTGGGGTCGCTTACCTCTACATCCATAGCACCACTAAGATTGGTGTCTTTGTGACAGGCACTACTCCCGGAGGAGGTGTCCAAATCCGTAATCGTATCCGTATCTCCAGCATTTCCGTTTCCCTTCTTTTGCGCATTAACCGTGATGGCATGATTTCGACCGACGGGACCATCACTCCCGCCTGCCGTTCCTTGTAGTCCGACCCTCCCCAGTAGGGAGGCTACAGGAAGCTTTTTGTCGTTTTTGTTTTTGTTCATGTTGTTTGGTTTTGGTGGGGGCCTCTTAGTCTGACTCTCCCCTTCGACCCGTTCGACCTGCTGGTGGTCTACTGGGCTCTCCGGATCGACAAGCACACAAGCTCCGTCACCACGACAAGGTGGGCCCCCTTCGACGGAGTCCTTAATCTTACAGTATTAATGTAAATTTATTATTGTGTAACTTTAAATTAACAAATTCATTTTTTTTTATATAAATAAAATGTAATCATTGATTTGAAAATTTTATATTTTATAGTATTTTAGTATTCATAATCAATGATACTAATGAAATCACGAGATCCTACTAAATATTCACATATAAAAGTCGAAACAGTGCATCGAAAACCGATGACTGAAAACACTCATAAAGATCCACATAACCGACCGTGGCACTCAACGTTTTAAAAAAATGTTTTTAATTTAAAAAATATTTATTTCATGATATTTTACACTACTCAATGATTATGATAATTGACACATAAAAAATCCAAGAGGGGGGCATATGCCCCTACTTGCCCCTCCCTGCGGACGCCCTTGTTCGCTTCACTCAGAATCTAAAATTTGAAATAACCTAACCTATAGTATTCTATAGCCAATTAAATGAATATCACTTTTGTACATCTTTACACATCACAATAATAACACGTTATGTAAAGTATGTATCACAATATCACATATTCATTACAAGAATTTAATCAATTATCGTCGATTCCGAGACGGTAAAGTAGTCAAATCGTTCGTAATTCGAGTCGTCTAAACATGTCGTCGTTGTAAGACGTATTCAGGGGAGTATACAAGGAGGAGTTTGGGGATACGACCCTCTTGTAATTATGCGTTTAAAAAATTAAAACACTTATTTATATTTTTTTAATTCACGTAAAATGATTTGTTTTAATTAAAATAATACCCTCCTACGAAAAATAATTCTGTTCACGCGTCAGGGGACATATTACATATTATACAATACCTATTGCGTTACATCTACGTATTCAATTTTTTTAAATAATATTGATAAAATGTCAAACTTGAAATAAATATTGATGAAAAAGGTTGAAAAATGTATTATACCGATGGATATTAGTGAAGGAACAAAATTACGATTATTTTTCATTCCACGTTTTACTAAATATTCATGGTGCACAAACGTGTGTTGACACAAGCAGTTAATGACTTAGAGCAATTACTCTCGACGATTCTTTGAACGTTCCGGTCATTTTTTGTCTGCTATCGAATAACGAATTCCTTCAAACGATTCTACGTATAATCTCCACGTTCGACTGTTACGGTCGTGTAATAATTCACTTCACCGTACGTTTCGTTTCCAAAACAATACATTCACACGGCTTAATGAACTGAAATCTTTGGTTTCAAGATACTTTGCTTACTGTGTTCGCCTAATATTTATTTGACGTACCCACTTTGTACCCATTTACTAAATAATATATAGAGTTAGGATGTTTATGACCTAAAAACACGCAAAAATTCCCTAAAAAAAAATGCAAAAATACTCTAAAAAAGTACAAAAAAGCACTAAAAACTTCAAAAAATTACCTTAAAAATGATCTGAAAAACTAATTAAGTAAGTGAAAAAAATGTATTTATAAATAATATTTTTTATTAGAGATATGGGCGTGATAATGGCTGTAATAGTCATTTTTTACTATTTGCCCAATCCAAAATTAGATTTTAAATAAATTAAATTCGTTTCCAAACTTAAGTTCAACACTTGCTCTAAAATCGAAAATTGCCCCGCATTGTACAAAAATTACAAAAAATGACCTAAAAGATGAAAAAATGTCTTAAAAATGTTGAAAAATGACGTTAAAAAACAAAAATGCATTTATAGCTAAAAATGCCGAAAAATGCAAAAAAATGCAAAATAAAATTAGAATAATCTGCATCAAGAGAGCATGAATAAAATTTTTAGCTAGGAAAGCATTGTATAGAATCAAAGGAAAAAAAAATGCAAAAGTCATCAACATCCTAACTGTAATAAAATAAATTACGAATAAAGGTCGCTCCACACTATGCGCATTTCGTGCTTGGTGTTTTCTGTTTAAGTAGTGTTTCGTTGAAATGGTATATAGGTACACCCTATGTGCGTTTCGTTTTTCGCGTTTCGCATTTCGCAGTATTTCGTAATGTTTTGTTTGATTATTATTGACAAACTAAATTTGTAACGAAATGTGTTTTTACACGATGGTAATCGATAAGATACATAGTATACTGACATGTTTTGTCTAATTGTATTTATTATCAAAAAATATAAAAATAGTTGACGAAAAAACATAATATGCGACGCGAAACAACACGAGACAATACGAATAACAGTACGAAATTATTTTTTCGTGTTCTTTTTGGTATCGTGAATTTTACCGCCTCTCTCGCGAAACACTACGGAACAGTTTTCGTGAACAGTTTTCTGGTGAAAACGCCGTACACACTATTCTCGAAATCAAACGTATCGCGAAACACGCACAGTGTGGAGCGACATAAACGCCGATGAAATAAAATTTTCAAAAAAAAAAAAAAAAAAAAAAAAACGTAACACTCGCCATGACGTCGGGCCGCAGCCGGTTGATGGACTCGACGACGGGCACGTAGTCGAAGAACGTGAAGTACGGCGTGCCCTGGAACGTGTCGCCGGCCACCATGAACAGCGAGGGGACGCCGCGGCCGGCCGCCTCGGTGCGCGCGTCCTCCACGTACCGCGCGACCCGGCCGAAGCCGCCGTAGCACAGGCCGCGGGCCGCGTCGTCCTCGCGGCACTCGTTGCAGTACGCGTCCGTCTCGTCGAACCGGCTGTGCATGTCGTTGGCGTGCACCAGCACCAGGTCCAGCGGCCGATCGGCGGCGACCGCGGGCCACCGCCAGCACCACCACGGCGCGCAGGCCGCCGCGACCAGACACCACCACGCCGCGGCTGCGGTCGGTCCGCTTGAGTCCATCGCCCGGCGAAAAAGCCCGTGGAGAACCTGTGCACGAAATAAAAAAAAAAAAAATAAAATAAAATAATCACCCATACAAATAGCCGGGAGCACGAAAAACGAGCGATGGTCCCCGCGGCCCCCGTCGATCATTCGCACCGCCGTGACGACCGGTTCTCGATATTATACGGTAACGCTGCTGTGACGAGTTCTATACGCGGGCAAAACACGTGTTACGTACAAAGTTTTATGTGTTAAAAAATAAACAATGTTGGCCAACGATATCGATAATTCGATACGATATCGATATTGTGGGTATTTTTCGAATATAAATGATAATCGAAAATATCGCGATATCGGTTGAAAGAGTTGAAAGAATTAATTTCTGATCCAGAAATAGAAAATGAAGAAGAAATTATCTCTGAATCAATATTAGGAAATTAAGAAAATTTTGAAACACACTCACCTCCTCGTGAGAAATTACGATCATTAATGATATATAGCGATGATGATGACGAAGACGATTATTCAGTAACTCAAAGTCCTATGATGAAACAACTTGAAGAGTATAAAAATATTTGGAAATCAAAATTCCGTACAATCAAGATCCTTTAAATAGATGGAAAGAAAATTAATCTAAATACTCAGCTGTATTATTCCTAGCCAAAAAATACTTAAGGATTGTGGCCACTAGTGTTCCCTGTGAACGGTTATTTAGCGAAGCTAAGTTATATAAAGTTTATTAATTAGCTTTTTGATTTTTATTTTTTTCGATTATTATATTTCACGTTTTAAACAAAATATTCAAATAACGTTCCAAAATTTTGCATTTGTACGGAAAGTCGAGCTCATAATATTATATAGGTACGCGAAAAGATTAATAGATGGAAAATAAAGACCACGATAATAAAGTATTAAAACCATTCTGATACATAAAAACGTAGTCCAATACAAAGTTGCAGCTGTGAACAGAAGAATAATAAGTTAAGATTTAAAAAAAGCCGGTAAGACAATGGTGGTGGAAGTTCGTCCATCGTCGCTCCGCTCCTCGGACAAGATTATGGTGATGAGTAGAGATACAGGAGTTGGGTGGGATACACGAGATGTATTGATAGATTAGGCATTATAGGATAGATTAGGACATTATTTTATATTATAAAAAAAAAAAACGATTCTGAACGAAGATGAATTGTCAGTGAATAATATGTTTATAGTAAATCGTAATTTAACGCCTGAATTTTTGTAGAAATTACAGTTTCAGACGCCCGTTAAAATTTTTTAATTGAACCGATCATGATATTTTTATACTTTTTGCAAGAAAAACTTATGAACACCCTTGTATTAAATTTTCATTTCTTAACTTTGAATAGAAATTTTTTATACATTTTCAACTACAAATGTTGTCGATTTTTGAACTTCAACTGCATATAAAAAAAAATTGTGCCTATGTATTTGAATAATTTTTGAATCACTCTTACAAGTTTACAAATGACAGAGTTACAAATGTATACATATATATATATATATATATATATAGTTTAAAAATAAGCAAAATATTTAAAAAATTAAACTATGGAAAGAAAATTCCAATTTAAGCACTTAGTAAAAGTTTAAAATTTCTATAACGAGTACTTAAAGAAAAATAGCATAAATCCAAAATTATTTTACGGTAAATTGTTATTTTAGGTGTAAAGTTTTGATTTTGTAAAAATTGTCAAATATTGACTGTTTGAACTTATGGCCAACCTTGTATTAAAATTTCAATTGTTAGCTTCTAATAAAACATTTTTCATGAATTTTTACCTACAAAATACATAGCAAATATACATGATTTTGACGAATTTTGTCAATATTAGCACTTATAAACGCTTATAAAAAAATTTTGTGCCTATGTATTTTTATAATTTTTGAATGGGAGTTAGAACAACTTATTTGGACCCTTCTATTAAATTTTCAAGTATTTCGTCCGAGCTACATTTTTTTTATCAACATTTATAAAAAAAAAAATAAAAAAAATCGAATATTTCAAATGCCTATAAATTGATTATAAATGAGTGAAATCTTTTGAAAATAAAATTATATAAAGAAAATGCCAATATAAACAACTGATACAATTTTCAAGTTTCTACATCTTATACTTTTTGAAAAAAAAACAAATAGCAAAAATCGTTTGAGGCTAAACCGTTGTTTAACGTGTTTTTGTAAAAATTTAAATTTCAAACACTCATAAAATTTTTTTGTCTGAATCCGGTAGAGTTTTTTTTGCAGATAATTGAAGAAAAACTAATGAAAAACCTTGTACCAAATTTTCAAAACTTAGTTATAAAAGAAAAAAATTTTACGATTTTTCAACAACAAAATTATTTGCAAATTTTCGCAATTTTTACATATTTCGTATAAATTGGAACTTTGAGCACTTATAAAAAAAAATTGTGACTTACGATTTTGGATTTTTTTTTATTAGTTATGGAACAACTTATAAGAAGCCTTGTATTAAATTTTCAAGATTTTCTGGCAAAAAAAAAAAATTTTATCGTTATTTTAAAAAAAAATACTTAAAAAAATTGAAAATTTCAATTGTCTATAATTAGCTCAATAAAAGTCAAAATACTTTGAAAATTTACCGGTGTATAGAGAACGCTAATCTAAACATTTGGTGAAAATTTCAAGTATTTACATCAATTAGTTTTTGAGTTATAGCAAAATAAAAAATTTGATTTTGTCGAAAACTGGTTTTGCGTAAAATATACCGTTTTTCCCTCATTTTTTAAGGGTTTTTCCCGGCGCGTTAAAAAAATATTGAAAATTTTTAACTTTTGACCCCCCAAAGTACCAACTAGATTCAATTTACTTTCAGAAAAGTTGCTCTATAAGGCAATCGAAGCATTTTTACTGCCCCAAATCGTGTCGACAGACACAAAAAAAAAAAAAAAAAAAAAAAAAAAAAAAAAAACACACACATCATTGTAAAATCAATACATTCTTCACTCCGTTCAGAATCTAAAAAGTGTCAGCTGTAATTGGTTGGAAAAAAGTTTAAACTTACCGTAAAACGTACACTTAAATCGTTAAAACGTAAATAATTCGATTGAAAATAACGGACAGATGAAATTTGTGACGTTTGAGAATAACGTTTGATAACTTTATTATGGTAAATATGAGTTTAAAGAGAAAAAAAATGTTTTTCTTTAATCGAATAGCTCGAATATAGTTAATAATGTTTACGCATATAATACGATTTATATCACAACGTACGCACTTATCAATGAGGTCCGCCGCTCTGTTCAAAACTCGCGTATACACGATGACACCAAAAGATCGCGACTAGTGCACGTTTCAAGCACCCGAGATTATTTCGAACGTCCATGAACTTTTGATTATGTTTCATACAGATTGACTGAACCAATAATTTTTTACATTCGTTTAAGTGAGTAATTTGATATAAAACAAATAAATACCACCTATATGCTAGCTTTAAACGCTTATAACAAAATATTGCAACAATCGATTTAAAATTTATTTTACATTATCGTTTGTTATATATATATGAGTATGGTTGTATTAAATTTTCGGGTTTTTATATTCAAGATTAAAATTGTATCCACAAAAAACTGACAAAAGCGAGAAATTTTCAATATCTTCACAGTTCCATATATGGTTCAAAATAGGTCAATATAAAAGGAACTTGTTGTTAATTCTGAAAAGACATTTTCAAAAATTCGCCAAAAATACATTTTTCATTTGCTGATTATAAAAACTAATTTGCTAATTATTTGCTAATTTTTGGCGTTGGTTTGAGTTCGATCGGTAAAAGTGGGTGGGCTATCAATTTTTTTTCAAAAATTCGCCAAAAATAAATTTTTCATTTGCTAATTATAAAAACTAATTTGCTATTATTTGCTAATTATTTGCTAATTTTTGGCATTGGTTTGAGTTCGATCGGTAAAAGTGGGTGGGCTATCAATTTTTTTTCAAAAATTCGCCAAAAATAAATTTTTCATTTGCTAATTATAAAAACTAATTTGCTATTATTTGCTAATTATTTGCTAATTTTTGGCGTTGGTTTGAGTTCGATCGGTAAAAGTGGGTGGGCTATCAATTTTTTTTCAAAAATTCGCCAAAAATAAATTTTTCATTTGCTAATTATAAAAACTAATTTGCTATTATTTGCTAATTATTTGCTAATTTTTGGCGTTGGTTTGAATTCGATCGGTAAAAGTGGGTGGGCTATCAATTTTTTTTCAAAAATTCGCCAAAAATAAATTTTTCATTTGCTAATTATAAAAACTAATTTGCTATTATTTGCTAATTATTTGCTAATTTTTGGCGTTGGTTTGAGTTCGATCGGTAAAAGTGGGTGGGCTATCAATTTTTTTTCAAAAATTCGCCAAAAATACATTTTTCATTTGCTAATTATAAAAACTAATTTGCTATTATTTGCTAATTATTTGCTAATTATGAAAATTAATTTGCTATTATTTGCTTATTATTTGCTAATTTTTGGCGTATATTATCTAAGTTCGATCGGAAAAAGTGGGTGGGCTATCAATTTTTTTCAAAAATTCGCCAAAAATAAATTTTTCATTTGCTAATTATAAAAACTAATTTGCTATTATTTGCTAATTATTTGCTAATTTTTGGCGTTGGTTTGAGTTCGATCGGTAAAAGTGGGTGGGCTATCAATTTTTTTTCAAAAATTCGCCAAAAATAAATTTTTCATTTGCTAATTATAAAAACTAATTTGCTATTATTTGCTAATTATTTGCTAATTTTTGGCGTTGGTTTGAATTCGATCGGTAAAAGGGGGTGGGCTATCAATTTTTTTTCAAAAATTCGCCAAAAATAAATTTTTCATTTGCTAATTATAAAAATTAATTTGCTATTATTTGCTAATTATTTGCTAATTTTTGGCGTTGGTTTGAGTTCGATCGGAAAAAGTGGGTGGGCTGCATGAACTTGGCCCACCTAAATGTAAATTTGTTATAAAAATCATAAAAATGATTTGCTAATTTTGAAAATAGATTTGCTAATATTTGCTAATTATTTGCTAATTTTTGGCAACAATTTAAATGGATTTACATAACATGGGTGGGCCAAGTTCATGGACGTTTATTTCGACGACAATGTTTGTTCATCGGGATCAATTTCGATTGATGATGCGTTGAGTTGTTGAGTATTTTCGCTTTTTTTTTTGTTTGTCACATACATTTTATGGCGCACTAGACCATAAGCGGCTGTAAGAAGTTCCATCCAGACGTTCACATAGGTTATTATCATGTTAAGTCAGTTACCACTTTACATATATAAATTTATTATAATCGATATAATTGATGCTCTGAAATCGCTGAAAACCGTCTTGTGTATCGTGTATGGCTGTGGTCGTGAGGATTTTTCTCTAAACCTAGAATTTTTTTTTTCTAAATCAAATTAAAACCCTAATTTTCACGGAATATCAAAAGCACATATGAAACTTTATTGTTTCGTTTATTTTTAAATTGTATAAATATTAATAGCCGTGACTTTAGTAGCTCCTTACCCGTGGGTTTTCTATAGTTCTGAAGACTCCCAAAAACGGTTAGTTGGATTTTATCTTACTAATTTATTAAGTTGGAATTTTAACAAAAAATTATAATTGAAATTGTATTATATCAAACAAAACAATAAAAATCAACTTGGACTCTGCTCAAAATTGTTTTCTGAATGTAATAATTTATTATTGAATTTACGCAGCTAACTATCTGTATAGAAATGATCTTTCTATGTACTTTTCACTCGTGACCATTATGTTCCAATTTATATATACATTTTTTAAATTTCTGTTACATTTTGAAATATTGAAATATTTGTTTTATTTCAAAATATCAATATAATAACCATTGTGTAATATAATTTACATACCTAAATTGACGCATACATGGCATTTTACGTCTGTCAGGCATTCTGAGACCGTTCAATTTTTTTTTTTATTCACGATGTCAATACACCCAATAAAATGTATAGATTTTTCTATGTGGCCGTCTCGTGGAAAAGAAGTGTATGAAAATTGATTTTTAAATAAAATTCATTTGGTTATGGTTGTTTTATAACGTGAAAACCGTGCAATTAATTTGGTATGTTGAATGACGACAAATAAAATTGTCTCATCGTTTTTTTTTTTATCAAGACTGCGCACAGAAAGGAGTAATGCACTTTTTTTTTTCGGTTACACTGAGTGAAACAATAGTTGCCCAAGAAGTGTAGAAATATATAAAAACAATGTAAAACAATGTAAGTATGTCACATATCAATTCACTTAAGGATATTGCAAAAAATATCTTTTGAGTACATTTGTTTATACTCATAAGATAGTATTCAAAAATCAAAGTATAAATTGATAAAATCCATGTTTTGAGATAGAGAAAAACAATGTCAAAAACATCGTCATTTCAGGGCTATCCTACTGAGTACTAGTGGCCTCGATCACTTCAGAAACACTCTGTATACTGAAAAGTTGAACGTCATAAGTTCATAACTACACAGACTTAATGTAATTTTTAATACCCCGTCGATATTGTGCAATACCAATGACGAGCAATTTTTCGCGTGCATCGTGCCGTGCGTTCGTTGCACGTGTTGCATGTTATCAATTTGTGACAAATGGTGACGAGTACCTATCACGTGCTCTTGAGTTATCCTCGTTAGTCGCTATCGATTAGTTTTTCGGAAAATATTTATCGCCATCCTGCCAAAAATAGTTGAGTGGTCGTCCTTCTAGTAGTATGCTACCAGTAGAACAGTACGAATTTCGAACCCGATGTTCAGAGATGTAAGAAATAAGAGTAGCCTGCGGAGATTTCGGCAATGTATCCATCCGTGAAGACTAGGCAGGAGTTAAGATAATGGGCTAAAATGTAATCGTTAAATAGTGAATTAACAGTAGAAGGTGAGATGAATTTAATGGAACAAATAGGCAAACCAAGTAAGGATGGACAGATGATAGATGAAACAATAAACAAAAGAGCATCAAAGGATTTTTCGTATACAGACAAACAGGCTGATGAAGATTGAATGAAAGGAATAAATGAACCTGAACGCATAGAATCAAAAATGGTGGATAACAATTTGATGGATTTGTGCCGAGCAATGCCAGGCACGGGAGATAGATAAGTATAACGCGGGAATAGAATCGTGTCTAAAAGGGGAAGCCAACATTTTCATCAAGAGTTTGCTACCTAATTTGCGAGCCTGAACATCCAAGGGAGGAACGCATAGTTGGACTTCCAATGCGGGTGATGGGGCGGTATGGAGGGTACCAATAATGGAACATAGACACATATCTTGACATGAATTAAGTTTTACAAGCTGTTCCAAATTGGAAGGTACCATAGTGGTGTCTATAGCTCTAATTATAGACATAAATTAATAGGAGAGAGGAAGGATGACCACCCCAATCAGTGCTGCATAATGATCGAAACTTATTAGTCCATTTAGAAGTGAAAGAAAGGAGATAATTAAAATGAGGACCCCAACAAAGATTGATATCTAGGACAATACCAAAATAGGTAATAGTGGAAAAAAAGATATGTAAGGGCTGTCCATGTGGACGGGTGGGAGAATCTCAGGTAACCGACGTCTGGTAAACATTATGAATTTCGATTTCTCAGGGGGACGTCCCGTTAAAAACGGGATTGTCCCTTTTTTGATCATCATGTCTCGTTGTTCGAAAAACTTCAAACGGGACGCTTTTATTAATCCCGTATAAATAAAACAATACACACATTTATTATTTTTATCAAAAATATTTTTATTCATACGCATATTATAAATAAACTCTGCAACCGCAAATCATCATTTTACTGTTTAATTTTAGGCGGGAAATGTTGACAAATACTATTTAGTATTTACTGATTGTATTTTTCCAAATATAATTGTTAAACAATCTTGAAAGTCAAAGCCATAAGCAGTTTCCATTTTAGCAGTTAACAGTTGACAATCGTATATTTTTCGACAATTATTTAAAAAGTACCTATTCAATTTCAGAAATATTTTTTAAATTTATTTAAATATGAAACCGGGCTGCAAACAACATTCCATTGTATGGGACCAATTTAAAAATCATACTTATAATAAAACCATTACTTGTAAAATATGTAAAAAAGATTATATATATTAAGGAAACACGACAAACTCAAAAAGGTAGGTTATTAAAAGTTATAATCGTTTAATACGGGTTTCCAGAACATTTAAATTAGGTACACGGAATCATGGGCGCTGACTATTGGGGTGCTGCGGTGCTCAAGCACCCCATGAATCATTCTATGGGGTGCTCTGCACCCCATGAAATAAAAATATAGAGCAATACGTAATTTAATACGTTTATAATTTTTTCGTTGTATAATTATGGCAACAATATATTTTGGATGTTTTGATAACTCGTTCCTAACATACGTATATGAAATGAAAATAATTTTATGTATAATAATTAATAAGTTTTTAAAAGTTTTAATATATGCAAAAGGTCGTATAAAATAAGGTAACAGTTTATGTTGAAAAAAAAAAATTATTTATTTAAATTGACATTTATTAATACCTAAGGATTTTAGGCACCCCATGAAATTTGGGAAACCCGGCGCCCATGCACGGAATTATCTATTTGTTAACCCTTTCTTTTTGGAGTTATTTGAAACAACCTAGTTTATTAATTTAAATTTTAAATAACTGTATTTAACATATTTTATAGAAAATGCCTTTCAACGTCCTGTGCGATTTCTTGAAAATAAAACTATTATTTATTATAATATGTATTTTGGCGTCACTGTTATTCCCTTATCGTATCATTGCGTATTAATAAACGTATTTATTAAAATGTTATCGACAAAATTTGACCGGTCGGGACGTGTCAATAAATTGTCAGAGACAATGTTTACAAACATTGTTAAATTTTTCCCGCGACGGATGGAAAACAAAAATTTGTCCGCGACAACGTCGCCGACACAAATGTTGGTGACAAAATTCAGAAACATTTCTGATTTTTGTCACCGACATCGTCGGCAACACATGTCAACGATAATAATTCTCTTGGTCTAGACATGGCGTTAGATTGTCAAACGCTTACTTATCGACTTCACATTTTAATTTTAGTATATTTTCGATTCCGCCGTCATCACTTGAAGATGAACCGTGTACCTAATGCTGGGTTTACACGTGCATGTTTGTTGCGGCACAGTTTCTCACTAATCTCTCGCCATTTCCTTACGTCCGTTTTACATTTGTAAGACTGTGTAGTTCTGTGTTTCGATTATTTAAATTCTTAAACTAATTAAAATTTCGACTGGAAGGGAATTACATTTTCGCCATGCTTGTAAAATCGTAATAAAATTATTAATTGAATATATCAAATCCGATTGAGAAAAAAAAAAGTGAAAAAAATATAAAGGTTAATCTGAGTAAGGAATTGGATTTCTGGAAGACAACATTGTGGAACATCCGATATTCTTTTAAAAGAACTTGCATCAGAACATCCAAATGACATGACATTAAAATAGTCACTGGCATGACCAAAAGTTGTAATTATCTGACATTATTTTTCTATGCATGGAATCATTTGACTTGCATGCTAGTACATGTTAACAGGAGCATGTTTATTTTTGGTGGCATACAAGTTGCAACTTGTGCAACAACATATGCACCTTTATATCAGGGGGTATTCTTCTGCTCCTCAGACAGGATAGTAATGGGGATTGGTGTATAGAATTTTAAAGAAATTATAGATGATTCTTTTAGTAAAATGATTCTAAGCAATGTTTCAGTATACAAATATACCGTACATATAATTTTTTAGTCTAATTGTCGGTATATATTTTTTAAGTTGTTTAATGATTTCTTATTTGACAAAGTAGACTTTTTTAAATTTTTTTATTTTTAAACCAAAAGATTCAAATTATGTTTCTCGATTCACACCCAAAGTTTCATGATGATTGGATAGATCAATATTTTTAATAAACATTTTAAGCTAAAAATTGATGTAGACTGAATTCAATAAAAATAGTACAATAAATTACTTTAATGCTTATAAAAAAAAAATCTGGTGTTACAATTTTTATATTTTTAAAGTTGTTAATTAAGTATATGATTTAAGTTGTATTACATTTTCAGAACTTTTTATTAAATATTTAAACTTTAATTACACATTAACTTAAAAAAAGGAATTTATAAAGTTCTATTATAAGCCCAAAAGTTTAAAATTTTTTTTTTAACTTCCTTAAATACAATGAAATATGCCATAAATATTTTGTGGACATTTCAAGTTTTCAGCCTTAGGTCACATTACCATATTATGAAAAGTTCAAAAATAATAAAAATTGTATTTTTTTAATTTCATGTATTGATTTGTGACAACTGATTTTGGATTACTATGTAAATTTGGAGTACTAAGAACCATTATCAACCCTACAGTTTGGGCCCATAAGTTTAACAGAACTATTGGATGGGAAATACTATTCTAAAAAATGATTCTAATAGAAAACAAGTAAACAACATTATGAAACCAATATAGATCCTTCAAATCACTTAAAATGTAAAACTAATACTTCTTAAAAAACAACTATACAAATTACTACATCAGACAAATACTATAACAAACTTTGAGAAAAAAAAAACAAACTGAAATGATACAATATTTTGTTAAAATACTAAAGATTTAATTAAATTAAAAACTTCATGTAAATTAAAAAATTTAATCACTGATAAGATAACATAGCACAATATTTTATGAAAATAAATTCTTAAATAACATTGACAGTGTATTTTTATTAAAATTTAATTCCATCGAAAAATTATTTAACAATTAAAATAGATAAAATATAAACTGAAATTGATGAGATTTCGTCGAGACGATCTCGTCAAGAACGAGGCACGTATTACACTGATCGTCGAGATATATAAGAATGTTTATACTTTTTTACCTTGATGGCGACTGGATCTTTTATCATTTAGAAGTTTTTAATTTTTATCTGTACAATATAATACTATAACAAACATTACTATTAATCTATAATTTTATATAATTTTATATAATACTATTGATTTTAAATAAATTAAAAACTTAATATAAAATAAAAAATTTAATCACTGATAAGATAATATTAAAAATTAAAAAAAAAAAACGAATCCTTGATTGAAATTAATACAAAGCGTACTTTTAATTATATTTAATTCAATAGATAAATTATTCAACTACAAAAATAGGTCAAATATAAACTGAAAATAATAAATACTCGAAAGCAATATTACAACACATATTATTCATTTATTGACGTTAAATTTTTACAATAAATTTGACTTAAAATATATAACTCAAGTCAAAGAAGTTTTAACCGTAATATACCAATTAAAATCTAAATTACAAAATATGGAGGTTTATTAATGACCACTGCTCCAGATAAAGTATCAATATTTATCGTTCCTGGTAACATAGTCCAAATATTAGATTTTGGATCATAAGTTTCAGCAGAGTAATTAACACATCCATCTTCTTTACTCACCACATATAATAAACCATTTAAAACAACAACACCTATAATCAAAATATATTCAATAAAAGTTGTTTAAATGAAAAGTTATTTATAAAATAATATTGATTATGGGGAAGCAGTCGTTTTTTATGCATGTCACACACAAAAGTCCAAGTATTAGAACTTGGATTATATGCTTCAATAGTTTGTAGATATGTTGATCCATTATAACCACCAACGGCATACATAACACCGTTTAAGACTGCTACTCTTACATGAGAACGACATGCATTCATATCTGCTACTGGAGCCCATGTGTTAGTTCTAGGACAATAACGCTCAACAGATTTCATACTTCCATTAACGTTCCAGCCTCCAACCTATAAAATGAAAATAAAATACATTATATCCTCGTTACATGTCTCCATCTAAGTAACAAACTAAAATAAAAAAACAATATAAATAAGTAAGTAGTACAATATTGATGTATATACTTGATATAGAGATAGCAACTGCAGGCATCACATCCATGAACCAAATAAATATAAAATGTCAACGCACTTAAAAAAACGAAAAAAAAAAATTTATATTACCGCATACAAATGATTATTAAGCACGCCAACACCACACTCTGTTCTTGCAACAGACATTTCTGATATAATTTTCCACTTATGAGTACTGGAGTCAAAAACTTCTGCACTTTTGAAGTAAGAACTATTATTATTATTTCCACCAACCTAGAGTATACATTGGTAGTAATATTAAAAAACTTAAATGAACAATGTGTAACTAAATAATATTCTTATATTACTCACAATGTATATACAGTTATCCAATACACCAACTCCTGCACCAATTCTTCGTTGTAACATGGGTACTATATTCTTAAAACAAGGAGATGGTGAAAATAGGTCTAACATATAAACTTTATAAAATTCACGTTGCAAGAAAAAAAAGAGTTTATCATTTAATACAGTACATTCTCCAACTAACTGGGGTACACTAATATTAGAAAAAAGCTGCCACCTCTTAGTCGAAGGATGAAACCATCGTATGCTAGGCATTTGATTGCCTCGTTCTTTACCAATAACTAGTATTACCTGTTACAATACAAATAGATTAATACAAGATGAAAATTCAATCAACCACTTACTAACTTTTGGTGAACCAACAGGTACTCTAGGTTTGGTACGTATAATGTCAGGCTTTTCAGAATTCAATAATTGAAAATAAAAAGCTTCATCCAAAAAATCTTTGCCTATAAATATTATGATTTTAATGATGACTGAAATTCACAATAGTGATTATTTCAAAGAGTCAACTCACATTCCAAACTGTTTTTAATAAGAGGTTCCTCTCTTACTCTATTATATAAATATTCTTTTGATGTTAAAGGCAAACGTACATGTTCCATAAGTTTAGGAAAACATTTTTTTCTGGTGGTAATGTCATGATTCGCCCAATCAACAACACATTCAAATACCTATAAAAAAGTACAGAAGTTCAAATATATGTTATAGCAGAGGTGACTTGTGAAGAGGATCAACCTCTCTTCTAAAATCACAAATCATTAAATATAATATGATTAAATATAATATTGATATACAGTTTTTGAATTTATAATTATTTGCAATAATATTATAAATTAGGATACTATAATCAAATATAAGAGGAGTAATACTGGTTTAAACAGTATCGTGGAAATAATATTCTATCATCAAAGTTAAAAAAAAAAAACAAATATTCATTTGCCTTTAACAGTTACTCTTCATAACTATGATCTAAATGCCAAAAAAAGAAGGGCAACTGAATAATAATTCACATATTGGAGAGATTGTTTCAATTATTCAATATGCATATACCATTATGCAATTACAAACTGGTGATTTCTGCTCAATACATGTGTTTATTTTCAATAGTTACTTTATCTGTGTCCTCATTATGCTTTTTAGTTCAAATCTTAATTATTGACCCAATAATTTTAATTTGCCTGAATACAGTATACCATCATTTCATTTTTTGCTTATTGAACCAGATAGTGGGTATGGGAGTATTGTATTTATTAAGACATTTCTTTAGTTCACCATCCCAGGCAATTCTTCAGTATAATATAACTACACAATTTTTATATTTATTCGTTTTTAGTTAAATTGTTGGTATTTTTTTTAATAAATTCTGTTAAATGTTATTTTGTTTCAAAAATGAAATTTTTTTTTTTGTTTTCAATAAGATTCAAAATATGCAGTTATCATCATACTATCATGTGATAATTAATTTCTAAAAATAATTAATTAGTGATAGGCAGTATTGAATAATTTTTACTATCGAATAATTATTCAAATAATATTATACATAACTGAATAATCTAAAATTCCAAATTATCGAATAATTATTCAAATAATATTATATATAACTGAATAATCTTTTCAAATAATACTACTATTTTAGTATAATACTAAAGATAGAATAAGAAATAAGAATAATATACAGATTAAAGTGACAGCAAAAAGTTACTAGTTTAAGTTGTTTTATTTGCTAAATTATATTCAAAAACAATAATGGAGTATAATAAACAATAATATATATTCATTTAATAACTATTAATTAATTCATTCAAATTTTAAATAATTATTCATTCGAATAATAAATCGAAAAATCGTAAATGATTACTTAGATAACTAAATTGGCAAGACTATTGAATAATTTGATAGTTATTATTCAATAACGCCCATTACTAAAAATAATAAAAGTTTAAAAATCTAAATTGAATTAATATATTAATAAGGAGTTAAATAAGTTACTTTACAAATAAGCAGTCTGCTAAGCTACTTTTTAGTGGCCCACGCCCCACCCACTTTTAAAGCACAATAGCTGACATTATATTATGTTAAAACATGATGTAGAGAAGATAAGGTGATACCACTAATAAATAATCTGGGTGCTAATTTCGACGGAAATTTAATAGTACTGCGGCGGCTAGCCAAACAATTTTTGAATGTTTGAAAAATGAGTAGGGCTAAATTCACTATATCAAAAAGAAACATATCCTGGTAAGCCATTACACAGATTAAAAAGAGTAGAAACTACCTACCAGGTGTTCATCATATGCTGCTGCTCTTCATACAGTTTTTGAGACATACGATTCATTAATTGAAACATTGGACGAATTACAAAATTATGTTGATCGTATAACAAGTGTTAAGACTGGAACATTAATGAATTATTTACTGTCAGAATCATTTATATAAACTGGTGTTATATTTAAACAAATATTTGACCTAACTAATTCTTTAAGTACATTTTTACAAGGTGTAAAAATTGATTTATTGGCTGCTACCAAATATATACAATATGTATTTGAAAAAACTCAAGTCTTCAGAGATGACAATCAATTTGAAAAGTTAATCAGAGATAAAAATCGGTTTGTATCATCTAAAAATGATGAATTATCTTTCACGCCAATAGTAGAAAATATAAGAAAAAAAAAAGGAAATGCCGGGTGAAATTATGTCAGATGTGCCCACTTACATCAGCTGTCCACTTACAATTTTGAAGTTAACACATACTTCTCAATCATTGATATTGTGTGTACTCAAATTAGAGAAAGATTTAATGACCAGTCAACACCACTTTATAAAGATTTATCATTTTTTCAAGTTAAGAGAATCCCCCAAAAAAACTTCGGAGAAGTAAAAAAGGTCTTCCGTGCTTTACTTTAAAAGATTGGGGTACTTGAATTATGAGAAAAATAAAGAATGGAAATCAACCTCAAAATTCTGTGCCTGGAATACAAAGTGCCATATGCAAAAAAAAAAGTTAGAATTTCTCGGTAAATAAAGAAGTGAAATCAAACCTCAAAATTCTGTGCTGAAACTTGAAAAGTAATCATGCAAAAAAAATATATGACATGAAATTGCACATTTTCAATTACAAAAAAGAAAAAATTGAACAGAACGTTCCATATTTGCCTGCCAAAATTCGCATGTCCAAGGATGCACTTCATTCTGTGCAATTTTTTTTTCATTTCAAGAATTAGTTTCTTTATCAATATCCTTTTTCTAATAATCATATTATTAATTTCTATGTTATTTAAATATAAAAGTACTTATTTAGGTATAAAAATATTAAATAATGCAAAAACTCAGTAAACAATATAATTTATTTGTGAAAATAATATTTTGTAGTTTAAAAATCGGAATAGACTAGGGGGTGTGGGCAGGGCCGTGGAGAAAATTCAGGCCCAGGGGAACTAACACATGGGCCCCCTTTTTGTTCCATATAAAGGTTCTATGTTTCCAATTAAAAATTAAAATATAACACTATTTAAAATAATTTTTGTACATAATATTCAATTTCAAATTATAAAAACATTTTTTTTTTTTCAAAATCATATTTTGTTCAAAAATCCAATTGTAATACAAATTTTACTAGGATTTGACGGGGCCCAATACTCTTGGGGGTCCGGATTTTTCTAATTTCCATAAAATCATTATTTTTTTTTTTTTGATTTTCAGGTTTTTGTACTAGGCCCCATTGAAAATTCCGGGCCCGAGTATAAACACCACGACCCCCCCTCCCCCCCCTCACCCCTTGCTGTGGGGGGCGTTGGACCCCCCGGCTTTGGTTTCGTACTGTGTAGAGGTAGGTGGATAATAATTAATGTCTATTGCCACACCTAAAAAAAATTAGTTCGGCGCCACTGCATATAATATATAATGCCTCGTTTGCATTTAGCCATTGCTGCTGCCCCTCGCGCTGCCGTATTTAATTCCCAAAATACTTCTGTTGCAAAGTCGTGGCTGTGAGTGTTTACATTGTGCAGCGCTAGCAGCAGCCCAACTGGCAGCGCGAGCGCGATTACGTGTTTATGCAATCGCACTCGCGCTGCCGGTTAACCTGCTGCTCGCACTGCTCAATTTACCGCTCTTGATGGGCAGCGACAATGCGAGGAGCATGATCAGCGCGAGTGACCTGTTTACATACTCGTGCTGCCCACTTCCCTGATCACTGCCACGAAAATGGGCTGAATGTAAACGAATTATTAAATCCAACGACCCGGCAGGGTCGCGCTAAGTATAAAAAAAAAACGCCTTAAAATGAACGCATCGGCAATCACAACGCGCGACAACTGCCGGGTATAATTACAGGAAGCATCGGAAATCACGAAAAAAAATAGTTGACAATGCATATCTAATTTCTTGTAGAATAATTTAGTTTGACAATGCACCGATCTTATTGGAAATGTTCCGTAGAAGGGAATGCTGCACTTTTTAATCCGATTTGAACATTATAAATGGAGTTATAGCAAAATATATTATGAATTTTGATGGTAAAAAAGAAAATGTTATTCGATAATATTCCCTGCGGCCCGCATGAAGTTCCCCGCCCACTGAGGAGATACACACCCGCGCGTGCTTTGTCATTTTCACTCGGCTGTGCGACGCGCTGTGAACGCGCTACAGCAGCGATGTTTCCAGTTAATACGTAACGGCTCGCGGTGCGATTATAACGCGATAATATCATAATAATATTATAATATACTATGTATTGTATATTCAATATTGTTCTTTCTTGCGTCAACCGCTGTCTGTTATGCACGTCCAGCGTTATACGTCTTATTGACTTCCGTAGGCCACTGTATTATAACCTGATATTATTATATTTAATAATAATTCTTACAACAACAACAACAACAACAACAATAATAGCAATAATAACATAAAAAAAATTTGTGATATCCCAACAAAAACACTACGCCAAACTCCGTGTAAAAGAACGCTCAGTATAAAAAAAACCACCTCAAAAAGTTGTGATATCATTTTATAGCTATGTATTTAAACTATATAGGAATAGATATATTATTATAATTTATGTTAAAATTCACTGCTTATAAATTGAACTTAGCTGGTGACATTATTTAAAACTCATGAGAATTCATTTCGTATTGAGTATACCTACATGTTATCTTTGAAAATGAGTGACACTAATTAAGTGTTATATAAATTAATTGTTATAAATTACTAATTAAGTGTTATAATTTTAAAGTCACCAGCTAAGTTCAATTTATAAGCAGTGAATTTTAACATAAATTATAATAATATATCTATTCCTATATAGTTTAAATACATAGCTATAAAATGATATCACAACTTTTTGAGGTGGTTTTTTTTATACTGAGCGTTTTTTTACACGGAGTTTTTGTTGGGATAATAAATATCTTCATACACTCGCAAGCTTCAATCAAATACTTGATTATGATAATACGGGAAAGTCAATAATAATGTGGCGAAAACGAATGCCCTCAGTTTCACTTTTGGTGGCCTACCTTTGCCCCTTATTTTTATTTATATCAGTTGATTATAATTTTAAATTTTTGCGGGAATTATAATGTAAAAATTAGAACATGCATATAGATATAGGCAACAACAATATAACTGAGGGCTCTATATTATGTAGCTGATGTTTATCATTGACTTTCTGGTATTGTCATATTACAGTATTTGCTTTAATATAAATAGGCCCCCGAAGTAGTATCACATTATCTTCTCTACATCCTGTGTTAAAATCATAGAGTAATAAGCAGGGCTCGTAAGTTCATGCACTAAAAAATGCATAAATAAGCATGCATTCATGCCCTAAAAATTAGCAAAATATGCACTAAAAATTAGCAAAATATGCACTAAAAAGTTTGAAAATATGCATTTATATGCCCTAAAATTATTCTGCACCTACAATGAAAAAATTTGGAATTTAATATTAGGTATTTTATTTTGAGATATATTTGTATAATATTTATAAAAATTATATTTACTTTTTTTTTTTTAAATTACACTGTATTTTTAGCGTTTTATGTGATGCCCATCTAATTTGTAAACGTGTCTTGGATTTCTTTAACTATTGCAATCAAAGTTTGATTTGATATAAATCAAGTTAGCCTGTAGTTGTTGGAGTTTGAAAAAAATTTTCGATTTTTTTACAGCCACAGCATCGCTTTCGTCAAATTATTCAACTATACGTTTTATAGTTTCAAAATGTGTGCAGTTGTACGACGCAGCAGTTAACCATGTACCTTAGTGAGTAATAACAGGTGATGGGGTGATGGTAAGTCAGGTGCTTCATTTCTAAAATATTGTATTCGATATATATGAATCGATATCTCTGATCTAAATAGGTATGTAGTATGTACTAGCTAGGATTCTAGGTAGTCACAGGAGAATAATAATAAATAGAAATACTATCATTTAAAAACGTAAACGGGAAAATAAATAAGAAACAAGAAACTTTTCGAATATTTGTCTGAAAAATTTTTTCATGAAATAATATGCCCTAACAACTCTAAAAAATCGACTATATGCCAAATATGCCTTAACACCCAAAACATGCAAAAACATGCACTATTAAACTTTATATTATTGTTACTACTGTTATGAAACGAATTTGTATCTCAGTTAGCATGTTTTCCTGTGTAGCAGAAAAAACATGCGGATGCATGAACTTACGAGCCCTGGTAATAAGAATATGGTTAAAATATTCGAGATAAATTAACCTAATTTTAAATATTTAAAAAAAAAACAATAACTTTATATTTTATCAATATCCGGGTTGACACAAATTTTTAATTTTCAAATTCCCCGACTTTTCCAGATAAGTTAAATCAACATAGTTTTAAAAAAAATTTTAATTATTAACCCAGAAAATATCAAAATCAACTAAAATTGTTAAGTGAAAAAAAAAAACTAAAATTGTTAAATATTTAATTAAAACAATTTTGTATGCTGTGTTGACATATTATTTTTATATATGTGAAAATAACAATATTTGTAAATAGGTATTCCACAATAAATAATTCAACTGAACTTATTTTTAGCTATTAGCTATTTCTTATCTTAGGTTAGTAACTGAGGTAGGGGCATAGAGTAATAAGAATATTCTTATTACTCTATGGGTAGGGGATACATTATCATCTCCCACTCTCTCTATCATGTTCTGTGAGCTCCTATTTCCTTAACTCACATCACATCACATTACATGGGTATGTATGAGAATAGCCACACTAGTGATGGGCGATTCATGTTGGAGAATCAATTTAAATCGAAATTAAAAAATCGACCGATTTAAAAATTGGTCAAAATGAATCGATTTTTTTCTTATGTTTTCAATGAAACTGGGTAAAAAAATTAAGGCGTATCCTTTATTCCTTTCAAATTCATATTATCAAATACTATTTTATGGATTAATATACAATATACATACATATTTTATACAAATATTTTTAAGAATTCATTGTTATTAACAATACATAATTATTATTGATACATTTGAAAATATACAATTTTTAAAATGCTAATTTAAATTAATTATTATATAAATTACATTATAATTTTGTTTAAGGTACCATTAGCTTACATTATATTACATTACATTAATGTAAATTCCAATCACTTTCTGAAAGAGATCCTAGGAACAGAAGCTTGTTTAAATATTCACCCGTCTAACGATTACGACTATCAGTCATTACCTGTCCAGCTTTTGAAAATAAGCGTTTCGAAAGAACTGATGTCGCTACCATTGATAAATAAAGGTTAACAATTTTTTTTAAATAAGGATAAATGGGCCCATGAGTGTCCCAAAATTTTAAAAAAAATAAAAAAATAAAATAACCGGACAAAAAATTGATTCATTAATAAAATCGCTCGAGCGAATCGATTCAAAAAATCGACAACAAAAAATCAATTTAAAAAAAAATCGATTTAAATCGCCCATTACTAAGCCACACTAATGTTGCATCATGTGTCATTTTTATTATAGAATACCATATGTTATGCAAAATTCAATAATTCTTCAAAATCATTAAAGTAGGTATAAAACTTGCAAATAACTTAACAAATTCAATTTATCTATAAATTATAAGTGTGTGTTTGTGTACCTGGCATTTGCAATTCCCTTCCGATTTCTTCCCAAGCATCTTGTCGGATATTTAGGTCCCTATAGCTAGTCAATTTACAATTTTATAAAACTTGTAAAAAAAACATAATATTCAAACAATCATTTTCATCAAAACATTGAAAACATTTAAATAAAATGCTGTTAATTTTCAGCTAGTAAAGAAACTAAGGGTTACTAAGTCTTGGTAGATTTAAATTAACCTAAATACACACGCTAAAATTCATAGAACCTAATAAAAATGTACTATGAAATATTAGTAAGCAAGAAATAAATATTGTAAAAAATTGGTTTAAAACGTCAAGCTTCAATTTCAACACATCGAAATAAAATGTGATGTCACGTAATATCAAATACGTGAAACAATAGACAAAAAAAATGTGATGTCACATGAGGCTCAATAAAATATTTCAATATCACGTGAGTGGAGGTTAATGTGTTTCTAGTATATTATAACAGTATGCATTAATATGTTTCACATATTGTGTGTGTGACATGACGTGACATGAGTTAACGAAATAGGACGTGAGCTCACATGACGTGATAATATATGATAATACGTAATAAGTAGGGCAGAGGAGTTATAGTTATAAGTTATAGCTCTAAAAAATCATCAAATATGCACTTAAATAATATACAAAATATGCATTTTAATATTAATGTGCAATTGAAATGAGTATTAATGAAAAATAAGAATTTTGTTATACCTATTATTTTAATGAATAACTATTTTATTTAAATTTTAAATACAACATAAAAAAAGGTTTAGAATAGATACACAGCAGTTACTAAAATATAAATAGGCATGTCTGATGTCAACTGAGATCATCTGCATATCGATAATATTTTGTGACATAAACAATATTATCTTACCTGTTTATAAATAAAATTTGTTTTCAGAAAATAAATCTAATCGACAACCCTCGAGGAAAAACATGATCAAAATTAAAAATAATTTAAAATTCAATATTATTTTTGTTGTATATCAAGTATAAATAAAAATATTGTTAAAATGATAAATTATTTAAAATATGCATATAAAAGTAAAGATTAGAAAAAAAGATATGCCCTAAAATAAAATAAAACACGAAATATGCATTTATATGCAAAATAAAATTTAAAAACTACCTTTATTTCAGCATGAAACGTATTTGTATCTCATTCTGTTATTTTTTGAATTGCGCAAAAAAAAAAATGCAAATGCTACAAGTCCTCGACCCTAGTAATAAGTATTCAACACAGTATACCTATATTTATAATGTAAATACATCCGAATCTATAATACCAAGTTATTTTCAGTTTTCTTATAAATTTTTGTCATAAAATACAATTATTAAACAGAATAAGAAATGTATAACGGTCTTTGTTAAATTCACAAATTTTTCCCGGTTTTTATTGCATGAAAAATAATTCTCTGACTTTTCCCGGTTTCCCTGACTTAAAAATTAATTCCCTGACTTTTCCTGATTTCCAGGTCTGTGGCAACCCTGAATATAAAATAAAAAGTTTCTTACTTTTTCTTCAGATGAATTAAGTTCCTTACAAGAAACAAGTTCAACTAATTCATCATATGATAAATCTAAATACTCAGAACATTCAACTATCTCTCTACGAAAAAAAAAAAGAATTAACAATTAATCAATATTTTAAATTCTTCATTGAATTAGAATACATACGAAAAGTTTTGTAGAATATAAGATTTGAAACTCGACAAGTACTCCTTACAGTCATACAAAGATATAAGACCTTTCAAACCGAGACAATTTTTTGGACTCAGTTGAGTTTGTAAAAAATCACAACATGCTTCTTTAACATCTTGTATTTGTAGGAGATTAGCGACATGAAACAAAGCCTTGGAATATGACAAATTAAAAAGACATATATACCTACGAAAAATGGAAACAAAGTAATTGCTATTCATTATACCTGTACTTTGTCTTCAGTGACTATGATATGGCCAGTATAAATGAAATCCACTAAAAGTATCAAAGCACCCGAATCCAATTCACGTAAAATTACTCGGCTTTTTTTGCTCTCTTCAAAACTAGTGAACATTACTTGAAAATAAGGTGTAGCCGATGCTAAAACTGCTTTGTGTCCATAAACCAAAGTACCATCGTCGGTTTCTAGAACGATATCGCATAACACCTTGTCTCTGAAAATCAACATTTATTATCGGCATTATTGTAAATTTTCCCAGCCAACAAAAAAGCATTCACGATTTTAGAACGGCACTTACTTGCGGAAGGAATCCAAAACTTCGAACACACGAACGACATGAGAACTACTTGTATAACATGTTTGTTTCTGTCTTTCCATTACAAGTTTTATCAAATTTTCATTCAACGGTTTCTGTAGAGTGGAATGCATTTCTCTGTCCACGATAATACAATTTAAATTAACGAGAACGAGTTTACGGATCGTCTTGACAAACTTACCGAGTTTCACTAGCAGTGTCGACCTCACAACCACATTCCATGACGAAAGACTTGATTTCAACGTTTATAATTTATGTCGACTTCAAAACCCTCGAAATGATTTACGACAATTGAAAATTATAACTAATGAAAACACCACGCGGTCACAACGTCGTATCGTGTCGGTAGTCCGTACTTCTGAAGTCTGCGTTTTCCGTCGGGCACCGAAAACCGGATGGTCACTTCAGAGTGTGTACGTTTTGAATATTATCCCGGGTTATCCGAACGTACGGTCAAATAAAATAAACTTGTCGTGTTCTAATTTTAAAATCACCGTAATTTATTCATAGTTCATACGCCAGAGAAGAGAAAGACTGCTGACTGGGAAACACAAGTTATAGAATATAGATTAAAGGAAACGGTTAGTAACAATTCGCACTGTTGCCAACTTGGGGCACAAACCACGCATAGTTTACACCACGGTCTTAGATTAATAGGTCTGGCAACTATCTCCAGATGTGAAGCTCTTATTGTCGGGTCCCGCTCTGGTGGCACTATCTAGCGGCCAAATGCCATAATAAGTCCCATAAAAATAAAAGATTATCGGTTTTGGGTCGACGATTAGTGTGGATACCCCTACTTGGTCGGGACGCGGTTTACTTCTCTCGTGGGCCGGAGTATAGTCTTTCTTCGAGGCTGTCCTCATCTACTGATTCACCTGGTGCAGGGTCGCGTGACTGTGAGTCTGGTGCCTCGTTGAGCTTACCAGGTACGTGTACTGTGCTAAAATCCAAATTCGCCAGGTGAAGTGACAACCGCGTTAATTTGGAATTTTTATCCTTTGCCCTGTGTAACCACGTTAGTGCTGCATTGTTAGTAAGGAGTTCGAAATGTCGGATCTCTAGATCCGTTGCCCAGATTATTGTGTGACATCCGAGTAACGTTTTTGTGTGTCGCTAAACTTTTTACTCGCGTAGGTACGACACTATGCGCCTATCTTCCGCACTGTCACCCCGTTGGAACAGGATTGCTCCAGCGCCAATTTCGCTTGCGTTAGTTTGTAAACAAAACGGTGCGTAGAATATAAAATTTGAAACTTACTACTCCGCACAGTCATAGAAAGATACAAATCATATGATACCTATACAATGTTTTGGATTTAGTTGAATTTGTAAAAATGCACAGTAAGCTTCTTCAACATCATTTAACTGTAAGTGATTAACGGCATGTAACAAAACCAAGGAATATGACAAATTAATAATCACTAATTCAAATGAGTTATAAAAAAATTTGAAACAAAGTAGTTAAATATTATTTAATCATACTTGTACATTGTCTTCGGTGACCATAATTTGGACAGTATTAATGAAATCCATTAAAAGTTTCAAAGCAGTAGGATCCAACCCTCATAAAATTTCATGGCTTTTTTTGCTTTCTTCAATAATAGGCAATATTGTTTGAAAATAAAAAGTGATGATGCTAAAACGCTTAATGTCCACTAGAGCAGTATTTCCCAACTGGTGTTCTGGGCAGAGGCGTGCCCAGGATTTTGTTTTGGGGGTGGTTTAATTATTTTGACGTAAATATATTGACGTTAAATTTACATTTATTTCATTAAAATAAGTAGGTATAAAATAAAGTGTTACAAGTGTATACCTACATCAAAACCCGTAATCTTTTTATACAAATATTAAAAATACAATATAAGAATTAAACCTTTTAAACTCATAATTTATGACTGTAAATAATAAAATTGGCATGTATGTATAAAGTGTAAATAATAATAATAATAATAAAACAATTTTAGAAATCAAAATTTTGACATAATATTATTCATTGTGAATACTAGGTAGTTTGATGAATTATGAAAAAAAATAAAAAAATACAATTTTAATGATAATAATAATAACTTAATCAAACAAATTATAAAATTAAGTGCATCCTGTTGGAATATGAAGCAAATTTTGAAAATTCTTTTTCTGGGTCTACTTGTATGTCATTATGAATTAATAGAAGAGCTAATTCCGTCAGTCGGTTTTCACCAACTTTGATCTCAAGTATGTTTTAATGCGACATGTTTTAATCAAGCATATAGTACCCGTTCGTTTTGTAATGTGTGCGAATATGTTTTTTTTTTTTTTTGTATGTACCTATATCTATTGCTACAATGATGTGCATACGGTTACTAACACGTACGAAGTTTTATTTTTATTTTTTGAACTGTGTAAAACTGCCTTCACATTGTTTTCACCAAACAATATAAATTGAAAAATATAAGTAACACATGTTTAACTATAAAATAGTAGTAATTCGATTGTACATTACACACAAGTACTGACGTCTGACAAATGAAAGTAATAATACACACAAGACTGAACATACTATGGCTAGAGCTTAGAATCACACTAAGCATTTTGTCAGTATCCTAGTGCTAATCAAGTAATCAACCCGTATCACCCAAAATAAAATAAATTAAATAAAATGGTTTGTACAAAAAACTCATATCTCATTATTATTGCGTCTAGATTACACTGATTCTCCGAACTTTTACGGCTGATGTCGTCGTGTCACTCAATAACATGAGAACAAATAGTATAAACTATAAAAGCATTAAAAGCTATAAATAGTGTAATCAATATTTTAGAACAACATTTTATGTAATGTAATATAATAATATTATAAGATTTTTACCATGAAAAAAATTTTAAAAGTCAATTTGGGGGTGGTTTGAACCCCCAAAACCACCCCCTAGGCACGCCCCTGGTTCTGGGGAACCTAAGGGTTCCATGAGCAGGCGTCAAGGGTTCCATGAAAACCTTGTGCCGGAAGTATCCGACAACCCACTCATTTAAGTGTAGAAAACATATGTCAGCATTACTACTATAAAAAAATATGGGGACAACCATGGGTTATAAACGAACCATGATTTATTGTTAAATAACAAACATATTAACCTACACGATATAATGCACAATGTGGTTAAAAAACCATTGAAGACGACTGTATAGCGTCGAGACTGAGGCACGTCAATACGTATTACAATGATCATCGGGATAGATAAGAATGTTTATAATTTTTTATCTCAACAGCGACTGGATCTTTTATCATTTACAATTTATTAATTTTTATCTGTACAATATACTACTATATAATACTATAACAAACATTAGAATTATTCTATAATTTTGTGAGAATACTATGGATTTTAATTAAGTTAAAAACTTGATATCAAATAAAGAATTTAATCACTGATAAAATTACATACAAAAAATTTTAAGAAACATATATATAATAAATTTAATTCAATAGATAAATTATGTAACTACAAAATTAGGTCAAATATAAACTGAAATTCATAAATACTTGAAAGCAATATTACAACACATATTAATCATTTATTGAAATTTTTTACAACAAATTTGACTTAAAATATATAACTCAAGTCAAAGAAGTTTTAACCCTAATATACCAATAAAATCTAAATTACAAAATATGGAGGTTTATTAATGACCACTACTCCAGATAAAGTATCAATATTTATCGTTCCTGGTAACATAGTCCAAATATTAGATTTTGGATCATAAGTTTCAGCAGAGTAATTAACACATCTATCTTCTTTACTCACCACATATAATAAACCATTTAAAACAACAACACCTATAATCAAAATATATTCAATATAAGTATTTAAAATGAAAAGTTATTCATAAAATAATATTGATTACGGGGAAGCTGTCGTTTTTTATGCATGTCACACACAAAAGTCCAAGTATTAGATCGTGGATTATATGCTTCAACAGTTTGTAGATATGTTGATCCATTATAACCACCAACAGCATACATAACACCGTTTAAGACTGCTACTCCTACATTATAACGACGTTCATTCATATCTGCTACTGGAGCCCATGTGTTAGTTCTAGGACAATAACGCTCAACAGATATCATACTTCCATTATTCCCTTGCCACCAACCTATAAAATGAAAATCAAATACATTATATCCTCATTACATGTCTCCATCTAAGTAACAAACTAAAATAAAAAAACAATATAAATAAGTAAGTAGTACAATATTGATGTATACACTTGATATAGAGATAGCAACTGCAGGCATCACAACCGTGAACCAAATAAACATAAAATGTCAACGCAAAAAACAAAAAAACAAAAATTTATTTTACCGCATACAAATGATTATTAAGCACTCCAACACCACACTCTATTCTTGCAACAGACATTTCTGATATCATTTTCCACTTATGGGTACTGGAGTCAAAAGCTTCTGCACTTTTTAAAGGATAACTATTATTCATTCCACCAATCTAGAGTATACATAATCTTGTTGGTAATAATACTTAAAAACTTTAACGAACAATGTGTAACTAAATAATATTCGTATATAACTCACAACGTAAATACAGTTATCCAATACACCAACTCCTGGACCAATTTTTCGTTGTAACATGGGTACTATATTCTTAAAACAAGGAGATGGTGAAAACAGGTCTAACATATAAACTTCATTAACTTCACGTTGCAAGAAAAACAAGAGTTTATCATTTAATACAGTACATTCTCCACCTAACTGGGGTACACTAATATTAGAAAAAAGCTGCCATCTCTTAGTCAAAGGATGAAACCATCGTAAGCTAGGCATTTGATCGCCTTGTTTTTTACCAATAATTAGTATTACCTGTTATGATAGAAATAGATTAATACAAGATGAAAATTCAATCAACCAATTACTTACCTTTGGTAAACCAACAGGTACTCTAGGTTGGGTATGTATGATGTCAGGCTTTTCAGAATTCAATAATTGAAAATATAAAGCTTCGTCCAAAAAATCTCTACCTAATAGTATTATGATTTAAATGATGACATATAATTCACAAAAGTGATTATTTCAAAGAATCAACTCACATTCCGAATAGCTTTTAAAAAGTGGTTCCTCTCTTACTCTATTATATAAATATTCTTTTGATGCTAAAGCCAAACGTACATGTTCCATTAGTTTAGGAAAAAAAAATGTTCTGTTGGTAATGTCATGATTCACCCAATCAACAACACATTCAAATACCTATGAAAAAAAAGTACAGAGGATCAAATAAATGTTATAGCAGAGGCGACTCGTGAAGAGGATCAACCTCTCTTCTAAAATTATTATGAATCATTAAATAGAGTATGATCAAATAAAATATTGATTTACAGTTTTTGAATTTATAAGTATTTGCATTAATATTATATATGAGGGTACTATTATCAGAAATAAGACGAGTAATACTGGTTTAAACACTATCATGGAAATAATATTCTATCATCAAAGTTAAAAACAAAAACAAATAATCAACGTCTATCATGTTGATTCTTGTGTCTTTAACAGTTACTATTCATAACTATGATCTAAATGCCAAAAAAAGAAGAACAACTGAATAATAATTCACATATTGGTGTGATTTTTCAATCGTTCAATAGGTATATACAATTATGCAATTACAAACTGATGATTTCTGCTCAATACATGTGTATATTGTCAATAGTTACTTTATCTGTGTCCTCTATATGCTTTTTAGCTCAAATCTAATGATTGACCATATTATTTGAATATGAAATTTGCTTCAATATTATATACTTTTTTTTTTTTTGGGTGTGTTTTCAATTAGATTCAAAATATGCCATTAAATCTGTTTCTAAAGTTTGATTGAATGTATCAGTAGTATTTTATGTAGAAAATTGACACAAAAAAAGTCAATTCCATAAAAATCATATATTTAATAACTTAAATGCTTATAAAAAATCAACATTACTTGTGTTTATTGATTATAAAATGTGGATGTGTTATCATTAGGGCCAGGATTTCAATGCTAAATACATATTTTTTTGGTTAATCTTACACAATGCGTTCCAAGTACATAATTTGTTTCATGCAACAAGGATTTCATAGCTACAAATTTTATATTGCATTTGTTTGCATATTTTGACATTTTTTCATTTTTAGAATTATTAGGTCATTTTGTTAGTTTTTAATGCATATTTGTTCCATATACAATACAAAGTTAGCCAATTCAAAATATTATCTAAAAATAAATTATTCTATACAGTTTTTATCTTATCTTAATTTATTATCGACTGTATTCGGTCAAATTACAAAATTATTTAATAATCAATCATTTCGTGTTCGCCGTGGTTGTTGTTTGTGTTGTCTGTGATTTAAATGTGTTACACTGTTACATAATGCCCAAAATAAAATCATCTACTTCTTCTCGCTTGCGTGACTCCGTAAATGAATTCGGAAAAGACGTCCTTACAAAAGATGGGACTATTTTACTTTGTAAAATTTGTAATATTAAAGCTGAAAAAAAAATTCAAGATTCAGGGAATACATAATATGCGAGTCAACATCAATCAAATGTTCATTTTTTTTTTTTTAATAAAATAATAAAAAATAATTTAATCTTATTTATAAATTACAAATTGTATAAAGAAATATGTGTCTTTTTTAAAGTCATTTTTGGGGAAAAATGTATTTTTTAAGGGCATTTTCGACAATTTTTTAGAGCGTATTTGTATGGTTTTAAGTGCATTTAAATCCGGGCCCTAGTTATCATCATACTAATCATATTATAATTAATTTCTAAAAATAATAAGTTTAAAAATCTAAATTGAATTTACATATTAATTAGGAGTTAAATAAGTTATTTTAGAAATAAGCAGTCTGCTTAGCCTCTTTTTAGTGGCCCACCCACTTTTGAAGACCATTAGCTCACATTATATTATGTTTAAATATTCAAGGTAAATTAACCAAATTTTAAATATTTAAGAAAAACAATAACTTTATATTTAATCAATATAGAATAAAACGATTCGTACTTTTTCTTCAGATGAATTATTAAGTTCATTACTAGAAATAAGTTCAACTAATTCATCATATGATAAATCTAAATACTCGGCACATTCAACTATCTCTCTACGAAAAAAAAAAATAAAAATAACAATCAATCAGTATTTTAAATTCTTCATTGAATAAGAATACATACGAAAAGTTTTGTAGAATATAAGATTTGAAACTCGACAAGTACTCCTTACAGTCATACAAAGATATAAGACCTTTCAAACCGAGACAATTTTTTGGACTCAGTTGAGTTTGTAAAAAATCACAACATGCTTCTTTAACATCTTGTATTTGTAGGAGATTAGCAGCATGCAACAAAGTCTTGAAATATGACATATTAAAAAGACATATAAGAAAAATTGAAACAAAGTAATTATAATTCATTCATACCTGTACTTCTTCTTCGGTGACGATGATACGGCCGGTATAAATGAAATCCACTAAATGTATCAAAGTATCCGAATCCAAATCACGTAAAATTACTCGGCTTTTTTTGCTCTCTTCAAAACTAGTGAACATTACTTGAAAATAAGGTGTAGCCGATGCTAAAACTGCTTTATGCCCATACACCAAAGTACCATCGTCGGTTTCTAGAACGATATCGCATAACACCTTGTCTCTGAAAATCAACATTTATTACCGGCATTATTGTAAATTTTCCCAGCCAACCAAACCGCATTCACGATTTTAGAACGGCACTTACTTGCGGAAGGAATCCAAAACTTCGAACGCACGAACGACATGAGAACTACTTGTATAACATGTTTGTTTCCGTCTTTCCGATACATGTTTTATCAAATTTTCATTCAACGGTTTCTGTAGACCGGAATGCATTTCTCTGTCCACGATAATACAATTTAAATTAACGAGAACGAGTTTACAGATCGCCTTGACAAACTTACCGAGTGTCACTAGCAGTGTCGACCTCACAACCACATTCCATGTCGAATGACTTGATTTCAACGTTTATAATTTATGTCGACTTCAAAGCCCTCGAAATGATTTACGACAATTGAAAATTATAACTAATGAAAACACCACGCGGTAACGACGTCGTATCGTGTCGGTAGTCCGTACTTCTGAAGTCTGCGTTTTCCGTCGGGCACCGAAAACCGGATAGTCACTTCAGGGTGTGTACGTTTTGAATATTATCCCGCGTAATCCGAACGTACGGTCAAATAAAATAAACTTGTGTTCTAATTTTAAAATCACCGTAATTTATTCATACTCCAGAGAAGAGAAAGACTGGGAAACACGAGTTATAGATTAAAGGAAACAGTTGTCGGTTAGTAACAATTCGCACTGTTGCCAACTTGGGGCACAAACCACGCATAGTTTACACTATAAAAAAAGCGAAACTAGAAGCTTGTCACGCTCCCTAGAGGCCGTTTTTAATTATTGAAGCTAAGAAGAATGCTTTCCCGCGTAAAATAATTTCAAACACTTATACACTTGTTATACAGACCTGTTTCAAAGCTGCTAATCGTACAGTACGCGCGTGTATCGTATATTATTACGTGTGGCTATGAAACGGGCCATTACTATAAAGACATAACATTTTATATTTTTGTAATACACATTTTTTTATATTTATTATCACATAATCAAACATAAAATAGTAATACTAACATTTAAAATATTTAGATTGTTTTCGAATTTGAAAAATTATTATAAAACTACTCATCGTCGTCGTCATCATCGTCGCTCGAACTGCTGTCATCTGGATAAATTGTTAAAATAATCGGCTCTAATATTTCGTCCCTCAGTCCTACTTTATAGAAATCTTCTTCTTGAATTTTCACGCAATGTTCTCCACATTTGGCTCGATCATCAGCATTTACCGCGTCAATTTCTTTATGGATAAGTGCCTCAACATCAGCAATTTTAGGTGTTGAGTTTTTTTCAGCCACTCTCCCTTTAAATTGAGCCCAAATTAATTCTATGGGATTTTATTGTCAGTGGTAAGGTGGAAGTTTTACCACTTCATGTCCCATTTGGTGTGTCAATGGATCCAACTTATAAATTTTTCCACGTGGCATCGCAAGTTATTGACTTTTCGCTCGTAACTCGTCAAGAGTTTCTACGGGAGAAAAGTCTATACTTTTTTTCCGCAACCATTGTTGTACATCTGCCTTCCTACTATTTGATTTCGGGTAGTCCTCGAGTAATTCAGAATGATATGACGCGTTGTCCATAACAATAACGCTGGGCTCTTCCAAGTTCATTAACATTTGCAAGTACCAATTTTCAAAGATGTTAGCATTCATCTGTGAATGATAATCTTTGGTATTGCCAGAGTTACAACGAAATATTAATTTTGCATCTTTGACAAAACCAAAGGAAGGAGACCCAGCGTGACAAATTATAAGGCGACTGCCTTTCCCCGTAGGTACTCTTAAGCCCTACGTATTTTCGTGGTTTACCCAGGTCATGGGCACCGGGTTTCCCAAATTTCACGGGGTGCCTAAAATCCTTTGATATTAATAAATGTCAATTTAAATAAATAATAATTTTTTTTCAACATAAATTGTTACCTTATTTAATACGACCTTTTTCTTCATATATTAAAACTTTTAAATACATATTAGTTATAATACATACAATTATTTTCATTTCATATACGTATGTTAGGAACGAGTTATCAAAACATCCAAAATATATTGTCGTCATAAATATTATACAATGAAAAAATTATAAACTTATTAAATTACGTATTGCTCTATCTTTTTATTTCACGGGGTGCAGAGCACCCCATAGAATGATTCATGGGGTGCTTGAGCACCGCAGCACCCCAATAGTCAGCGCCCCAGGTCTCGTCTAAATAAACTATTGGCCGAGTATCGCCATTTATACGAAGCTCGTTCATTCTACGTAAAAATTTTACGCGCGCAGCTACTATGTCCGACCTTTCCATAAGAAATTTGCGACCGTCATTACACCGTTTATATTTAAAATTCAGTTTTTTCAAAATAATTTTTACTGATGATTTCGACCCCGGGAATCAGTTTTTTCTCGCAACGCTGCTAAAATTTTTGCACTTGTTGGAAATTCTCCCTTGTTATAAAAGCTGTGTACCACCCTTCTGACCACTTCACTGTCAAAATCGTCAAGATCAGTGACAGGTTTGTTAAGGCTGTAAAGTTTTCTAAGTGATCGAAATTTTATATCGGTTGAACTTCCGACACCTAACTCTTCTTCAACACCAAGAGATATAGTTTTGCTTTCCTTACAAATTCTCTGTACAGTAGACCGACTTACCCCACAAGCATCTGCCGTACGCTCTTGACATAGTCGGAAAAACTCTGCCCCTTCCGGTTGGTCTTTTTTACTGGCCAACATTTTAAAATAATTGTACACGTTGTATATAGTTTTTTTGGTTTGAGAATGTATATCAGGCCGGATCGATATTTCAATTGAAAAATAAATGCACAAAAATAGTGAAAAACCGCAAAAAAAAAAAAAAATGTACAAATAAACAGCAAGAAATTTGTAACAAACTCAGTTCAAATTATAACAACCAGCACACACAAAATACATGTTACACGAAGCAAAGATGTCCAGTGACTAACATAAAGGTCATACAGCAGATGGTTTAATGATTAGAGGTCTGTATTAAAATCTACAGGTGTTCGGCATGCAATGGTCACAGTTAGTCACACAATAGTTGACCATTATACGTTGTACCCAACGTTGTAGAGTATTGTATATTTTCCCCCGAATTGTATTTCAATAATAATACGTATCGTAAACTATAATCACAAGACTACGTAGCAACGCATTTTACTGATTATTTACAATAGAATGAGAACCACTTTTCATGAGCCGAACTACAACCTATAAAAAAAAATAACATATTCACTATATTCATTTCGAAAAAAAGATCGCGTAGCTGCACAAAGAACCAAAATATTTAGAACTCCTGGTGTACACGAAAACGGCCACTATATATAGGGCGCGTAACCGTCAAGCTTCTAGTTTCGCTGACCGCACTATAGTGTAGGGTGACCAGACGTCCCGTAAAAAACGGGATTATCCCCTTTTTAATCATCATGTCCCTCATTAACTCGTTTTTACAAGATGGTCCCGTTTTAATCACGTTATTTCCATATGATTATATTAATTTTATGAAAAAAATAAAAGTGATACGATATGAATAAATATTTTATAATACATTTTATTTATAATCAATGCTTCTACGAACAAAAAAAAATATACATACAAAGTATATATATATATTATATACTATATCTATACTAATATATAAAATTGTAAGGGGTTTTCTACGACCGCGCTAACCGAAACAACTATCGAACCGACTTGGTTGAAATTTTTCACTGTTATACCTTGACAGTTGTAGTATACTACGTCGCCCTCGCAAAACATGGAGTCATTGCTACCACCCATCGTTGCTTTGGTACCTAAAACACGCTGCTCGCGCGCTGACTTTCCTTTTCCGTATAAGTCAATAGAAACTTGCTGTGATGACGACAGTGCCCAATCGCCCGGTCTTCTACATTCTCTGCCAAGATCGAGTAACGCGGGGGTGTAGCCAGTCTGCTCAATAAATCACCTATTCCTCATCGCAAATAGAATTGGGGCCAGTTTTGTGTCCCGCGAGCTGTGTTTGTCGTTCACTAAATGTGCGCACAAACCTTTTTTCCGCTCATGGTTACGGCGCTCGACGGTGTTGGCCCTCGGGTGATACACCGGAGTTGTCCAACTTTCCGTTCCCCAACGATCTAACGCGATTTTCATTTTAGGTTAAGACGAATTGGGGGCCGTTATCGCTGAGACACGCGTCCGGGTAACCGAAACGTGAAAAGAACTCGCGTTCGAGTTGTTCGGTAATTGTTTTAGTGGTAGCGGTACCTAACGGATAAGCCTCGGTCCACCTACTAAAACAGTCGGTCGCTACTAGTATGTACGATTTGTCCCTACTTGAGGGACCCATGAGATCTCCACTAATAAATTTCCACGGTTGTTTTGGCGTTCTAGCGCGCATATGGTCATCTGGACGTGCGTTAAGTGGTTTTGTGCATGCGCACACATGACACGCACCAACGTATAACCTAACGTCGTTCTTCTTATTCTTCCAGTAGAACCTTTGCCTAACTGGCCTGTACGTCTCCTTCCAGCCCGGATGGCTGGCTAAGACGTGATCATGGTACCCAGTGCTCGAATTGAGGGGGGACGCAGGCGGACGGAGCTCCCTTTCTTATCTTAATTTTTTTAAGCGTACCCCTTCTTCAATTTTTAATTTGCATTAGTTTAAATTATTGAGTGGGACGCTAATTTTTTTTAAAGTTTCTTAGTACCCCTTCTTTTATATTTCCAATTCGAGCACTGATGGTACCTCCAAATGACATGTTGTGTTTTGGAATTGGGTATTACGACTGGGGTGTTTTGGCATATGTTTGCACGTAGAAGTTCGTCGATAAAGGCATATATATCAGTACCGGTGACGGAACTTCTTGTGTTGTGCGACGGGGTGTCCGCTGAGATGTTGCGGATCATTTCTCGCGTAGCTGCGTCTTCGGACTACCACGTTGCAAGTATATCCATTGTGATGGGTGGGTTGCTATCGTGGGTGGTGAAAGTAGATAAAAGATCATCGGTTTTGGGTCGACGATTAGTGTGGGTACCCCTACTAGTCTTTCTTCGAGGCTGTCCTCATCTACTGATTCACCTGGTGCAGGGTCGCGTGACAGTAAGTCTGGTGCCTCGTTGAGCTTACCAGGTACGTGTACTGTGCTAAAATCCAAAGTCGCCAGTTGTAGTGACAACCGCGTTAATTTGGAATTTTTATCCTTTGCCCTGTGTAACCACGTTAGTGCTGCATTGTTAGTAAGGAGTTCGAAATCTCGGATCTCTAGATCCGTTGCCCAGATTATTGTGTGACAGCCAAGTAACGTTTTTGTGTGTCGCTAAACTTTTTACTTGCATACAAAACTATGCGCCTATCCTCCGGACTGTCACCCCGTTGGAACAGGATTGCTCCAGCGCCAATTTCGCTTGCGTTAGTTTGTAAACAAAACGGTGCGTAGAATATAAAATTTGAAACTTACTACTCCGCACAGTCATAGAAAGATACAAATCATATGATACCTATACAATGTTTTGGATTTAGTTGAATTTGTAAAAATTCACAGTAAGCTTCTTCAACATCATTTAACTGTAAGTGATTAGCGGCATGTAATAAAACCAAGGAATATGACAAATTAATAATCACTAATTCAAATGAGTTATAAAAAATTTGAAATAAAGTAGTTAAATATTATTTATTCATATTTATACATTGTCTTCGGTGACCATAATTTGGACAGTATTAATGAAATCCATTAACAGTTTCAAAGCAGTAGGATCCAACCCTCATAAAATTTCATGGCTTTTTTTGCATTCTTCAATAATAGGCAATATTGCTTGAAAATAAAAAGTGATGATGCTAAAACGCTTAATGTCCACTAGAGCAGTGTTTTCCAACTGGTGTTCTGGGGAACCTAAGGGTTCCGTGAGCAGGCGTCAAGGGTTCCATGAAAACCTTGTGCCGGAAGTATCCGACAACCCACTCATTTAAGTGTAGAAAACATATGTCAGCATTACTACTATAAAAAAATATGGGGTTCCACAAAAAGTTCAAGCTCCTGCAAAGGTTCCGCGAGCAAAAGAAGTTGGGAAACACTGCACTAGAGTACCATCTTCAGTTTTTTACCTGAAAATAAATATTGACTATCAATATTATCATCAGTATTTCTGGAATAAGAAGCAGCGTTTACAAGTTTAGAACAAAATGTACTTGTGTAAGGAATACAAAACTTCAAATGCAAACACTACACGAGAACTATTACTCCATAATGTTCACCCTTGTCTTTCTGAAATTCATTCGTTTTTTTGTGTTTTTTTCAATCACTTCAGACCCTATATTTCTCTGACCAAGACAACACAAAATGAATCAACGAAAATGACTTCAAAGACCACTTTGATGAACTCACCGGGTGGTTACTAGTTGCAGTACTAACCATACAACATTTCATGATGAAAATTCAAATTAAAACATTGATATCGACTATTGTGCCCAGAAAATCGGTGCACCATCACCAGTGTTATCACACACCACGATGGTACGAATGAAAATCGAAGACACCATGGGTTATAAACAAACCATGATTTATTGTTAAATAACAAACATATTAACCTACACAATATAACGCACAATGTGGTTAAAAAACCATTGAAGACGACTATATAGTGTCGAGAATGAGGCACGTCAATACCTATTACAATGATCATCGAGATAGATAAGAATGTTGATACATTTTTATCTCAACAGCGACTGGATCTTTTATCATTTACAAGTTTTTAATTTTTATCTGTACAATATACTACTATATAATACTATAACAAACATTAGAATTATTCTATAATTTTGTGAGAATACTATGGATTTTAATTAAATTAAAAACTTGATATCAAATAAAGAATTTAATCACTGATAAAATTACATACAAAAAATTTTAAGAAACATATATATAATAAATTTAATTCCATAGATAAATTATGTAACTACAAAATTAGGTCAAATATAAACTGAAATTCATAAATACTTAAAGCAATATTACAACACATACTAATCATTTATTGAAAATTTTTACAATAAATTTGACTTTAAATATATATCTCAAGTCAAAGAAGTTTCAACATAATATACCCATAAGATCTAAATTTCAAAATATGGAGGTTTATTAATAACCACTGCTCCAGAAATAGTGTCATACAAATTTATAGTTCCTGGTAACATAGTCCAAATATCAGATTTTGGATCATAAGTTTCAGCTGAGTATTTATCACGTCCATCTTCTTTACTCAACACATATAATAAACCATTTAAAACAACAACACCTATGATGAAAATATATTCAATATAAGTTTTTTAAATGAAAAGTTATTCATAAAATAATATTGATTACGGGGAAGCTGTCGTTTTTTATGCATGTCACACACAAAAGTCCAAGTATTAGATCGTGGATTATATGCTTCCGCAGTTTGTAGATATGTTGATCCATTATAACCACCAACAGCATACATAACACCGTTTAAGACTGCTACTCCTACATTATAACGATATTCATTCATATCTGTTACTGAAGCCCATGTGTTAGTTTTAGGACAATAACGCTCAACAGATTTTGTACTTCCAAAAATGTTGATCCTGCCTCCAACCTATAAAATGAAAATTAAATACATTATATCCTCATTACATGTCTCCATATAAGTAACAAACTAAAATAAAAAAACAATATAAATAAGTAAGTAGTACAAATTACAATATTGATGTATACACTTGATATAGAGATAGCAACTGCAAAACATCCATGAACCAAATAAATATAAAATATTGATGCACTTAAAAATTGGAAAAAATATTTTAAATTACCGCATACAAATGATCATTAAGCTCTCCAACACCACACTCTGTTCTTGCAACAGACATTTCTGATATAATTTTCCACTTATGAGTACTGGAGTCAAAAACTTCTGCACTTTTGAAGTAATTATTATTTCCCCAATTATTTCCACCAACCTAGAGTATACATACCTTGTTGGTAATAATATTAAAAAACTTAAATGAACAATGTGTAACTAAATAATATTCTTATATAACTCACAACGTAAATACAGTTATCCAATACACCAACTCCTGGACCAATTCGTCGTTGTAACATGGGTACTATATTCTTAAAACAAGGAGATGGTGAAAATAGGTCTAACATATAAACTTCATTAACTTCACGTTGCAAGAAAAACAAGAGTTTATCATTTAATACAGTACATTCTCCACCTAACTGGGGTACACAAATATTAGAAAAAAGCTGCCATCTCTTAGTCAAAGGATGAAACCATCGTATGCTAGGCATTTGATCGCCTCGTTCTTTACCAATAATTAGTATTACCTGTTATGATAGAAATAGATTAATACAAGATGAAAATTCAATCAACCACTTACTTACCTTTGGTGAACCAACAGGTACTCTAGGTTGGGTACGTATAATGTCAGGCTTTTCAGAATTCAATAATTGAAAATCTAAAGCTTCAACCAAAAAATCAGTGCCTATAAATATGATTTAAATGATGACTTAAATTCACAATAGTGATCATTTCAAAGAATCAACTCACATTCCAAACTGTTTTTAATAAGAGGTTCCTCTCTTACTCTATTATGTAAGTATTCTTTTGATGCTAAAGGCAAACGTACATGTTTCATTAGTTTCGGAAAAAAAATTTTTCTGGTGGTAATGTCATGATTCACCCAATCAACAACACATTCAAATACCTATAAAAAAAAAGTACAGAGGATCAAATAAATGTTATAGCAGAGGCCACTCGTGAAGAGGATAAACCTCTCTTCTAAAATTATTATGAATCATTAAATATAGTATGATCAAATAAAATATTGATTTACAGTTTTTAATTTATAATTATTTACATTAATATTATATATGAGGGTACTATTATCAGAAATAAGATGAGTAATACTGGTTTAAACACTATCATGGAAATAATATTCTATCATCAAAGTTAAAAAAAAAAAAAACAAATAATCAACGTCTATCATGTTGATTCTTGTGTGTTTCACAGTTACTATTCATAACTATGATCTAAATGCCAAAAAAAGAAGAACTGAATAATAATTCACATATTGGAGTGATTTTTCAATCGTTCAATAGGTATATACAATTATGCAATTACAAACTGATGATTTCTGCTCAATACATGTGTATATTGTCAATAGTTACTTTATCTGTGTCCTCTATATGCTTTTTAGCTCAAATCTAATTATTGACCATATTATTTGAATATGAAATTTGTTTCAATATAAATTTTTTTTTTTTTTTTTTGTGTTTTCAATTAGATTCAAAATATGCCATTAAATCTGTTTCTAAAGTTTGATTGAATGTATCAGTAGTATTTTATGTAGAAAATTAACACAAAAAAAGTCAATTCCATAAAAATCATATATTTAATAACTTAAATGCTTATAAAAAATCAACATTACGTGTGTTTATTGATTATAAAATGTGGATGTGTTATCATTAGGGTCCGGATTTCAATGCTAAATACATATTTTTTTGGTTAATCTTACACAATGCGTTCCAAGTACATAATTTGTTTCATGCAACAAGGGTTTCATAGCTACAAATTTTACATTGCATTTTTTTGCATATTTTGACGTTTTTTCATTTTTAGAGCATTTTTAGAATTATTAGGTCATTTTGTTGGTTTATAATGCATATTTGTTCCATATACTATACAAAGTTAGCCAATTCAAAATATTATCTAAAAATAAATTATTCTATACAGTTTTTATCTTATCATAATTTATTATCGAATGTATTCGGTCAAATTACAAAATTATTTAATAATCAATCAGTTCGTATTTGTTATGGTTGTTGTTTGTGTTGTCTGTGATTTTAATGTGTTACACTGTTACATAATGCTCAAAATAAAATCATCTACTTCTTCTCGCTTGCGTGACTCCGTAAATGAATTCGGAAAAGACGTCCTTACAACGGATGGGACTATTCGTACAATATCGACTTATCGTAAAATTTGTAATATTAAAGCTGAAAAAAAAATTCAAGATTCAGGGAATACATAATATGCGAGTCAACATCAATCAAATGTTCATTTTTTTTTTTTTTAATAAAATAATAAAAAATAATTTAATCTTATTTATAAATTACAAATTGTATAAAGAAATATGTGTCTTTTTTAAAGTCATTTTTGGGGAAAAATGTATTTTTTAAGGGCATTTTTGACAATTTTTTAGAGCAAATTTGTATGGTTTTAAGTGCATTTAAATCCGGGCCCTAGTTATCATCATACTAATCATATTATAATTAATTTCTAAAAATAATAAGTTTAAAAATCTAAATTGAATTTATATATTAATTAGGAGTTAAATAAGTTATTTTAGAAATAAGCAGTCTGCTTAGCCTCTTTTTAGTGGCCCACCCACTTTTGAAGACAATTAGCTGACATTATATTATGTTTAAATATTCAAGGTAAATTAACCAAATTTTAAATATTAAAGAAAAACAATAACTTTATATTTTATCAATATAGAATAAATTGCTTCGTACTTTTTCTTCAGATGAATTATTAAGTTCATTACTAGAAATAAGTTCAACTAATTCATCATATGATAAATCTAAATACTCAGCACATTCAACTATCTCTCTACGAAAAAAAAAATAAAAATAACAATCAATTAGTATTTTAAATTCTTCATTGAATTAGAATACATACAAAAAGTTTTGTAGAATATAAGATTTGAAACTCGACAAGTACTCCTTACAGTCATACAAAGATATAAGACCTTTCAAACCGAGACAATTTTTTGGACTCAGTTGAGTTTGTAAAAAATCACAACATGCTTCTTTAACATCTTGTATTTGTAGGAGATTAGCAGCATGCAACAAAGTCTTGAAATATGACATATTAAGACATATAAGAAAAATTGAAACAAAGTAATTATAATTCATTCATACCTGTACTTCTTCTTTGGTGACTATGATACGGCCGGTATAAATGAAATCCACTAAATGTATCAAAGCACCCGAATCCAAATCATGTAAAATTACTCGGCTTTTTTTGCTCTCTTCAAAACTAGTGAACATTACTTGAAAATTAGGTGTAGCCGATGCTAAAACTGCTTTATGCCCATACACCAAAGTACCATCGTCGGTTTCTAGAACGATATCGCATAACACCTTGTCTCTGAAAATCAACATTTATTACCGGCATTATTGTAAATTTTCCCAGCCAACCAAACCGCATTCACGATTTTAGAACGATTTTAGAAACTTGCGGAAGGAATCCAAAACTTCGAACGCACGAACGACATGAGAACTACTTGTATAACATGTTTGGTTCTGTCTTTCCATTACATGTTTTATCAAATTTTCATTCAACGGTTTCTGTAGACTGGAAAGCATTTCTCTGTCCACGATAATACAAATTACAATTTAAATTAACGAGAACGAGTTTACAGATCGCCTTGACAAACTTACCGAGTGTCACTAGCAGTGTCGACCTCACAACCACATTCCATGTCGAAAGACTCGATTTCAACGTTCATAACTTAAGTCGACTTCAAAGCCCTCGAAATGATTTGCGACAATTGAAAATTACAACTAATGAAAACACCACGCGGTCACGACGTCGTATCTTGTCGGTAGTCCGTACTTCTGAAGTCTGCGTTTACCGTCGGGCACCGAAGACCAGATGGTCACTTTAGGATGTGTACGTTTTGAATATTATCCCGGATTATCCGAACATAGGTCGAATAGAATGAACTTGTCGTATTCCAATTTAATACCACTCAACTGACAACTACTATAGTTTATTCGTACACACTATGGCAGAGAAGAGAAAGACCGGGAAACCGCTAACCGGGGAAACTCGAGTTATAGATGAACCGCATGAATGACGAAAAGGTTAGTAACAATTCGCACTGTTGCCAACACGTTGCACAAACCACGCAGTGTTTAAGGTACGGTTTCCAAGGCGCGGCTAGCCGCGGCGGCGGCCGATCGCGGCGACCAGCAGTCGTGATCAGCCGCTGAAGTCTGACTGGGTTCCTAGACATACAAATCGCCGCGGCTCTAAACATAATACCATTATTTGTTTACGTTTAGTCGTTTTTCGCATTTTGTTGTGTTAGGACGTATATTCTAAGTGTTAAGCCATGTCCGATTTAATGTGCGTTTTTAATAATAACAAAATGATCATTGATTTGCTTGAAGAAGAGGAGGAAGAAGATAATTTATTTTTACGTAATTATTTAAATCCAAACAAAAGGAAACCAACTAAGGTTTTATTTAATAGTCGTGTGTCTGAAGGTTATTTTGAAATTTTGATAAATAGACATTTATTTGAAAATGAAACAAAATTTCGAGAGTTTTTTCGCATCAATCACAACCAGTTTAATTTATTTAACCTTTAAACCAGTTAAATTATGGTAGTTTATAATATATACTATATACCAGTGTTTCCCAACTGGTGTTCCGCGGAACCTAAGGGTTCCGTGAGCCGGTGTCAAGGGTTCCGTGAAAACCTTGTGCCGGAAGTATCCGACAACCCACTCATTTAAGTGTACAAAATATATGTCAGCATTACTATTGTAGAAAAACATGGGGATTCCACGAAAGTTCAAGCTCCTGAAAAGGTTCCGCGAGTAAAAGAAGTTGGGAAACACTGCTCTATAATATCGTGTGTACACCGTTGTGATTAATCGGTTTCGTTTCGAATATTATACGTCTTCCGTTCTACGACGACCGTTTTACACTTGTACAGCTTATACTCGGATAATACATATATACCTTTAGGCCGCTATAATACGTTTACCGTGAAAATTCGTTTCGCGCGTGAAGTACAAAAAAAAAAACCAAAAAACAAAACGAAATAGCGATTTTTATAATACTATATAGATACAAAAACAATTTCAAATCGCTGTCGTCGAACGCGCACGACGTTCCCGGAATCGCGTACACTGTGTAACGGAACAAAAATCTTGTACAAGTATATATAAAATATATATATTACGTGGTCCGATAGCTAGTGGTATTCCTGTCGGACCGCCGCGAGTACAGAGCGTGCAATCGTCGTTAATCATTTTCGAAAAGCATCACGTCAAAATATGACGACGTCTACACGGACGATTAACGCTTCGATATTTTTTGATACGTATATATTTTTATTTATTTATTTTTTTTTTTGTTCTTGTCAACGCCAGTTCCGTTTGGAAAAATCGCGTGTCCTTTTGACGCGAACGCGCACGGTGCTCGGCAAAAGACCATAATAATAATATTAGGTACTCGTACAATGTTATAATAACAACGTCGTGTACGGCTAACGGCTCGGCGTGGCCCGGTGGCGCGACGAGGTGCAGGGACGCGATGGCCGTTGCGTTTGAACCGACCCTTCGGCCTTTCGCTCTCGCCACCCGGTGTACGGTACAGCGATCTCGTATTATGAACCTATTGCAGCTTTATACCAGTGTTTCCCGACCGCTTTATCACCACGGACCACTTCGATGATATTTTATAGGTCGCGGACCACCTCGATTTTACGAAAACAAGGAATACCTTCTTTTTTTTTGTTCATTAACGAGAATAAACCGCAAAATCTATGGGACCGTGGACCACCCCTATGACTAGCCCACGGACCACCGGTTGGGAAACACTGCTTTTTAAGAATCGTTACCGTTCGCGTATATAAAAACCCGTTTTTTCAATACCCGTACGTCGTTTTCGGATAATTATTTTCGTTTCGCCGTTGTTTCGGCGTATGTACCCATATCAATTTTTCACACGTATTATCGCTATAAAATTACCTGCACGTCTCGTCGTGATACGCCTGGTAATACCGTACCTCTATATATATAACATATATATGCAAGGGCGTCCCTGACCCAATTTTCAGGGGGGGGGGGCGACTTTTAGACTTGTTGTGTTGAGGAATAAAAAATAAACAAAAATAATTTAACTGTAATATTTAGGATTAAAAATAAATAAAAATTCTTTTAAATGAAGCACAAACTAATTAAAGCTATTATTGTATAAAACAAATTCTTTGAATCGTTTGTGTTCAGCAAACCTATCTAATATTTTGCACGCATCTAGTGTACCTACTACGTGAACTGTGAAGACATATTCGTGTACTAAAATAATATCATTACTATTTCGTGTTTGACAAAAAAAAAAAAAATTAACGAACGTTCAGTATCAGATAACGTGTATCTATCGTTATAAAATCGATGCGATACGAGCTGGGTAAATTCCGAGCGCTTCTATCAATATATTACACACCTATATCATAATCTATGACTTTAAATAATTTCGTAATTTTTTTCTAATGATTATTATAATATAATACAGATATTGTAAAAAAAGTAAAAAAAAATTGAAAAGGTCCAGGGGGGGAACCCCCCCCCAGAAATACGCCCTTGTATATATGTACGACACGTACATTGTACGTATCCTCGTATAATTAAGGCCATGGCGTATCGTTCGAAATTTAAAGTATTTAATGAATTTACGTATACGTTATACTTTTTAACAATTTTTGAAAAACCTCTATTATAAGTCAATTTATAGTCGTACTACAAGTAAAATATGAGTATACCTCTCTAACGTTATTAGCCCTGTTCTAAAACCAACGGTCCGATAAATGTATCATTTGCCATATCAATCATATAAATTTGAATAATAATAATGTTGAAAAAAAAACTTATACCCGGGACCATGAAAATAAATTTATGTTGTATAGTAAACGCGTCGTATAATCATGAATCGTACAATCATACATATTTCACGACCTATAGATATTTTGACGGAGATAAAATATCTATTATACCATAGGTTTATATAAGTATCGAAATGTTCACGCTCTATCTAACTATAAGAATATTATGTTTTAGGTTATTATAATTTATTTTTAGAACTTTTTCAACGGTAGTTTAAAAATGCCAAAGCGACGATTTTTCCACCAAATTTAATATAATAATATGTATATATATGTAAAATCGAAAGTGCCTTGTTTTGACGTTTTCAAAGTGTAACAAAAAGCTACATATTTATTTTTTATAGGTTTTTTTTTTTTTTTAATTTTAAGTTATTAAATTAAACAACGTGTTCTAGGTTATTACAACTAAAATAGACATCATAGTACCTCTTCTATAAAGAACAACACGTGTATACAAGAATAACGTCATTAAATTATTTCAAAATCTGTTCGTTACGACACTAGATAATTTATTCGCGCGCAGACGCAGAATCACAAACACGGATAAATATATTTATATTGTACATTATCTCAGCGACGCAACGAGGTCACTGCGAAAAGACCACGTAAAGGCCCCCCACGAATAGTATAAAAAAAAAAATAGAAATCACAGGTATTCGCTATCGTTATATGTGTTATATGTGTTATATGTGCAAATCGCTACGAGATGTTTTGTACCGATTTTCGTCGCCCGCCGCGACCTGTCAACAATTGCAGAAATATACCACGCACCACTGTGTGCGCGGCTGCTACATCAGCGAGACCTCTGCAATATTATTGCGGAAGGTAAGGGTATGATTTATTATAAATAAACGCTGTCCGTTAAACGGAGGTCGGACAGAGTGAAAACGTATGATTTATACATATTATAATATGCGTCTGTTTTAAAAATATTCAAACTAAAGCTACGTGATACAATATACGTAGCCTGAAATCGTTCGTCGCACATAATATAATACATTACAGATAAACACATGAGTTGTACTCGTTCACGCGGTGATATCAAAGACGCTGCATTCTTAATGAGGACCGCCTTGATTCGGTGATAATAATTCACGAAATACAAACAAACCAAGTCGTTTATATCTTTTCGTGACGCAAATACATTGACGTTTATCGCCACGTTCGAGTATGATGTACTGGGTAATTTTAGGACGGCCAAGGTCGCGTTACAAAAATAAATACGGTGATTTTTTTATTTACAGAAAAAAAAATTATTGTCAGAAAAGAGCAATTTCGATTTTTTTCGAAACGTTTCAAAGAATATTTATAAATACATTTATAATATTTGATTTATGGGTATTTATTTTGCAGTGATTTCTAATGATAAATAAAAACGTATAGGAAAAGTAAATCGATCGACTGGGGTGAAAATCTAGCTCATCACCCCACAAGCGCTATTGATTCGTCCCTGACACCTATTCATAAATATATAATGTAAATACCTATGTACACACACACACACACACACACACACACACACACACACACACACACACACACACACACACACACACACACACACACACACATACATTATATTAGCTTTCGGGGGGGGGACTCGTTTCGGAAGCGATTTGCTCGGGAAAACGTCACCGTGCGCTCATTAACCTAAATCTATACGTACGCATATTATGTGTTGTACGTTTATAATAAAACCTACGGGATTCTTTTACCTGTTGTGTCTTAATGCGTCACGACAACGACGACGACGACGGCGAGTTATAAATCGTCTCGAGCTGTGGCGGCGGCGGCGTAATTTGACAAATCGTTAAGTAGTTAAGCATACGCGTAGTTAAATGCATAAGTCATTATTCAACGTTTCTGTGTATGCACGTCGTTTGTAAATTATTATGCACCTGATTACTCCTAGTTTTATCGAACCGTAAGTGTTGAACGATATTATTTTAAATCTAAAGCCAACGATAAATCTTTGCTTTCAGTAAACGATTTGGAGCAAAGCTCAATCGGATATTTTATTACCCATTGATTACCGATAATAATTCCTTCTAACGTTATTTTTTCAAATTGATAAGTCAAATAGCCAAATCATGTTCAGTGAGTCTAAAATAACTACTACTGATACGTATGATTGTAACATATTAGTCATATTAGTATGTAGGTTAACTTCATGTTTTTTTTTTTTGTAGTTTATATTAGTGACTAAATGTCGTGAAATAAATATTATAAATACATTTCAAATAAATTATTATAAACATTTATTTATCAAATTAAATTCGTTTTTCGTTATTTTTTATCAAACCAAATTATAACGAAACAAAAACAAACAACAAGTATTTAAATATTAAACATTAAGAAAATAACGTTGACCAGATTTGTCAAAAGGAAAAATAACAAAACAAATTATGGATTACGTGCTGTATCAAATTCGCATCCATTCATTTCTACCTTGTGCATTGCTATTTTGAACTGGTTTCTCTCATTTTCTGAAGCGGCCAGTTCGCTCAAAAGCCGGTTACTATTTTTAATTGACGTTTTTAATTCATCCGCCAGTCGGACATTTTCTCCTTGCGCATTTCTCCATGATTTGGACAATTTGCGTCTTTCTTTTTCTGAAAACGCCAGCTGCTCCAATTGACGGTGTAGTTCGTCGCTCGCAGCATTCGACATTTTTTCCAGGTCGGCAATTTGTTTTTTCGCTCCATTCCACCCCTCATTGAGCCGCTTGCATTCCGAATCCAAAGTGGCAATCCTGTCCAACAGTCGGCCATTTTCTTCCGTCATACCGCGTGATGTGCTCTCCAGATGGACTTTGGTGCTTTTTTGCCACACCCTTGCATCCTGACTTGTTTCCTTCACCGAAACAACGAAGTCGAGCGATTTTTGAACCATTCCTTCTTTTAATGCTCTCTCTAAAATGCCTTTTTCTTTCATTGCGTCTTCCAACGACTTTTCCAGACGCCTTCGTTCCTCTGCTGCAGCGGCTAACTCGTCCGACTGCCATCCCATTTTTTCTTCCGCGCTATCCAACATCATTTTTACCTGACTCGTCTCGTGGTCCGACATTGCCAACTCGCCCGACAGTCGGTTTTTTTCCTCCACAACGCCGTGTAACAAAGTCATTAGTCGTTCGATTTCTTTCACGGAACTTTCTAGTTCTTTTGTTACACGGCTCGTTTCGTCTTTCGAACACTCCACTGAAATTTGCAGTCGACTAATTTCTTTGTTCAATACCGCTATCTCGTCCGATCGATTGCCCAACTGCACGTTGGCCTGCAATACTTTATCAACTTGTCCGCGTACGACCGTCGACCTGATGCGGTCATCACGATCATCGTCGCAGTCCAAATTCCCGTTTTTCGGTTTATCCCTGCGATCATTGCTTCCGCAGTGAATTGAGCGCTTAAACAATTTCACTATTTTCATAGGCATTCTCGTAATTCGCATTATACAAATCGAAAACATCGCCATGATATGAACAAATGTGAAATGACAATAAACACTATGGTTATGAGCGTTTCTAATGTATTAATGTTCGTTAATTATCGTTTCGTAGATTTATTGCCTGCACACACCATAGTATTATACAGCAGTAAACAATATAGGTAACTAATTATTGAGGTCAGTAAATAAAATATCGTATAAAAGATTTCGTCATTCAAAAAAATGTTATTCGAGATTCAAAATGTTTAGTACATATTTATTCACTCAGCCACTGCAGGACGCGTGAGTACAATTTATACATGATAGGCACACTATTCGGACAAAGAGCGATTATATTATATTATTTAAGTACAACGTCAGCAGCTGTTGAGATCTTTTTTGGAAAGCGTTTCAACGGTTTGCTGATTTTTTGCAGGTTGTTTATATAAGTTATTAAAAAAGTAGGTAAGACAATAGTGGTGGACATTTCCGAATAATTTTCAAGAATATTTTTGTATTTGATGGAAATGGTAAGAATTTAACATTATTTCCAGAATAAATTACGGCTAAAATCGATATTACGAAAATCTAGTAAACGGTACATTTTGCTGTTTTGATTAAATAATTCGGTAGATTTTCTTATTCCGTCTCACGCTCGGGAAAACCAGTGGCGTATTTACGAGGGGGATCATTGGGTTTGATCTCCCCCCAAGATTTGAGATAAATACTATTTTTTTTTTCAAACTAAATTTATTTTAGATCTATGGCTCTTTGACAGTGGTAAATAGTAATTTGTGAAATATTTAGATTTTTTGACAAGCAAGTTGTGGACGAATTATCTAAAATATTACTAGGACACTAAATTTTGTTACATGAAATAAAAATAAAATATAATTCAGAATAAAATACATTGTTGCTTTTTAATAGGTATCTGTTAACTATTAAATATAAATTTTATTAAGGTTTTTCAAAACATATCTACTGTTGTATATTTAATTATTTAAATGCAAAATTAGAGTAAAAAATAATCAAAATTTTACGTTTTTTTTTTTTTTTTTTAATTTATCTCATTTAAATACGTGATCTCATACTTCCGTGTATTTTGTAATTCTTTTGTAACTTTGTTGTTGTGCCATGGAACTAAGTCCTCAAATTTATACTAACGCAGTACCTAGTTATATGAATCATACATTTGTCCAGTTGTCATTAAAGCTTAATACTAATTAAAGGGTCCCTATTAAATTCTTATTTTGATCCCCCCCTTTGGAAAAATCCTAAATACGCCACTGGGGAATTCTATTGATAATTATGAAAAATAACTAAATAACTTTTTACTGTACCTACTAATAGAAATAGATAAAATTTCATATTTGTAAAGATGCCGAACGATTTTTTTTACCATCATTACTAATTTAAAATGGGATTACAGTGTAAAATACACAAAAAAACAAATGCATCATGGTTAACTAACCCAATAATCTAAATTAATTATCCTCTTCACTCAAAATGGAAAATCAGCGTATGAGGATAACGTACATTTTTTTAAGAAGAGCATTTCAAAAAGAGAAATACAAAATCGTATGAACCATAAGAGACTTATCTCCTCAAAGGAATATATATCTTTAACATAATGAATATACTGTTTTAAACCCGTAGTGATTCACACCTGTTTTATAAAACCAATCAGCATTACTCTCGCATTAGATTGACTATGTGAACTAGTTAAATGTTTTATACGTCTAAACTTAGTTAAGAGAGAAAATGGAATTATTTTAATCTATAGTGTATAATCGCATAAGTAATTATATAAATATATATATTTAATTATTAAAGTAGATTTTTAATGCTACAAATTTAACCCAGCATAAACATTATGATGACATTATTGTTAACAAATAATTACTGTCTGGGGTGGTAGCGTGTATTATACGCGTTGTTGCAGTTGACTCGCATTGTTTACAACAGTGTTTCCCGACTGGTGTTCCGCGGAACCTTAGGGTTAGGTTATGTCAGCATTACTGTTATAGAAAAAAATATGGGGGTTCCACAAAAATTTCGAGCTCCTTTAAAGGTTCCGCGAGTAAAATAAGTTGGGAAACACTGCTATATACTACTATCAGCGACTGCAAAAGTTTTAACACTATTTTCGACTAGAGTCGCCGGCGGCTGTCGCGATACACTGCCGCGCATTGGAAACCAGTCTATAGGCACAACGTGTAAACACTGTTCATACAAAAGCAGTGGATATTTTAACTAACACACTGGGCGACAAAAATGTCGCCCAGTGAAAACTTTTTGTTGCCTAGTAGATGTTATGTTTAATAACTGAGCGACGATGATTTTTTACTACATTGACGATATTGATGTTTTGCGAATTATGATGGTAATATTAGTAGTAGATCAGGTTTGTATATAAAACTCTGAAATTTCCCTTTTTTTCCTTAGACTTATGTTAACTTTTATTATGACGTGTAAAATTTAATGTCGCCCAGTGGAAATTCCTTAAAATATCCACTGTACAAAAGCCGCGGCTAGCCGCGCCTTGGAAACCGTACCTTTACACTGGTGTAGGGTGACCAGACGTCCCGTTTTTTTTGTTTTTTTTTTTTTTTTTTAAGAGGCGCATTAAATATTTACCTCGGAAATTATAAATAATGAATACAAATAAAATTATCAACAAATAACAAACAGATTAACAACATTAGAGTAAAAAGCCTTCTGAGAGGAAGAAGTTGACGATAGAAGCAATAACGAATGCATTAGGAGATTGGAAAATATGTAGAAGGGTAAAGGGAATATTGATGGAATAATAGATATTGGAGATAAGCTGGCGTTTAGAGAGAAGGTCTGGACAATTGAAGAGGAAATGGGAAGCATTGCATATAGCAGGATAAACGTGCGGAGTACAGTAGGAAGAATCGTTAAGGGATAGATGAAATGAGTGTGCTGGGAAGCGGTTGTGGCCGAACCGGAGGTGAGAAAAGGAGATGATAACTTTACGAGAAATAGTTATATGAAACCATGGGAATCGTAGAGCGTGAGGACAGACTAGGCGATAAGGAGCAGCGAAGGTTTGAGGTAGGTATGGCCATTTCCGATTCCACAATCTAAAATTATTGGCCTTCAAGGTTATCTAAAGGGTATCCAGAGCCGGATTAACTTAGGTGCAAAAGGAGCTTTTGCTTCAGGGCGGAAAATTTTTGGAGGCGGCATAGAATTTTTGTAATACAAATATTAAATATCGAGTATAATATGTTTAATTATTCAAATTTATACATAATTAAATCTAATAATATAAGGTTAGCTACTGAAATATTGCATATTTTCATTTTAATAATATCTTTTCTTATTTTAAAATATAAAATTATAAGCTATAGCACTGAGAAATGTATCTACAATATTATTAGGATGGACTAGCGGCATAGTATAGCCATGGATATAGTGGTATTAATCACAGTTTACGTACAATTTTGTAAAATTCTGTTATAAATAAACGTTTTCTGTAGTTTTGTCTAATCGATTTCCTGTGCCGCGTCGTTGTCCGTTGACTTCGCTTTTTATCGTCTTATTTTTATTAAAATACATATACATACCTGCGTCTATTATATGAATATATATAAAATATTAAAAATTTAAGGTTTTAAACTTGTAGTAGTTATTTACGTAATAACATCAGATACCAGATGTTTTTTTTTTAATTGTTTAATACTTATTTATGCAATATTATATGAAATACATATTATATACTGTTTTAAGTTTTTAACGACTTCTTGATAAGAAATTTCCTATTATATTGCTCCTGGGCAACTCTAACCCTTAATCCGGCTCTGAGGGTATCTAAATATAGTTCTAAGAATGTGTCTTAGTATCTACAGCCGTAGCAAATTGTACTGGGGAACGGGCATTTTCAGTCTTAAAACTGGTAAAAAATTACTTGAGATATAATATTACGTCTGTACTATGTCTGAGGAAAGGTTAAACGCTTTAGCTCTATTGAATATTGAAAATGAATTATTAAATGCTATTGATTTAAATAATGTAATAAATGACTTCAGCTCTAAAAAAGCAAGAAAAAAGTTGTGAATTAAAATGATTAAATAAATCTAAATATTTTTACAATATAGTTTTTTTTTTTTTACAATGAGCTATAAAAATTTTTTTGTCTAGGACTATGGTCGATCTTAATCCGGCACTGGCGCCTTGAGATTGGGTAAGAAATCAGAGTAGGGAATTTCAATCGGAGACGGGACAACATTATTTGCATGAGCATCCGCAATTTCGTTGCCTAAGATACCAGTATGGCTGGGAACCAGGGTTGTTAAAAAACATGTTTTTCAAAAAAACGTTGTTTCAAACGATTTTAAGTGTTAAACGGGGTTTTTATGTTTAAAACATGTTATTATTATAACATGATAATTTGTGTATAAAACGTTTTAAACATGTTTTATATTATGTTTTAAACGTAACTACACATTTAAAATAAGTCACATTTTTAAATTCAATTATTAATGTAACTTTTTACTAATTTAATGCGTTTTAATATGAGTGAATTATCTAGTTCTTGTATGATGTACGTGTGAGTTTGACATTAATAAATAAATACTAAATATTAAATAAGCCCATTTCGAATAATTTATAATAATAGTTTAATATTATGAATATCGGTTATCTTTTTTTATTCCGAAAACCGACTATTAATAATACAAAAATACCAAAAATACAATATTACAATACATCTATAGCTATCATCCGAATGTAATGGCCGAAGTAATAAATTATCAAGCACAGTGTGGTCCATTTAAACCATACTTATTTCACCCTGACACTGTCAAGAGTATTAGTCCAATGGCATGGTGGAGTGCTTTATTTAAAAGGAACTTAATATCAGTTGATCTTAACATATTAACAATGCAGTTATTTACAGCTGTATGTAGTTCGGCAGGAATAGAAAGATTATTTCCATCATTTGGTTTTATACTTTCAAAATCAAGAAATCGTTTGGGTGTTGAGAAGTGCTCAAAATTGGTAACTATTTTCAAGCACTTAAACAAGTAATATATGATCTCAATTGTCAATTATTATATGTATTTTTAAGATATACAATTTGCATTATAAGATTTCAATTGTTTCAAGTTTTGTTTTCATTATATAAAAGGTAGTTTTGTAATTCAGTTCATGCATTTTAATTTTACACAGTTTATAATGTTATGTTATTTATTATTTAAAGTTTTGTTATTATTATACAAAAATCAGTATTGTTTATTTATTTTAATTGTATACTGTTTATAATATTATGTATATATGTATTATGTTGGTTATTTTATTTCAAGTTATGTTTTCATTCTATAAAAGGAATTTTTTTTTTTTTTTTTGAATTCTATATAGTTTATATTATTATATTATTATTAGTATATCATGTTTTAAACTTGAAAGTATTACAATTAACAACTACAGCAAGTTTCAAATTTTGTTTTATATTTTTTATCATATTAATATATTATTATTATAGGTAAAACCATTGATTATGATCGTTTATAACCTAACCTAACCATTGAGTATGATTTGTCCCTACTTGTGTGTGGGTAGGGCATGAGATCTATACTAATAAATTTCCACGGTTGTTTTGGCGTTCTAGCGCGCATATGGTCATCTGGACGTGCGTTAAGTGGTTTTGTGCATGCGCACACATGACACGCACCAACGTGTATCCTAACGTCGTTTTTCTTATTCTTCCTATAGAACCTTTGCCTAACCGCCCTGTACGGCTCCTTCCAGCCCGGATGGCTGGCTAAGACGTGATCATGGTATCTCCAAATGACATGTTGTGTTTTGGAATTGGGTATTACGACTAGGGTGTTTTGGCCTATGTTTGCACGTAGAAGTTCGTCGGTAAAGGCATATGTATCAGTACCGGTGCCGGAACTTCTTGTGTTGCACGCCGGGGTGTCCGCTGAAATGTTGCGGATCATTTCTCGCGTAGCTGCGAGTAGATAAAAGATTTTCGGTTTTGGGTCGACGATTAGTGTGGGTACCCCTACTAGTCTTTCTTCGAGGCTGTCCTCAACTACTGATTCACCTGGTGCAGAATCGCGTGACAGTAAGTCTGGTGTCTCGTTGAGCTTACCAGGTATGTGTACTGCGCTAAAATCCAAATTCGACAGTTGCAGTGACAACCGCGTTAATTTAGAATTTTTATCCTTTGCCCTGTGTAACCAGGTTAGTGCTGCATTGTCAGTAAGGAGTTCGAAACGTCAGCTCTCCCCTGTGTACAATATTCAATATCTGAGATGTAACATAGCAATCACATTGAGTAATGAGATGTTATGTTTATGTACTCAATGACTGCCCAGAGATATACATGTGAATTGTGATGCTTAATGCCCAATCGCGCGAAGTTAGTGCATACTGCATGCGATATCGCAAAACAATAGTCTATGTTACGTCACATTGAGACTTCTATAGGCGGTTGAGACGAATTGGACTACCCATTTTTATCGCACTGACTTCGCATAGAATGCACATGTAAAGTGAATGGCCAGGAAAAAAAAGCAAAAAACTACTATATGGCCTAATCAAGAGTTTGTAGATCTAGAAAAGGTCGAAACTTATCCGTTGCCCAGATTATTGCCAAACACTCGCGTTCGACCGCCGAGTACCGTTTTTGTGTGTCGCTAAACTTTTTACTCACATACGAAACTATGCGCCTATCCTCCGGACCGTTACCCCGTTGGAACAGGATTGCTCCAGCGCCAATTTCGCTTTCGTTGGTTTGTAAACAAAACGGTGCGCTATAATCTGGTGTTGATAATTTCGGAGCCGTGTACAGTGCCATTTTGAGTTTGTTAAACGCGCGCTGTTCCGTCAATGTCCATTTCCATTTGAGTCCCTGTTTTAATGGATTCGCCAGTGGAGCTATGATCTCGGCATAGTTATCTACAAACTGGCTATACCAGTTACAGACTCCCAAAAATCTACGAACATCACTAACCTTTTTTGGTACCGGAAAATTATTTATGCACTCTAATTTTCCGGTTGTTTTTCGATACCCTCTACGTCTACAATGTGCCCTAAAAAGGAAATTTCGGAAGTACCTATTTTGCACTTTTTAGTGTGACACGTTAGTCCGTACCTTTGTAAGCGTTCAAAAATTTTGTCTAAGTGAGCCTATTGTGTCTAGGTGGTCGTACTCGTTTTTTGAAAAAATGACAATGTCGTCTAAATATTCTTGTACAAAACAAACTCATCCAGGTACCCTCTCCATACTTCGTTCATGAGTCTAACAAAAGTCATTGAGCTGTTTTTGAGACCAAAAGGGAGAACTCGAAATTGAAAAGGACCTCTACGTGTCCCAAACGCCGTATATTTTCGCGCGTCAATGCTAAGTGGAACTTGCCAATTGACTGACTTGAGATCTAATATGTTGAAAATTTTTGCGCCCCGCATTTGTCGAATCATTTTGTACAGATCGTGTATGGGGTACCTACGCTTCGGATTCGGTTGTGTCATTGAGTCGCCTGTAGTCAACGCAAAGTCGGGTGGCTCCGTCCTTCTTTTAAGCTAGTACGACTGGGGTGGCCCAAGGGAGGTGCTTGGCTCTACGAGCCCCTGAATTTCCATGTCGCGCACCATATCGTCGATGACAGTTTGTTTCTGTAACGGATATGGGTATGGTTTGAGTGCGATAGATCCATATAGAGGTGTGGTTCTTCAACAAAATTTCTACCGGATATACTGCGGTGAGTCTCGCACGAGTTTGTTGGTCGCCCCTAATTTCTAATTGAGATAAATCGGAACTAGCGCTGGTTGATGGTGGTTGACACTTGACCATTCCAGCACGTTGATGTTCTGATCTGTGAACCCAAATGAATTGTACATGCGGCGTAGTCCCAGGAGACTTCGTTGTTAACAAGAAAGTTATAGTCCTGAAAACGTGTCTTAGTATCTACAGCCGTAGCAAATTGTACTGGGGAACGGGCATTTTCAGTCTTAAAACTGGTAAAAAATTACTTAAGATGTAATATTACGTCTGTACTATGTCTGAGGAAAGGTTAAACGCTTTAGCTCTATTGAATATTGAAAATGAATTATTAAATGCAATTGATTTAAATGATGTAATAAACGACTTCAGCTCTAAAAAAGCAAGAAAAAAGTTGTGAATTAAAATGATTAAATAAATCTAAACATTTTTACTATACAGTTTTTTTTTATTTTACAAAGAGCTATAAAACTTTTTTTGTCTAGGACTATGGTAGATCTTAATCCGGCACTGGCGCCTTGAGATTGGGTAAGAAATCAGAGTAGGGAATTTCAATCGGGACAACATTATTTGCATGAGCATCCGCAATTTCGTTGCCCAAGATACCAGTATGGCTGGGAACCCATGAAATAAGGTTGATAGTATTACCAACGCTGGAAAGGGAGAGGATGATCGAACGAATTTAGAGATAGGAAACGGGTGAGACAAAAGGAGGGGTATTCAACGCCATTAGGCAAGACTGGGTGTCTAAAATATACACTTGCCGCCGCCACACTGTCGCGATATCCAGGTATATGCGATAATGAACTTTACTATTTTCGTTCTTCTAGAACGTTCTATCGCATATACCTCCATTCCCCGCGCAGGCTATATCTTATCGCACCGGGCACTGGACTGGACTACGTACACGGCGTGACAGCAGTCGTCAGCGAAAAGTTCTCGCGATCATAGGCAGAGCAGGCGCGTGAAAGACGTGATCGCCTGCCGAAATTGCGCGCGTGGTGTCGTGATTGTGCCGCCGGTGTATATACGCCATACGGTGTGCGTGTTGTTGCGCGGTAGTGTGTGCGACTCGGTACGCGTCGAGACCTTTGACGCCGTTGATTGCGCCGCGTATGGTGCGTGGTAGGGCGACGTTATTCTGGCCATTGGAGAGGAGTGTGAGCGGTTGGCGACTGTTGGCGTTTTCGGGTATTTTTTTATTATTGCAATTGTAATATTGCCGATAAGGCGTTGTCCTTTTTTTTGTATTATATATGTAAGTTTTACGTATTGTAATATTGTCGATATTAACCCCCCCGGGCGCCCATTCCATTTTTTTGTATTTTGTTTTATTATTACTTAATAGTACGACGGTGCTGAAGGCCCGTCATATATATATATAAACTTGATTATTTTATTTACCATACGTATTGATCACCTTTCCCGTGTACCACATGGAACACTCGGCGTGAGCAGACAAGGGTAAGATAACACCCCGTGTAAAGAGGTGGTCTGCGTCTGATTTGGTTCCCTCTTTAACATTGGTAGCAGAGCGTGGTTGCGTTTTTACGGGATTACATAGTTGTTTTGGTTGCCGTAGTGTTCAATTAGGTATTTTGATTTGGACCGATGGGCCCGTCCAAATAGTGTAGGAGCTCAATAAGTTTATATATACATATTATTTGTAGTACGATTGTACGAGCTATTCAGTCGTCGGATATTTTATTAAAGTTTTTTTATTTATTATTATTCAATTTGTCCTAATCGTTCTTGTTTTTATGGGATTTATTAATATTTATTGTAATTCGTTTAATTGCGTGTGGGTATAGGTTATCAGGTGGATAAGAAATATTAAATATTTATATATATTTTTTACGATTTTTTTTCGGTAAAAAAAAAAAAAGGGATAATAAAATAAATGATGTCGTCAGAGTCTGAAGCACTTCAATTACGGGCGACGCGCGCGAAGAGTCGAGCTATTCTAAAACGCGACGGGTATGTCGCAATCATCCGTTCAACTCACTCCCTCGCCATTCGTACTTCCGCAGAACCAGAGTTGGCACAGCAATTGATTGCATCAGTAGATCAACTAGACGATATATGGACCGCCTTTTGTGTCGAAGATGATGCGGTGTTAGACGGGTGTGTGGATTTAAACACGTTGACAGATTATTCTAATCAGATTAAGGTGGATGCGTGGGAGATGATTACATACAGTAAGGCGGCCGCTAACAATTATCGCGAGTATGCACCAGAACCCAGTATAGTCTCAGAACATGGACACTCTCGTTCCTCCTTACACGGTTCTACCACCGAAGAACAACAGCGTGAACTGTATCAACCCCCTCCATCCAATCAACCTGTTCCTCCCGTCAGTGAACCAGCAACATACAACGGGAACGCGGCTTCTTACAATGGCAATGGATCGAAACCGGCGCGTTTACCCGAAATACCACTGCCAACCTTCCACGGGGATATTTATAAATGGTTAGCCTTCCGGGACCGTTTTATGTCAATGGTGGATCAACGCCCAAATTTACCCGATATCGATAAATTTTACTATTTAATTGGGTGCTTAAAAAATACTGCGTTAGACGCTGTGCGCGGCATACCAGTATCGGGTGAAAATTATAGATTGGCATGGGACACCTTGAAGTCAAGATTTGACCGGCCGCGATTAGTTGCATTTTCACTTATTGAAAAATTATTAAACGCTCCAAAGGCACACACTGAGTCCATAGACGACCTGAACAAATTTTTGGTTACCTTTGATGAAAGTGTTGCAGTTTTAAATTCAATGCACATTCCGAATCTTGGTGATTTTGTATTATTTTCGTTAGCATCGCGTTGCCTGCCGGCTCAGGTGGTAAAATTATTCGAAGCGCGATTGGCTAATGGTTTCCCAACGGTCAAAGAACTTTTAGACTTTGTCAAGACTCGCATAACCATTTTAGAGTGTGTTCCTCGAGATATGGCGCCAAAATCTATTAAATCTGGACAACCTGCAAAACATCAAGCATATAACCGCAGTGGTTTCAACAGGTTCAGTATGCCCCAACAGTCATCACTGTTGACTAACAATAATCAATCTCAACAATCTAGTCCCACATGTAAATGTTGTAAAGGAGCACACGTGGTACCGTCATGTCCAAAATTTAAAGGCTGGTCAACCATGGTACGTGATACTTGGGTTCGCGAAAATCACCTTTGCTTTCGTTGTTTACGCCCCGGACATCGGGTTCCGGCGTGTCGGTCATCGATAGTATGTGAACAATGTCCTCGTAGGCATCATCCATTATTACATCAAGACATCAATAAAGATTCACCGTCCGATGGAATACCAGGTCCTAGTCATACTAGAAGTGAAGCCACATCCCTTATTGGTAACTTGAACTCCCAGTCGGTACTGTTAGGCACCTCTTTGGTCCATATCCGGGACGGTGCTGGTGCGCTACATACAGTGCGTGCCATCGTAGATTCTGCCTCACAAATAAGTGCAATCACATCCGCCTGTGCATCACGTTTAGGATTACACTTGTCGAAGTGGACGGCACCAGTATCTGGTCTGTCTGGTGCAACAGTTCATGGGGTTCAAGGTTTAGTGAATTGCCAGGTGCAACCTAGGTTCGCGTCGGAACCTGTCTTCGACTTCACTGCCTGGGTGTTCCCATCAATCACTGCTGACATGCCTCGCCATCCAATTCATAATGATATTGTTGACCGGTACAAGCACTTAGCCTTGGCTGACCCAACATTCAGTTCACCAGGCCCGGTAGAATTATTGATGGGAGCAGATTTATTTTCAAAGGTTCTCAATGGTAAGCGGGTTTCCGTTGGTGAATCCTGCCCGGTTGCCTTCGGTACGGTGTTCGGTTTTGTTATAATCGGGCCGGTGCCACAAACAGTTAACCCAGTCTCCAATATCGGTATTGTGTCTCTCGCTACATCAATAGAGACGTTAATGGGTAAATTTTGGCAGATTGAAGAACCGGAACCGGCCCCGGAAGAATTCACGAACGATGGCCAATGTGAGTCAATGTTTCGTTCCGGATGTACACGCATCGATTCTGGTCGATATATGGTTCCTCTCTTGTTCCGGCAACATACAGTCGAATTCCCAGGATCAAGGGCTGTAGCAAAAAAACGGTTCGAACATCTGGAAAGGAAGCTCATGGCAGATCAACGTCTGCGGGAATTATACTGTCAATTCATGGCCGAATACATATCTTTGGGTCACATGTCTCCAGCAACGTCTGATGGGTGTTACTTTATACCTCACCACGCTGTATATAGACCTGCTGACATAGAACCGAAAATACGAGTAGTTTTTGACGCATCCGCCAAATGCTACTCCGGTATTTCACTCAATGACACGTTGTTCCCAGGACCTAAGCTCCAACGGGATGTTGTGGACGTGTTGACATTATTCCGCGTGTCTCGTCATGCATTTACGTGTGATATCAGCAAAATGTACCGACAGATTTTAGTATCCCCGACGCATCAACGGTTTCAGCACGTACTTTGGAGATCATCACCTCACGAGGAGCTCATGGCCTATGAGTTAAAGACGGTCACGTACGGGGTGAACTGCGCTCCATATTTAGCAATTCGTGTGCTTCATCAAATAGCAAACAGTGCGTGCAATGAGGTTCCTGCCGTTCGTGAAGCACTATTGTATCACACTTACGTCGACGATATTTGCGCCGGTGCAGACGACGAAGTTTCAGCAGTTCGCCTTCAGTTCGACTTAATTAACATATTGCTTGCATCGGGGATGGAGCTTAAGAAGTGGGCGAGCAACACTAAGTCACTCCTTGATAATATTCCAGGCGAAGACAGAGCATGTGGCTCACTATCGTTCGACGATGGAGATGGAATCGGGAGCAAGGTGTTAGGTCTATGCTGGAATCATCGCAGCGATTCGTTCAATTACGTTTTAAAACTCGAATCATTGGTAGCCACCAAACGTGGAATGTTATCCTTGATTGCCCGGATTTTTGACCCGCTCGGTTTGCTGGCTCCGGTAATTTTTATGGCCAAACAATTGATGCAGCGGGTATGGAAAGCGAACATGTCTTGGGATGAGGTTTTACCGCCCGAAATAAGAATACCATGGCAGCAATTTGTGACGGATCTCCCGATACTGCAGCAAATTAGCATTCCCCGGTTTTTACACACGCGCCGAAATATTCAATGCATACTTTGCGGATTTTGTGATGCGTCCGAATTAGGTTACGCGGCAGTAGTTTATTTAAAGGTTGTCAACTCTGAAACTTCGTTTATATCATTATTAGGTGCAAAAACAAAGTTAGCTCCATTAAAGGCGTCCACCATTCCACGTATGGAACTATGTGCAGCGTTGCTTTTGGCCCGGTGGATGGCACGCCTCAAGCGTATTCTTACGGGTAGATTACATATTATGAATACCTTTGCGTGGTCAGATAGTACCATTGTACTCAACTGGTTGAAGACCCCTCATGAATCATTCAAAATATTCGTCTCGAACAGGATTCATCAAATTCATACGGTGCTACCCGAATGTCGATGGGGTTATGTGGCTTCGAACGAAAATCCGGCCGATTCCGCTTCCCGAGGACTATCCCCGTCACAACTCATCGACCACAAGCTGTATTGGCACGGGCCAGACTGGCTGTGTTCTAACAACGACTCATTTGATGTCGATATCCCGCATCTAACATCAGATCAGCTTCCCGAAATTAAACCTATGAAACCAGTGGCGCTGGCAGTTCAACATGAAGCAGAATGGTATTGTCGCTTCTCCTCTTACATCAATATGATACGCGTGATTGCTAGAATGCGTCGATTTATCAACAGATGCCGACGACAAGTCGTCCAGGATCAGTTTTTATCTCGTGAAGAATTGGACCAAGCTTCATGTATAGTAGCCCGTGCGTCTCAGCTGCATGATTTTCAAATACTCTTTGATGAACTCGCCCGCAACGTAACAGTTTCCAGCAAACCCGTAGCGCGGCTTCGTCCGTTTGTTAACAATCGGGGTTTGATTTGTGTCGGTGGCCGTTTATCCCGATCTGACCTCCCAGAAGGACAGAAACACCCGATATTACTATCAAAAACGTCACACCTTGCACTGTTGTTAGTTCGTCATTGGCATCATGTAACAGGGCACGGTGGACCCCGAATAGTGACGTCACTCATTAATCGACAATACTGGATACTATCTGTCAATCGTGTAATCCGTACCGTCATAAGCAAATGCACTATTTGTGTGCGCATCGCATCCGTCAACCCTCAACCAGTTATGGCTGATCTGCCATCTTCCCGAGTAGCCGAATGTTCCCCATTCTCACGTGTCGGTATTGACTTTGCGGGGCCATTAAATATGAAGGAGCAGTGCTTACGGAAATCCCGTCAATACAAGGTGTACGTAGCTGTTTTTGTTTGTTTTGTTATTAAAGCCGTACACCTTGAATACGTATCTGACTTATCGACCGAGGCCTTTCTTGCAGCTCTTAAGAGGTTTGTAGCCCGTCGAGGAATGCCCACAGATATTTATTCGGATTGCGGCACAAATTTCGTCGGGGCCGCCAATCACCTTCGTCAACTTACAAATGATGCAGATTGCAGAGAGCGATTAACTAATGCTATTCCGTGCGTGTGGCACTTCAATCCACCCCGGGCACCACATTTCGGTGGTTTGTGGGAGGCCGCTGTGCGTTCGGCAAAAGCTCTGATGGTGAAGATCATGGGGGAGCATACTTATACTCTCGAGGAATTCAATACCATTTTGTGTCGGGTGGAAGCTATTTTAAATTCTCGCCCATTGGTTCCCACGTCACCCGATCCAACCGAAATCGATATTTTGACTCCAGGACACTTTCTCGTTGGTCGTCCGCTGTTGGCTGTACCTGAAGCTGTAATTCCGGTGTCTGCACGCCCGATGGCTCAGAGGTGGAAGCTATTGAATCAAAATGTTCAATCCTTCTGGCGGAGGTGGCGCCGAGATTACTTGCAAACGTTACAAACGCGCAGTCGGTGGGTCACCGACGCCCCTAACATTGCAGTTGGGGATTTAGTTGTGGTCAAGGATCTTCAAACTCCCCCTCTTCAATGGTGCATGGCTCGTGTGACTGAAGTAGTGCCAGGCAGGGATGGCGTAGTGCGTGTTGTACATCTCCGTACGGCAACAGGGACTATGACTCGTCCAGTTGTCAAGGTCGTTAAGTTGCCCACCGAGTAAAAGGGAGTAAGGGGATCGCGCCCTCATCTCCTATATGATGTGATCCCGGACGTACACCTCTGTTTTTACCATGTATTTTTTTATTGGGGAACTGGACACAAGAGGTGAGATGATATTTAAACTGTATCCTTATTTTTATAATTTAAATTTTTCTTTTTTTTATTGATGATTATCAATATTATGCTGTTCTTACGCCAGGTGTTCCACGCGCCATGATATATTGTACCGTGTAATTAATATTATTGTAATAAATATAAAAAAAAAAAAAAATGTTAAATGTGAAAGATTATGTCTTATATCATGGTTGGTTATTATATTTTTTATTCATTATTATATTAACTTTTTGTTTATGTGTAATTATTATCATCATCTTGATGTGTTGTACTTAGTGTAAAATTTTTTGTTTGTTTTACCTTGTAATTATACCAATCGTGGTTCAACTCCAAATCAACTCCTCCAGACAAGCCGCCCGACTGCCAGGAAACGGTTGTAAGATGACCCCATCTTCCAAGGGGGAGCATGTCTAAAATATACACTTGCCGCCGCCACACTGTCGCGATATCCAGGTATATGCGATAATGAACTTTACTATTTTCGTTCTTCTAGAACGTTCTATCGCATATACCTCCATTCCCCGCGCAGGCTATATCTTATCGCACCGGGCACTGGACTGGACTACGTACACGGCGTGACAGCAGTCGTCAGCGAAAAGTTCTCGCGATCATAGGCAGAGCAGGCGCGTGAAAGACGTGATCGCCTGCCGAAATTGCGCGCGTGGTGTCGTGATTGTGCCGCCGGTGTATAGAGACTGCTCAGTTGTACTACTAGCGCTCTGGGTGGACTACGGTTGAAGTTCTGTTATGATACAATATTACATGAAGCTATACGAATTTGTATTTTTTATTCATCAATACAATTATTCCCCATATTTGTATATAAAACCAATACAATTATGAAATAATAGACAAAGTGTATTATGCAATTTCAAAATCTTAATACATGGTAATTGGTTAATATCATAGGGTATAGACCTCTAAACTAGGTCTATGGACTATGGTTAATATAGTGGTAGAAATGACATTACCACATGTGGTAAATTTAGCAATTTATTACACTGTGTGAGTAATACAATAAATTAATACAAACATTTTTAAAATAATTGTTATCACAAACATGAAACAAAAAGCTCTTTTAACTCTTAAAATTTAGTAACTGCCTATTATGTTTTTATACTTACTCTTACTATGGCTGATATAATTATAAAACATGGGTTTCAGTCTGTGAACTTTAATTTTACTTTTCCTAATAATAAAGGAGAGAAATTGGTGAATAGTGGCCATGTATTTAGTGTACAAGAAATAAAATCCGTTTTCGGGCATTCCAATATCATTGGGTATTGTATAAGACAAACGTCTGTAACAAATGAACCATGGAAAATTACCCTAGAAGTAAGAACTCGATTAACATAATAATACATTTTAAGTTTTAACAATTATAAAATTTGTAGGTACCTATTTTAATTTTAAAATGTATTATACTAGGTGGATAATAATCGTGAAGTTAAACACACTTCATGCAATTGTCCAGCAGGTGCAGGTGGTAAATGTAAGCACATTTGTGCTATTATTTATTATATAAACGACGAAGAAGGGCAATCTAAAACAGATTTGCCCCAACAATGGGGAAAGCCATCAAAAGTTGGAGAAATTATGTATAAAAAAGGCAAAACAATTGAATCTTTGTTCCCTAAAAAACCACAGCCATTAAGTATAATAGCTAATTCTACAAGTCATCAAACTCTTGTTAATGACTATAATATACTTGAAATTCCTTGTAGCTTAAGTATTATTTTAAAAGAAAATTTTATGACTGATGTTGAAAGAGAGTGTAAAGACTGCCTTTATTCTATTATAGATAAAATTGAGTTTGAACAAATAATTAGTATGAATAAAAGACATATATCAACAATATTTTTTAAACAAAATCAAAATTCTAAACTTATTAAGTTGGCAATGTTTCCATTAAATTTTTTAGAACATAACTTTTATTATAAAAACATATATTTAACAAAATCAAAAATGTTTGAAACTTTTATTCAAACTTTATCTCAAGCAGAAAGTGAACAGTGGAAAAAAGAAAGGGTGTATCGATTATCAGCAAGTGCCAAAGCACACAAGATTAAAACTTGTAAAAATTGGACAGTAGAAGGTTTAAAAAAACTAAATCAAATATTTTTTTTAGACAATAATTTAGGTAATAGAGGCAATATAAATGTTAAGTATGGGAAAGAAACTGAGTCAATAGCAATAAATGAATTTAAACAATTGTTTGGAAAAAAAATATTGAAATGTGGATTAGTTATTGATTCTGTAAGACCCTGGATTTGTGCTAGTCCAGATGGAATAATTTTGAGTGATGCTGGTATAGTGGAAAGTGTTCTAGAAATAAAATGTCCAATTTCATGCAAAAATAAACCCATCATAGAAAACGGTAAACCAAACTTAAAATATATTCAAATAGATAAAAATGGAAAACCAGAATTAAAAAAAAGTTCTATGTATTTCACACAATGCCAAATGTTAATTCATTGTACTGGCTTAAACTCATGTATACTATTTATTTACAATAATATTGATCCCATTTCCATAATAATTGAAAAAGATGAGTATTTCATAGAATCGTTGTTAGAAAGAATGACATATTATTATTTTAATTTTTATCTTCAAAAGTTGGTCCAGTAAATGTATTAATGTTTTTTTTTTAAACTGTACTAGTTATGTTTTAAATTTATTTTTGTTTTTTGTTTTTTATGGTAGAAAGTATAATTAATATTTTTATTTGATTAAATTTATAACGATTAAGTAAGTTCATTGTCAAAATCTGAATAAATTAAATGAATACATATACATTGGTTTAATTATTTTTATTATTCAAACATATAATTTGTGCTATTACATTGATATTTGTTATAAATAATATGTAAAAAAACTGTACTTATAAGATAACTTAAAATTATTTCTTTAATATTGGCAATTGGAGATTAGTTAATACACAACAAATATGAATAATTTCATCAATAACTGGCATTAAATCCATGGATATTTTATTTAGTATACCATGTGTTTTAAGTCTAGAAAACACTCTCTCAATATGAATACGCACACTAGCTACGGTATGGGTTTCCATAACTTCATCTTCAGTGAATCTACCATGGTGCAAAATTGGAGGCATTACTAAAATACAGTTAGAGTTTTCACAAGAAGCTTTAATGCCAGGAAATCCTTTGTCTGCTAATACAATATCTCCCAATTCTAATTTTGAAAGGAAACCACTATCGTTTGTAATAAACGAATCACTAGTCCTTCCTCCATAGCATTTAGATACAAAACTTATCATGCCATTCGGTGTTATTGCCACTAAAATTTTAATAGTATAACAACTTTTGTACCTAGAGTACATATATACCCTTTGTTCTACTGTATTAGGTTGTTCAGTTTTTATTTCTGTACAATCGATAATACATCGGCAATTAGGATAATTTATTTTAAATGATTCAGGCAATGTTGCTGAAATAGTATTTTTATCTGGCCAAAAAATAAAGTTTTTAGTTTTAATTGACAAAGAATGTAAACAATCATTAAATATTCTAGTAACTGTTGAACGACTTATGTTAAAAAATGTACTTAAAGCTGAATATGAAATACCAAGTTTAATTTTCATTAAAAAGATAAATAGTCTATTTTCTCTTGTTACAGTGCTATGTGATGATTCTGGAATGAATTTCAGTAATAATTGAAAAACTTGAAATGATGTCCCAGTTAAGCCCTTTAGTTGTGATTCATTCATAACAGATTCATAGCCACGAAATGATTTAAGTATTAATTGATCTGGAGTGTCCAGACCACAAGACTGATCTCTAGTTGTAGGCCTACCAAAAGTATAAGAATTAAATGAATTTGGTATGGAAACTTGTGTCTTAACATTATTGCTATCAATGAAACAACAATCAAAAGTGAATAAATCTATGTCATCAACTACAAAAGCTGTTTGAGTGCTAACATTATGAACAGATTTTATATTATCATTACTTATGTAAGGTTCAATAGTGACAATATTGTTAGTAACAATTGTGTCAATAGTATCATTATTTTCTTGGCGGTTACAATGTCGCTTATACCTAGCTGCTTGTTGATGATTGTTTGATGATTTTTTTTTGTATATTTCTGGGAATATTGTTGGAATAAAAGAAGGACTCTTTGGGTCTTTTGAGCACTTATTCTCAACAAAATGAGAACTACAAATTAGACTGCTTCGAATTGGTTCCCATAAATCACCATTTTCACTGAAAATGAAAAATACACACAATATACCTAAACCATAATGAAGGAATTTTAGTAATAATTTCAGAAATTAATTTGAAATAGTGTCATAAGGGCAGTACAGAAGTATGTCATTTGCATAAATTACTTACTTAACACGTTTAATAGCTTGAATCCAAAGTTTTTTAATGTGTAGTTCATGTTTTTTATTTGGGAAAGTATAAAAGACCACACCTTTGCCTTTTGTATTTTTATAAGTATTATGACAGTTCACGACACAACATATTCGATTACTCATTGTAACAATTAAACAATGAGTCAACGGACTTAGAACTTATATATTATGCGATTTTCTAAATAAAATTATTGACATTTGTATTTAAATTTAAAAACAAAATAATGTGTATTATCAATTGTGCATATTATTATTATTTATTTCCATATAATTGTATCATAAACGAACTTGGAGAAGTCACCACCAGAGGGAGTTCTAGTAGTACAACTGAGCAGTCTCTATATACGCCATACGGTGTGCGTGTTGTTGCGCGGTAGTGTGTGCGACTCGGTACGCGTCGAGACCTTTGACGCCGTTGATTGCGCCGCGTATGGTGCGTGGTAGGGCGACGTTATTCTGGCCATTGGAGAGGAGTGTGAGCGGTTGGCGACTGTTGGCGTTTTCGGGTATTTTTTTTATTATTGCAATTGTAATATTGCCGTTAAGGCGTTGTCCTTTTTTTTTGTATTATATATGTAAGTTTTACGTATTGTAATATTGTCGATATTAACCCCCCCCCGGGCGCCCATTCCATTTTTTTGTATTTTGTTTTATTATTACTTAATAGTACGACGGTGCTGAAGGCCCGTCATTTATATATATAAACTTGATTATTTTATTTACCATACGTATTGATCACCTTTCCCGTGTACCACATGGAACACTCGGCGTGAGCAGACAAGGGTAAGATAACACCCCGTGTAAAGAGGTGGTCTGCGTCTGATTTGGTTCCCTCTTTAACACTGGGCGTCTGACACAATGACAAAGTGGCGTGTATTTAAGGTTTTAATGATATGCAGAGCTTCTAATATGGCGAGGTATTCTGTCGTGAAAGATGAGGCGAATAGGGGAACGTTGTTGGAGTACTTGATAGAAAGGCTAGGGATGAAATAAGAGTAGCCTGCGGAGATTTCGGCAATGTATCCATCCGTGAAGACTAGGCAGGAGTTAAGATAATGGGCTAAAATGTAATCGTTAAATAGAGAATTAACAGTAGAAGGTGAGAAGAATTTAATGGAACAAATAGGCAAACTAAGAAAGGATGGACAGATGATAGAAGAAACAATAAACAAAAGAGCATTAAAGGATTTTTCGTATACAGACAAACGAAGATTGAATGAAAGGAATAAATGAACCTGAACGCATAGAATCGAAAATGGTGGATAACAATTTGATGGATTTGTGCCGAGCAATGCCAGGCACGGGAGATAAATAAGTATAACGCAATAATAGAATCGTGTTAAAAGGGGAAGCCAACATTTTCAGCAAGAGTTTGCTACCTAATTTGCGAGCCTGAACCTCCAAGGGAGGAACGCATAGTTCAACTTCAAACGCGGGTGATGGGGCGGTGTGGAGGGTACCAATAATGGAACGTAGACACATATCTTGACATGAATTAAAATTTACAAGCTATGATTGAAACATATTAGCCCATTTAGAAGTAAAAGAAAGGAGATAATGAAAATGAGGACCCCAGCAAAGTTGGATATCTAGGATTATACCTAAATAGGTTATAGTAAAAAAAGAGAGATATAAAGGCTGTCCAAGTGGACGGGTGGGAGAATCAGTTTAGGCTCATAAGTTGAACAGAACTATTGGATGGAAAATACTATTCTAAAAAGTGATTCTCATATAGAAAACAAGTAAACAACATTAGGAAACCAATATAGATCCTTCCAATCACTTAAAATGTAAAACTAATACTTCTTAAAAAACAACTATACAAATTACTACATCAGACAAATACTACAACAAAATTTGAAATGACATAATATTTTGTTAAAATACTAAGGGCCGTATTTATAATCAATTCTTAAGTCTATTCTTATTTTTTACTTTTAAAAGTAATACTTAATCATAAGTATTCATAAACAGGTTTAAGTCATACTTTTATAAGTTTTAAGCAAAAGTAAATCTTATTCTTATTTTGGTAACCAAAGTCATGGTCACACATGGTTACATTATTGTTATCACTCATTTCCACTGTTATCACTTATAAATTGTATACTATTATGCGATTTTCGCTTTTATTTAAATAAAAATAAAAACGTCTAGTACCTACTCTGCTTCTGCAGTTCTGCTACTCTAGTAGTCTAGTCTCTAGTCAAAATGGGTAAAGGACTTGCGTATTCAGCATCTGAAAAATCTTTAATTGTTCAGTTAATCCAATTAAATAAAGTGGTGGAAAGTAAAAAAACTGATGCATTTAGCATTCATGATAAAAATAAAGCATGGGAAAGTATTACCAAAACGTTTAATGCTACTGGTGATCATCCAAAAGTGAGTTGAATTTTAAATATATTATTTTATGTTTAATCATTGTGTAACCCTTATACATACGGTTTTTAGTATTCTGAAGTAGAAAGCAATAAGCATGTATTTGTTAGGTACTAACAACTATACTACAATACCTAATTTTTGATTACCTAAACTCAAAAATAATATTAATTTGACACTCCATCACTATTTAAAAACAATAAGGTATATTATTAATTTATAAACAATTAATATATTTTAATTTAACAATTTATTATTCATTTACAATTTTTTGGAATCAATCTTATAGACTGCACATACAAATAATATGTTATTTTTGGAAATTCAAAAAGTGTAGTTATAGTTTGTATTATGTAGTCTACTATAGAAAATTAGCAAATTATCTTTTTTTAACTATTTACAAAACTGTATAGAGAACTGTAAGTCAAGTTAAAAAATGTTGGCACAACATCAAAACAAAAAGAAAGTCTGAAATAACTTCTCATAAACAAGCAATTTTGAGAACTGGTGGTGGACCAGCGGTGGAAGAATTAATAGAGAATCCATTGATTGATGAATTTGCAAATATTGCATGTGAAATTCCTGGAGCCATTGACAGCGATACAATTACTAGTCAAAATATTACATGTGTAACTACATCTGATGGATATTTGGAGTTTAATATTCAACATAGTGATGATAATTTATCTGGTAATAACAAAATGTATGTTAAAATTAGATATGTAAATTGTAAAACATTATTATTTTTTAGATTCAAATATTAATGATACTGTTGCAAAATTTACAAATGTTGTCCCAAGTAATACTATTGAAAAACAAGTAGAATTACCTAGGCAGTATTTTAAAAACAAAAAATCAAACTTGTCAGCTGAATCGACAAGCCGTATTGAACGAGTCGAGAATCAAAAAATTAATGATGATGAGATACATAACTTGTTAAAGGAAGAATTACTTTTAAAAATAGAAAATGAAAGAGAACTTCTAAAACGAAGAAAAATTGAAACTGAAATCGCTTCTAATGATTTAATTTTTCGTAAAGAGAAACATTTAACAGAAATGGAATTATTAAAAAGAACTATCAAAGAATAAACTATTAAAAATAATATAATGTATTAAATTTATACCTAATGTATTACTATATTAGCTATTTATATTGTTAAGCCTGAGAAGATTTTTCAAAATTTGTTTTTCTACTGTCAAAAGTTATGATACTATAAATTGTATCTTATTATATAGGTATGACTTTTATTTTATAAATATTTGTTATGTTTTTCATTAAATTTTTAAATGTTAAATTTTTTCAAATTTGTTTTCTCTTGTGTCAAAAGTTATGATACTATAAACTGTATCTTATTATATAGGTTTGACTATTATTTTATAAATATTTGTTATGTTTTTCGTTCAATTTTTAAATGTTAAATTTTTTCAAATTTGTTTTCTCTAGTGTCAAAAGTTATGATACTATAAACTGTATCTTATTATATAGGTTTGACTATTATTTTATAAATATTTGTTATGTTTTTCGTTCAATTTTTAAATGTTAAATTTTTTCAAATTTGTTTTCTCTAGTGTCAAAAGTTATGATACTATAAATTGTATCTTATTATATAGGTTTGACTATTATTTTATAAATATTTGTTATGTTTTTCGTTCAATTTTTAAATGTTAAATTTTTTCAAATTTGTTTTCTCTAGTATCAAAAGTTATGATACTATAAATTGTATCTTATTATATAGTTATGACTATTATCATATAAATATTTGTTATGTTTTACATTCAATTTTCAAAAGATAACCTTTTTTTAAATATATATATTTTTTTTTAATATAAGACTGTTGAATAATATAAAAGGTACTTATAATAGTTGTTCAATAAATTCAATAATTTGTTTATTGGTTGTATTTGTGTTAATTTTTACAAATTATATAATAAAAGATTGTTCTAAGAATAATGCATATTTATGAATTCTGATCTAACAATATTTCCATACAAATTAGGTGGTCCATTATATTCTTGATGAAACATTTGGTTGTTATCTAAAATTTCATCTGTATGTGGTAGGTTTTCATGTCTAAATATTGCAATGTTGTGTAACACTGCACATGCTGATATTATTAACAATGTTGTACTTAGTTTTGTAGCTAACTTCCTAGATAAACAACTAAATCTTCTTTTGATTATTCCATTCAGTCGTTCTACAGTATTTCTTGTGGCTATATGAGCTTTATTGTATCTTTCTTCAGCTCGATTTTGTGGATTGCGCACTGGAGTAAATAAATATCCCAATTGTGGATAACCACAATCACCTAAGAGATGTCCTGGTAATTGTTTTTGTTCATACATTATGTTGACATTACTGTTGCTATAAATAAATAACATACGATGTTATTATTTAAGGAATACATTTTGAGTATTTTTAACCTAACCTAACCTTACCTAATTTTTAATTTTTATAATAAACAATTTTTGTACCTAAAAATACGACTGTCATGAACAGATCCTGGCCACCTAGCAACGATATCCAGTATTTCACATCTAGGTCCACTCACAATTTGTACATTTATTGAAAATATGCCTTTTCTGTTCCTGAAATTTTCCCCTTGGTTACCTCCAGGATTTAGTATTGGTATGTGGGTACAGTCTACTGTACCATCAACACCAACAAATCCTGAATAAAAATAATTTTTCAGCTGAGTATACTGTATAATATACTTATTTAAAGCATTATGAAGAAATTATTTTGAAAATTACCAGCAATATTAGAAAATAGCACTTGATTATGTATTTTTCCTTCTAGTGTAGCAGGAAATTTGACAAAAGTCGGTAACTTACTTGCTATTATTCTTGAAATATCTTTTATACATCTACTTATAGTTGGTTGACTAATACCAACCAAATCACCAGTAACTATCTGTAATGAGAAATAGAGTAGATCTGTAGATCACTATCACTACTCACTCAATTATTTACTTGGAAATTTCCAGTTCCATAATACCGTAACACTGCAAGTAGTTTCAATAATGATGGAATTGGAAGGCCTCTCATTGAATTGTCATTGAATTCGGCTTCGATATCATTAAATACAAGAGGCATTATACTTTGCAATACTGTATTTTTAGAAAATCTATATAATTTAAATTTAAATTGCATTTTAATTGTGATAAAATTATGAATTATAATTTTTTTTGTAAATCTTTTAATTTATATAGGTAGAACTATGTCTATAGCTAAGAACAATCAGTCTGGATAAATGCATTTTAATTATTTCTTTTACCTATGCTACCATTAAATGAATAAAAAAGTCTAGTTATGATGTCCATATAGTAAAGTAATAAAGTAAAGTAATAAATTATTTCACTTGCCTGAATCTATTGAAAAATTCTTTATCGTCATAAAAATCAATTGGATTTTGCATGTCTCTAATGTATCGTTTAGGAACACGTTCATTATTTTCTTCAGCTCGGTAGTAAAAATTAAGTAATTCTACAAAGTCTATTACATCCATATTTTTAATTTTTATAAATTTTATGTGATATGATCAAAAACGAAAAAGTCATGGGCATATCTCGTTTTACTATGTCATTATCATTAAAAGAATTTCTTAAGCATGGTCGAGACCAGTCTTTTTAAAATCTTCTAAATAAGTCGTACTTTTATTTTTTTTAAGTTCAAGAATTATTCATGAATCTCATTTGATTCATAAGTATGACTTAAGCAATACTTATTCTTAAGAATTGACTATGAATATGGCCCTAAAGATTTAATTAAATTAAAAACTCTATGTAAAATAACTACAAAAATAGGTCAAATATAAACTGAAAATAATAAATACTTGAAAGTAATATTACAACACTTATTATTCATTTATTGACGTTAAATTTTTACAATAAATTTGACTTAAAATATATAACTCATGTCAAAGAAGTTTTTATCGTCATACACCAATTAAGATCTAAATTTCAAAATATGGAGGTTTATTAATGACCACTGCTCCAGATAAAGTATCAATATTTATCGTTCCTGGTAACATAGTCCAAATATTAGATTTTGGATCATAAGTTTCAGCAGAGTAATAACCATGTCCATTATCATTACTCACCACATACAATAAACCATTTAAAACAACAACACCTATAATCAAAATAAATTCAATATAAGTATTTAAAATGAAAAGTTATTCATAAAATATTAGTGATTACGGGGATTCGATCGTTTTTTATGCATGTCACACACAAAAGTCCAAGTATTAGAACTTGGATTATATACTTCAACAGTTTCTAGAAATGTTGTTCCATTATAACCACCAACGGCAAACATAACACCGTTTAAGACTGCTACTCCTAAACTAGAATGAGATTCATGCATATCTGCTACTGGAGCCCATGTGTTAGTTCTAGGACAATAACGCTCAACAGATTCTGTACTTTCATTATACCCCATGCCACCAACCTATAAAATGAAAATAAAATACATTATATCCTCCTACAATGTCACTATCTAAGTAACAAACTAAAATAAAACAACAATATAAATAAGTAAGCAGTACAATATTGATGTAGACTTGATATAGAGATAGCAACTTAAGGCATCACATCCGTGAACCAAATAAATATAAAATGTCGCACCAAAAATAATAAAATAGTAAACAAAAAGCACTAAAAATATTTTATATTACCGCATACAAATGATTATTAAGCACTCCAACACCACAGTTATCTCTAGGTTCAGACATTTCTGATATAGTATTCCACTTATGGGTACTGGAGTCAAAAAATGCTGCACTTTTTAAAGGATTACTATTACGCACTCCACCAACCTAGAGTAAACATAATCTTGTTGGTAATAATATAAAAAAACTTTAACGAACAATGTGTAACTAAATTATATTCTTATATAACTCACAACGTAAATACAGTTATCCAATACACCAACTCCTGGACCAATTCTTCGTTGTAACATGGGTACTATATTCTTAAAACAAGGAGATGGTGAAAATAGGTCTAACATATAAAAATTATTTTTTTCACGCTGCAAGAAAAACAAGAGTTTATCATTTAATACAGTACATTCTCCATCTAACTGGGGTACGCAAATATAAGGAAAAAGCTGCCATCTATTAGTCAAAGGATGAAACCATTGTATGCTAGGCATTTGTTTGCCTCGTTCTTTACCAATAATAAGTATTACCTGTTGTTCGATCGTGTAGGACAATAGGATATCGGGAATAATTCAAACTAATAAAATAACAAACACGAATACGTTGTAATGACGGGCCAATAGCCGCCGTACTATTAAAAATCAACGTAACAATGCACAATACTAATAATAATAATAATAATGATGATGGGCGCCCACGAGTACAAGGATTAATAATAATAAATTACGTAATATAATGATGATAACATAAAAACAATTAATTAAATAAATGTCACCGCCGAAACTGCCAATTGACTTCACAATCTTGACACCATGACTGGAATGGCACTTGGCAAAAACGTCCGTAGAATAACACGTCGAAACACACAATACGGCTCGATACGGCCACGATGTACAAAACACAGCACACAATATAATATATAACGGCGCGCCAAAAGTTATAAAAAATACGCACTGAAACCGGCACAATTAACGGCAAAACGTACAGCGCCGCGACCGTTAACGCTCGAATGACGGTCGCGCGAGAAGAGAGAACGCGTGTTTCGAACGCGTGACGCTCGTCAGACGTGGCATGAAGGGGAGGGCGCGCCACGAAACTTCTCGAAGCTTCCAAAAGCTCATGGCGCAAACGAACGGCGGTTTGGCAGCGCGTTGGCGCGCATTTTGAAATTATTATGCCGCGCGAACATCCTCCCCCCATGGAAGGTCCACCTTACATCTATGACGACTGTGACGGTTGAGGCTGATGATCTTGTTTTCCATGGATCAGGTCGGTGGGTACCAGCGTGCACAGCACATAACAAAATGATACAATACAATACAAAAAATACAAAATAACAAAGAATAAAAAATAAACGACGGCCCGTGAGCATTTTAATGAGAAAATTATTGAGGTAAAATTGGGACAAGTTTTACTACCGGTCGTGTATATTCACCTTGTTGCGTGAGTACACGCGCAACTCGCACGACGCCATCGCTTCCAGGGTGAACTTGGACAATACGACCTAAGTGCCATTGCAAGGGGGTGGTTAGACTGTCTCGGATTATTACCATGTCACCGACCTTCAAATTTGGGACATTCTCGGTCCATTTTGTTCGTGCTTGGAGAGAAGTTAAATATTCGGCCGTCCAACGTCGCCAAAAGGCTTGGTGGCATTGGTCTAACATCTTCCATCGATTAAGGTGATTCAATTTTTCGTCAATCGACACTGTGGGAGGAACCGCTAGCAAGGGCTGGCCGATGAGAAAATGACCTGGGGTCAGTGCCTCTAGGTCGTGAGGATCATTGGACAAAGGGGTTAACGGCCTTGAATTCAACACCGCTTCGATACGTGTCACGACTGTGGTCAACTCTTCATATGACAACACGTGCGTACCCATAACACGCACGAGCAATCGTTTTGTTGACCGCACGGCTGCCTCCCAGAGCCCCCCAAAATGTGGAGCACTGGGGGGGTTGAAATGCCAATTGCACATCGAGCGAGTGTCGCGGGTGGCGGCTTGACCGCTGGAGCTCGTTAATAATTTCCACAGCTGGTTATCGGCGCCGACGAAATTGTTTCCACAGTCAGAATACACATCACTTGGCAACCCACGTCGTGCGACGAACCTGTCGAATGCGGCCAGGAACGCGGCGGTTGACAGGTCGGAAACGATCTCGATATGTGTAGCTTTTGTGGAAAAGCACACAAAAATTGCAATGTAAACTTTGTATGTTCGCGCTTTTCGCAAACTTGTTTCTCGCATTTGCAATGGCCCCGCGAAGTCGACGCCGACTCTAGAAAATGGGCGACATTGTTGAACTCGTTCGGCCGGCAAATCGGCCATGAGAGGCTGGACCGACCGCGCTGCTAATTTGACGCATATAACACACTGTGACACGATTTTATGAATGAGTGATCGTAATGAGATGATCCAAAACTGCCGACATATCATTGCGGTCATCACACGGGGACCTGAATGGCAGGTTACCTTGTGCCAATGGCGGACAATCAGTGTCGCTAGGTATGAACTTTTGTGTAACAACACTGGATGTCTTGTGTTATAAGACAAGTCGGAATGGCGTAATCGGCCACCAACACGAATAATGTTCTGGTCGTCGACAAATGGGTGTAACCGTGTCAACGGTTTTGAAATATTACCACAGGTATGTGACAATTCGTCCAGCAGTCCGGGGAAAACGCAACGTTGCGCTTCCTGTACAATACATTGTTCGGCGACGGCCAACTCAACTCGAGTGAGGGACGTAGTCGTCTGGTAAGGCGCTCGGCGACGACATCGATTGACAAACCTGAGTACGCGCGCGACAACGCGTGTGAGCCTGTCGTACGATGAAAATTTGACATACCACTCCGTTTTACTGTCAGTATTGGCCACCAACGATACTGGCCGTACGTCTGGCAATTCATCGACCGGGATCAAGGGACAATTATCGTCGTTCCAATCGGCTTTATCGCCACGTATGAACTCTGGACCATTCCAATAAATAATTTTGCGCGACAACTCGGTGGGCATCACGCCACGTGACGCACAGTCAGAAGGGTTCACTTCGGACTTGACGTACCGCCACTTGCAATCGGGCAACAAAGACAGCACGAGGTGGATGCGATTTGAAACGTACACCTTGAATGTAGTGTGCGGTGTGTTTAACCAAGACAATACCGTTGACGAATCGGACCACGCGTGCACGTCGACTATAGTAAGCTGTAGTTCCAAAACTGCCTTAACGCGGTGCATCCAACGAGCTAATAAAACCGCGGCATTAAGTTCTAACCGAGGCACGGTCAATGGCTTGAGTGGGGCTAATTTTGTTTTAGTACCGATTAAAAAAACGTTAGCGTCGCGTGCCGCATTAAAAACGCGAAGATATACAACTGCGGCGTATCCACGAGTCGATGCGTCGCAGAAACCGAATAAAGCGCACGGCGAACCGCGAACGGTGTTCATGTATCGCGGAACGCGTAGAGTCAATAACGACGGTAGTTCTGATACAAAATTCGACCAATCGGTGTGAATATCTGGAGGCAACGGAGCGTCCCATGATAGCTTGGAGTGCCAGGTTCGTTGCATAATGCACTTCGCAAGGAATACAGTGGGTGCGAATAATCCAAACGGATCGAATATACGTGCAATTAACGACAATACACCTCGTTTTGTAAATGTGGGCGGTAACTCGACGCGCAAAGCGCACGCGAAATAGTCGCCCTTCGGGTGCCACAGTAACCCTAAAACTTTAGTGCCATTGCACTCGTCATCATTGAACGGCATGGGCGTAGTTTGTCGATCCTCGACTGGTACTGCGTTCAACACTTCTTCCGTGTTGCTCAACCACTTCTTTAACTCCAACTTTGACTTACCGAGAATATTAATTAAGTTTGTCTGAATCGCCATCAACTCGGGCTCCGAATCGGCACCGACGCAAATGTCGTCCACGTAAGTCTGCTGTAATAGCGCATCGCGAACATCGTCATACCCGACACAATCGTTATCGGCGATTTCTTGCAACACCCGAATTGCGAGAAACGGCGCACAAGTTAACCCGTATGTCACAGTGTTTAATTCGTATTCGATTAAATCGTCGGTTGGCGATGACCTCCAAAGTATATGTTGTACTGTACGATGTTCCGGAGACACTAATATTTGACGGTACATTTTACATATGTCGGCAGTCAAGGCGTACTTATGAACCCGAAAACGCATTAAAATATCAATCAGGTCCTGTTGTAGCTTGGGACCCTGATATAGACATTGATTCAACGATGGACCGCGTGAACAACGTGCCGACGCGTCGAACACTACGCGAATTTTGTCTTCACCGTCGTCCGGTCGATACACTGCGTGATGTGGGATAATATAATGACCTGGTGATTGCGCAACTGACATGTGCCCCAGCGCTAAATATTCGGACATGAATTTACTGTATAACATACATAGTTTGGGATTTGCCGTCAACTTGCGCTCTAAGCTGGTGAATCGGCGAACGGCCATATCACGAGATCCGGGAAATGACATCTTCGAAATGGGTACTCGTGCTGGTAGTGGCACCATGAATCGGCCCGACGGTAATCGTTGATGTTTAGTTTTAAACATTTCTTCGCACTTCCCCGCGTCTGTGAATGCTGGTGGAGCAACATCCGGTTCTTCTATGCGCCAAAATTTGTCCATGAGCTCCTCAATGGACACAGTCAATGACACCGGTGTTGACGATAATGGAGACATGGCATCGGAGATCGTAGGCCCTATAAGGATCCAACCAAAAATCGAGCTGAAGGCGCTCGGCAACGACCGATCGACGGAAACCTTTCGTCCGTCCATAATTTCGCCGTACAACTCCGCACCCAAAAGCATATCTACCGACGACGATTTGTAAAAAGGACGGGTCAGCCAACGCCAGCATTGAGTACCGGTCTTTGACATTCGCGGGTAATGACTGACGTGGCATATCACCTGTGATTGTGGGCAACACCCAAGCATCGACATTTAACGCCGGCTCATCGGCGAAACGCGGTCGCACGTCACATTTGGCTATACCACTGACATGTGCTACAGGCGTTGCTGACAATCCGCATACTGGGCTGGACCACGGCGCTCGATGAAGACCTAAGCGATCGCAGCACGCCACGGTTATGGCACTAATTTGTGATGCCGAATCTACTAGAGCACGAACCACTTGCCACGCGCCGGAACGATCACGAACGTGAATTAGGGCTGTGCCTAACATCACTGCCACTGGCTGCCGCGGCTGTAGCGCGGACGCGCACAACGCTATGTTCGTCGACGTCGTAGCCTGCGCTGAATCGTCGTTGTCGGCAGAATGGAGCAACGTGTGATGTCCTTTCTTACAGGTATTGCAACGCGATTTTGATACACACTTATTTGCCCAATGTTTTGCGCTCAAACATTTAAAACACAACCGGTGCTCACGCGAAAACCGGGACCGCTCCTCGGCGGACCAAGCGTCACAAAACTGTGGGCACGACGTCAGATTGTGGGTCCCGTTGCAACACACGCACTTGTTACTGTGGCTAACTGGGTTATCGACCACGAGGGATGAATATGATGATTTCTTCTTCGATGCTTTTATTAACTGCGACTGTGGCTGTACCTGCATCTTACTAAATTTCGACTGAAACCTCGTGTTCGACGTGTTTCGTGACTCACCCACGTTTTCCAATATCGATATGCGTGAGTGTACGAACTCTATCAGCTCGCTCACGGACGGATAAGTCGATTTATTGGACGACTCGAATAATTTTCGAGTAATGGACGGTACACACCGGAAGGCCAACGAAAACAATATAAAAGACCCTAAGTTTGCAATGTCGAGGGTATTAAGTAGCGCTATGTTTTCCTCGAATGTATGCACGAAGGTGTTTAAATCGGACAAAGTTTCTTGCGCCGCAACGGGAGCATCAATTAATTTGTTAATTAATGACGTAGCTAGAAGACGAGGCCGATGAAATTTGCTAATAAGTGTGGCCCAAACCAAGTCATAATTGTCGGCCGCTGCGGGAATGCCGCTGATAGCGTCTGCCGCTGCACCTTTTAAACATCCAATCAAATAATATAATTTGTCAGTTTTTGACAAACCTGGTCTGGACTCGACCAAGGCGGTAAATCGGTCGCGAAACGTAGACCAATTTTTGAATTCGCCGTCGAACTTGGGCAACGGAATTTCAGGTAAACGAAAAACTGGTGGTTTACCGGCGCCACTATCGCTTCCGTTTGAGCTGATCGACTGGTCACTATGGTGGTCTGTACTAGAATCACGGCAAGTTGCGGCTATCGCGACTGCCTGATCCGCCAAGGCGCGTACCTCGGGAATTAAATCAACCGAATACTCATCGACTGCGTCTAACGTGATGAGACAATCGAGCAAAACATTGTCTTCCGCTTGAAACTGGGACATTAAAGCGTCTAACCCATTTACCTTCACCAAAAGTTCCGGTATCACACTCGGTTCATTGATAACACGCAAAGCTAACGTATGAACGGCGCGAATGGACGCGATTACGGTTTCGCGTCTTTTGGTCGCATAAATTTTACGCCTCTTTGCGTCAGCTATCTTGTCCTCGTTTTTTTCCATTTTTAAAATAACAAAATTTAAAAGGAAATAGCACGGCGCGCTTTACAAATATCGAAAACGCTAATCAGGAATATCACACACGGGATACTAAATACTGCCGGCAATAATAATTCACGAAATTGTGACGACGTCTCGACTGAGAACACAAAAACTAACAAAAATGCCCACGGTCGCGTTGTACAAATGCCAATATTCCTATGTCATACACGATACGAAAAGAATTAATGTGGATAACCACGCTCTGCTACCAGTTGTTCGATCGTGTAGGACAATAGGATATCGGGAATAATTCAAACTAATAAAATAACAAACACGAATACGTTGTAATGACGGGCCAATAGCCGCCATACTATTAAAAATCAACGTAACAATGCACAATACTAATAATAATAATAATAATGATGATGGGCGCCCACGAGTACAAGGATTAATAATAATAAATTACGTAATATAATGATGATAACATAAAAACAATTAATTAAATAAATGTCACCGCCGAAACTGCCAATTGACTTCACAATCTTGACACCATGACTGGAATGGCACTTGGCAAAAACGTCCGTAGAATAACACGTCGAAACACACAATACGGCTCGATACGGCCACGATGTACAAAACACAGCACACAATATAATATATAACGGCGCGCCAAAAGTTATAAAAAATACGCACTGAAACCGGCACAATTAACGGCAAAACGTACAGCGCCGCGACCGTTAACGCTCGAATGACGGTCGCGCGAGAAGAGAGAACGCGTGTTTCGAACGCGTGACGCTCGTCAGACGTGGCATGAAGGGGAGGGCGCGCCACGAAACTTCTCGAAGCTTCCAAAAGCTCATGGCGCAAACGAACGGCGGTTTGGCAGCGCGTTGGCGCGCATTTTGAAATTTTTATGCGCGCGA